>CAJVRN010000210.1:9607500-9685000 GCA_911728415.1 Lagocephalus sceleratus | reverse complement strand
GGATTCACTAGAACGCAGAAGTGTGAAGTGGCGGTTTGTGACTTAGAAAAGCAAAAAGATGAAACCAAGGCGGAGGGATGCAGCGATAGAAACCTGGAGAAGAAAGGAGCTGTTATCGGCGTCGTCCTGGCAACAGCAGTGATGACCCGGGATGTGACAAGAGGACCGGCTCTCTGACATCTGAGGGTTCACACAGCGAACGGCGAGCTGAGGAGCGCTGGTTATGTGGGGCATTTGGGCCGGGCGGCACCGGGGAGGCGGTTTCTGGTGATTCATCTGCAGGGGGGTGTCAGCCGTGAATAAAACATGCGCTGGATTCCCGCTGGTGCGTTTCAGGCCGGCGCTGGACTGCAGATGAACAGAGATTCCGGTTTATTGAGGGGATATGACAGGGATGCTGAAACATTTCATCATTTACTGTAAAGGCCCGAGGAGCCGGCGCCAGCGAAGGTTAAAGAAAACAGACGGCTTCAAGAGCAAACAGCAGTTTTCTACACGTAAACACACAACACACCCACGCAGCTCATCAATTAGAATAAAGCAATAACCAAATTAAACATCAAAGACAGACTCTTATCGATGTAGATTAGAACATCTGACATCAAGGCTTATACATTCCATGCGCATATGTTGTGATACATTATTTTACACTGACGGCTGTCTGCTTGGATTAAATCTACGCGATCTTTTTTCTTTCATCTTTCATTTGATATGAGGAAGGCTTCAGTTTCTGTGCAGATGTTGAGATGCCAAAAACACCGGACAGCTTCTGAGGGAATGTCAGGCATTATCCTGGGACAACCTTATATAACGGCTGGGCGTGTCAGGAATAATCCTCTTAGAGCAGAAGAGTCGCCCCAACAGGAAACAAAACCCAGTTTGTGTCCCCTGTCCTCTGCTTTTAATAATCAAAATGAGAGGTCTTTGTGGGAGGGCCCCTGACCACAGGCTAATCCCTGCTGGGGGAGAAGCTTCTGCTCATTAATCTATGATTATTTGCATGTTCAAAAAATGATTAGTGTTTTATAAACAGATGTGTTTGGGTAAAAAAAAAAGGCTTCTGCAAGCGGAGACCCAGTGGCATTGGCAAGAACAAACTTTTACACGCATCGCTAAAACATTAATTCCGACATTTTACACTCTTTATTTTTCCCTTCCCTTACGTCTCTGTGCTGCGAAGGCTGCTTTTGGGTTGGTCGCAAATTATGCAGCGATGGTGTTGGAAGGCTTTCATGAATCACCGTGAGACGGGACGAGCAGGAAACCCCGAGAGCTGCTGCAAAACATGCAAATGTGATACTCAGACGAGGTCTTGAGGACACCGAAGGACGAGCAGTCGATGCATCCGCAGCATCTGTGAGCACAGAGTCGAGAAAACCTGATGCAACTGTTGGAAAAGGCTCGTTTGCATTCTCGTAATAGCATCTGATTAATTATTTGTAGCTGTTGGATGTTATGAATTAATATATTATTGTATTTGGAGACTGGTTAAAAGCGAGTCAAGAAAAGCACACTGGCTCCCTCTACTGCTGAAGTGGAGGCTTTATTTTATTGTTTACTGACCATTCCATCATACTGGGTGATGCTGGTGCGATACTGGTATAAGCAAACGTTGACAGCGATCATTCCCACACCATTGCAACAAAATTACTTAATTTAATAATTTTTTATAGGTTATGCAGAGATGTGTATTAACATATAGAGATAGAGGATTAGGGTATATATAGCTTATTGCTATATCATAGTTTTTTTGAGTTTAGAGTAATCTACTAATCTCTTTCTCTTCTCTAGTTGCATGTATTTTATTATAACTTTTGGACTTTTTGGATATTTTGAACCTGCCTGATGCAGTTAATAAAATGGACACTAGGTGGAGCAGTCCGCAACGGCAGGAGGGAGTTCTGGACACGCTTATAATTTCCTGAATAAGACATTAAAGTTGAAGTCTCCGTGAAGAAGCCGACGTGCTCCAAATAAACAAATTCATTTATCTAGTTTCACAGATGAAACTCGACAATATCGGGTAACTGACCACATTCCACCTGCCTCTGGATTCCTCAGCGGCCCCTGCAGAGAGCCGGCCCCACCGGCCCCACCGGCCCCCAGCCTCCCCACAGGGATGCGTGCTGCACACATGACTGCCCCCACACCCACTCATGCTGCAGCAACAACAACCCCAAACCACAAAAACACAGGAAATAAGGCTGGAAACAGAGGCCCGCTTACAGCTTCAGGGAATGTGCAACATCCTGAGGGCCCCGAACAACCGCGCCCTCGCTCAGGAGCTGCTGCTGTCATGATACTCTTTTACACTTGTGACAAATCCAAAAGATTCAGAAATCTTAAAGTAAAGTGACTGATGATGAATGACATGTGAGTCTCTCACACCAAACAGACACACCAAAGTCAGCATGCTGGCTGATTCACTGATACGTAAATAACTTTATACTGAGGCAGCACGTGTGCCTAATTCTACACACACACACACACACACACACACACACACATAGATGAATGTGTAAATATACACATATTTGTGATTTTGTTCAATTAAATTTTATTTATACAGTACCAATAACAATACAAATTGTCTCACGATGCTTAACAAGACCCAGCCTGAAATCTCCAGAACAGCAGAGGGCAATGGTGGCCAGGAAACACTACCATGTAACAGGAAGAAACCTTGAGCAGAACCCAGCTCATGTGGAGAGACTCATCAAGACCAGCTGGGTAGAAAGAGAGGAGAGAGAGGAAGAGCAGGAGAGGTACGATATATAGATATATGCATACGTACATTCGTAATGAATGTAATATACTATACAGGATATAGCTGATGATCTGAGGTAACATATTCATAATCGAGTTGGAGCCTCGTTCATCAGATAAAGGTGATGAAGACTGGACAGGCTGGTGAAACCAGGACAGCAGATTTAGCAGATAGTTTATGGAGCTGCACAGGTCAGATATACAGCACTGCAGGACTCCAGGACAGAGACGCTCAGAAGAGGATGGAGATGGAGAAACAGGAAGTACATTTTATGAAATTAGGGATTAAAGGATGGCATCTTGGTGAAAGACAAGAGAAATGACATGTCCTCAGTGAATAGTCCCCCAGCAGCCTGGTCCCATAGCAGCATAACTAAGGGTTGGTTAGTGCAGCCCTTATATGAGAGAGCAGAGCTGGAGGCCAAGGTGATACCAAACCAGGTGATTGAATAGTGAACCTCAGAGATGTTTAATGACTTGTGTTTGGTCTGAGTAGTTTAACAATAGAAAGTTACAGGACATCCAGGCCTTTATGTCTTTAAGGCATGTTTGGAGTTTAACCATCTGGTTTCATAGATAAATATAGTTGGGTGTCATCTGCATAGCAAAGCATTTTGTTGTGCTTTGTACAACAATAAAAGTTTGTGATTTTAGATTTACTCCACTCTGATTTTAACAATGACTTTGTGGCCTAAATAACAATAGAATCAAACTTACTACAAAAAAGGCCTGAGTCATGATGAATGGAGAAGTACTTGCGTTTATCAGTGTTTTACATCAACACATTATTGTTCAACTTGTTCTTCTAAACATGTTTTCATGATGGTCTGTGTGGAGTTTGAGAAGAAATAACATTGTTTTGAATGTAAATTCTCATTTTGCAAGAGGATTGAGGGCCTGTGTGTGTGTGTGTGTGATGTGTGTGTGTGTGTGTGTGTGTGTTTGCATGACTTTGGTTTTTTAATTGAGGAAATAATTTTTTTCAATGCTTGCTGCATCAAACTGAGCTCATCATTTCCGACATGAATGTTCATAACCCTCCTCGTGGTGAGGGTTGGGTAAAGGTTAACGCCTGACATCACCGTGACTCAAAAAAACACAACAGAGTTCAAGACTGCTGAAATGTATGGTTCAAAATCCTCTAAAGGATCCTTTTAAGTGATAAAATTAAAATGAAAATCCTCTAAAATCATAAAGAGGTTAAACTAGTTGAAGAAGCCAAAAAAGTAACGATTAATGTAGGTGTTTCTTTAGGACCGTTAATAAGTTGCTACATGTTGAAACGATGAGTCAGCACCATCAAAATAAGTTTGAGATAGGCTGAAATAATGAAACATTTAAAAATAATCAGAGTACTCAGGACCGAGGCAGCTGCTGTCACCTTCCCCTCTGGAAATGTTGATGTACTCAGTGATGAGCGTGAAGGGAGGAACAAAGTCCTCAGATAGTTGACTTATTGTGTGTCGTATGTTCGCTCACACAGCTCAGGAGACGTCGTGTGACCACATATGATCGGAGTGTACGGAGCCGAGCTGCAGGCGAGGGTTCAGCCGTCTGCTCGCCGAGACTCTAACGAGATGCTGGCATGGGGGAACACTTCTGAGGACCCACGTTGAGATCAGAGCCCCCTTCGCTGCTGCAGCCGGACTCAGACGGACCTGCTCGCTCACGCGCTCTTCCAACCGCAACGACCAGCCGCTCAGGTCAGTACCACACAAATCTTTGATTCTTCTCCTTCAAACTGCATTTGTGAACTCTGGTTGGTCTGCACAGCTGTAAAAAAAACAGCTGGACTGTCTCAGTGAAGCAACAGTCTGGCGCAACCTGTGTGTGCTTATGTGATAGCAAGGTGCACGTCAGGGTTATGCAGTCATATTTTATTATATTTTATTATATTTTATTACTTTGGGCATATGTTCAACATTAGCTTAGCATCTTTTGTTTTTCAGAACTAACTAAGTCTGTATCTTTATGAGGAACTTGTAACTTATTACTAGTTGTGGGTTAGATAAAGGACTGGCTCTTCAACAACGACTCTTCAACTGCAGAGAAAAACACACGGTCAGCTTTTCAGCCAATATTAACTTGCGCAGCTCCTGTGTGAGTAGATCGATACTGGGCTTCTGTGACGCAAATGAGTCCTCGTGTTATTGACAAGAGGATTTAGAGGGAATATTTTGAGTTTCAGAGATCGAATCTGTTCATCAGAAATGTCTAGTTTAACAGTAGCTGACAGACACGGAGCAGAATTAGATTAAAAGTTCAGGAAAACCCCAACGGGTTTGGTTCTCCAGTTAAGTTTATTGTTCTTAACCTTTATGTGTACTGGACAGAGGAACAGCTGCTGGACAACCTGAACGATGGGACCCCTCCAGGACCAGAACCTGACTCAGGGGCTGACCCAGGCCGACGTCGCCCACCGGGAGTCGACGGCACACCAGTCATTAGCCGGTAATCAGCGTTGGTTCGAGACCCAGCTGGAAAGACCGTGTCTCTGAAGAGTGCGCCCTGTCTTCGTGCCTTCAACAGTTAACACCGTGGTGGTGCTGGGCGTGTTGACCTTTGGCCTCCAGCTGTGTTTGGTTCTCTTCTTGGTGTACAGATGTCAGCGACTGGACAACAAAATACGAGACGCTCTTAAAGAGCCCAAGACCGTCAGCAAAGGCTCCGGTGAGTTCCCTGAGGTTTACATGTGATTTCAAACAAAAATCAAACAAACAAGACTTGCAGGATGATGCAGCTTGTGTGTGGAAGATATCCCACCTTCAGCTCACAGGAGGATTTTGTGACATTTAACTGTGAGATCCTTCCTTTTTCGCTTCTTTTTCTGTCCCTCCTCAGATCTCTCATCCCTCCACAGAAACATTTACAAACAGGTCAACTATCAGCAATGTAACAAGTACTCCTCTTCATCAGCCTTCGTGTCTGTAGCCACTGACCAGTACATAAGCTCAAACTCCCTTTTTGGACCTTCCATTCCCTGGGACCTTGTCCAGAGGTGACGCCCCGTCATCTTCCTTGTTTACTAAAGCCAGTGAAAATAAAGATAAGCACAGTCTTTTAGTCGTTTTTAAGCAATATAAATAATCTTTTATGTACAATCAGTATTAAACGCAGACTGCATATAAAAGACCGGGCTGAAAAGTGAAGTGACTTTATGTGCAATACCACCGGGGTCCTTTGGGGGGCAGGCTCCATAAAGCCCAGGCTCCAATCACTACTGTCATGAAATAGTAACGATGTAAACAGCTGAAGCTGATCTGGAGGTCCATGTGAAAATACTTCCTTCAGTAATTAGATGTTACGCCTAAAATCTGGGGGCGTGTCTATTTGATTGAGATGTGAGACCCCTCAGTGGGTGAGGCTGAGGTCAAGAGTTACACCCGCCCCTTTCTCCTCCTCCAGCCCCACCCTCTCATCCAAATACGGTTTCTTCTGCTTCCAAAACCAGAAAATGGTAACATTCCGTAACACAAAGTCTGACCTCACATAGTTGCCACTTGGAGGTTTACATTTTAAGGGTCTGAAGAAGTTCTAAGAAAAGTGATGCTGTGATATTAATTTAATATGAGTTTTAATTAAATCCGGTCTGAATTTGACTCACATTACTGAGAATAAAAACGTTGGGAAGAGGTAATGATGACAACGTGATGAAGGCCATGGGGCTGAGACGTGCCTTCTTGTGGCAGAATAAAGTGTCCTCGCATTCTGAAACAATTAAGATTGAAAAATGTAGATGAAACAATGTGACAGTATGAAAGTCAAAAACTGCCCCTCAGAGCGTGTGAATGCTCCCAATGAGGAGCACTGACTGGTACTGGACCAGAATTTTGCCAAGGTGAATAATAGAACTTCAAGAAGTCAAAGTAACGTTATTTATATAGCATCATTTACACAAGGCAACTCATAGTCCTTCACAAGGCGTAGCATATACATTAACAAAGGAACAAACAGAAGATGAGGAAAAAATTGTGTAAAAATAAATATAAAAAATTATACAAAACTAGTAAAATCAAGTAAAAACAGAACAAAAAAAAATGAACACAATGAAGATGGATCCCCCCCACACACACACGCACACACACACACACACAGATAACAGACAGACGATGACCTACACTGAACTTGTCAACACCAAAGTCTCCTCATATCTGTCGTGCCAAAGCAAATCACAATGCAACAGTATTGAGACGCCACAACCAATCAGGCCTCTCAAGAACATCAGCCACAGGAGACGACAAAAGATTAGAACGTCAAGGTGAAACCGACACGCTACCACTCGGGAGCCTCTGCTTCCCCCGACCTGGTCTTCAGGGCCCGGAGCCACGCCTCCACCAGCACCCTCTGCACTCACTGTGGGACCGTGAAGGTGATACTGCTGTCACCAGAATCTCCCGTCACCCCCATGGGCACATCTGGGTGCTCAGAGGGAAGCGGCAGCTGCAGTCCTGGAGGTCGAGCAGCAGCTGCAGCGCCTCGACGGAACCCACAACGCCACGGTTGCTTCATGGTCGACCTGCAGGCGGAGCTCCTCTGTGGTCTCATCCCGACCTGCGCCGAGGCCATGGTTCGGTACCTGTGGCGTCGACACGGGCGGTCACAGAGCTCACCGAATCACAGCCTTTTCCAGCAATGCAGGAGGTGTTATTTCAACGGGGTTGTACAGACTGAGGACAGAAACGAGTGTCGCACATAATTTTTTAATTTAAGACTGATCATACTTAATCTGCCCCTTGATCCCCACAACTTTCCTCTCTCACTCACACGTAACAAGTCACTGACTCAGCACCTTGCCCCCCCTTCTGTCTTCAAGAAAGGTGTAAATCGCGCTACGCTGTGGTCAGGGAGGGTGTAAAGGTACGCCCGTCAGGTTTTGGTTTAATAGAAATCTCCTCGAGAGCAGTAAAACACGTCTATCAGCCCCAGGAACAAAACTTGCCTGGCACCGGGGCGTCCCTGGAGGCAGCTTAAGAAGGTGTGTCCCTGCTGCTGAGCACCTGAGCCCCGCCTACCTGCCACGCCCTGGCGGGAGAGGGAGAAGGAGACAAGGGAAGGGACAAGGGAAGGGAAGGACAGAAGATAATCCAGGACAAAAACTATAACACAGGCTGTGCTTCAGTAGAGGTGTACTTCCTGCTGCCGTTAGAGCCTTTGGAAAGGTGCCTGAGGACTGATGACTGTCAGAGATCACTGATGATATCATGTTAAAACATTTAGACTGCAGGGGCGTCAAACCGGATCCACAAAGGGCCGTGTGTGCAGGTTATTGTTCCAACCAGCAGCACCAGACTGGGCTCACTTCACCAACTCATCTGAGTCTTCAACAGCTGACTGGTCAAACTGGGTGAGCTGGACTGGTGGAACAAGAACCTGCAGCCTCACGGCCCTGTGGGGGGGAGGTTGGACACCCATGTGGTAGAGTGTCCAGGCTGCAGGTAGGATAGGATAGGCTAGGGTATGAGGCAGTAGTCTAGAAGGTGAACATCAGCCAAGTTAGCCAAATGTTTCAGTGGGGAGCCCCAGAAGTTGGTCCCATTGCCTGAGCTGGACTGGCCAACCATCCCCAACAGATAACAGTTCGGGAGGGGCCTATTTCGCAACATAGACAAACAGTGGCTAATTCCCAATGTAGTGATGAGATGTGTTGGTCAGTGAACGATATAACAGGTGTACAGACAGCTGAGTGAGCTCTTTCAGTTTTGCAATATAAAGTGCATAACCTCGACTACATTCCTGTAACCAGTCGTATCTTACTGTACGCAGCACCCTTCATCGTACCTCAGCTCTTAAATGATGGACTGCCTCTTTATCTGGGGTCTAGTTGCTGGGTGTGGCATAGAGATCAGTGTGGGAGCTGATAACTGTATGGAGCCTCCGGATGTGGGATAACGACCACACAGCCAAGAGAGGCCCCGGCTGGTGGCTGAAAACGACTGTCTGATGAGGACAGCCACTCAGAGGCAGCTTTGTCCTGCTTGATCTGATCTTATCAGCCGTGCCCTGCACCGGGAGAGAAACATACAAGCTACTGGCTCCTTTAGATAAAGATAAGCTTTATTAGTCACGTGTACGTATGCAGCTCAATGTATTTTTTTGTGTGGCTGCAGCCAATATAACAAAAAAGAGCAGCATCCAGTGATCGTTTAGTTTCATCTTCTTCTGCTTATCTGGCTCATTTCATCCTAATCTCACTCATAAACCCTCCTGAGATAATTGAGCTGACCTGGAGAAGGCAATCCCTTCCGCTGCTGCATAATTGCCCCAGGAGACGTCCGCAGCTCCCCATCCCCACCAGGCACTGTGTGGACCAAACGTCTTCCTCCACGGCCTCAACGGACTCTTCCCACAGCCGAGTTCTTGCCTCCCTGACGGCCTCGGCCCGCTTGGCCAACCTGTACTGGTCAGCTGCTTCCAGAGACCCAGAGACCAGCCATGACCTGTAGGCCACCCTCTTCAGCCTGGCTGCTCCCCCCAGGTCCGTGTCCACCATCGGGTGCGAGTATTCACAACAGCCGCCCCGACAATGGCGCAGCGGAACATGGCGCGCTCAGACCCAAAACATACGTCTGACACCAGTATGAAGGCGATCATCGACCTACGGCCCAGACCGTCATTGGGCGGGGGGTCCACGGGGGGGTGCAAACGAGCCCGAGCCCCTAGGCCTGGCTCCAGGGGGGTCCCCGGTAACCCTCCGGGCCGGGTGTACGGCTTCATAAGGGTCTTTTTGAACCATCCTTTGTCTGACCGTTGTGAGTACGCAAACTCCTCCACCACGATTGACACTGAGAGGGGCCCCTATGGGAATCACTGGAGCCAGAAGAATGACAATAAACATAGATACAAATGTAAATAACAACAAGAACTAGAGTCTAAGATTTAAAAAAACCTACGATAAGTAGCCAGGTAGGAAATTAAAAGGGTTAAAAGTGGTCATACCGTGGCTGAGGAGTCAATTATTTGGCTCTTTTCTCGTGACTCTCCACTATTTAACCAGCCAAGACAGCAACGCTGCTTCAAACAGTGTCATGTGCAAAGGTTGGCTTGTGTTTCCTAGGAAACTCTTTTCTGACATAACATCCTACAATTAGAGCATAAAAGAATATTGTTCCTTCTTTTCGTTGTGAGGAATTTTCTTAATACACAAGGTCAAGCCAGGTTGTTCCTCTGCCAAGATGAAAAGTTCCTCCCGCCAAGAAAACTCTGGCTGCTCCACGGAGATCATAAGAAAAGGGGTTTGTAGCAGATACAAAGAAACAATAAGAGAAGACACATCATCATCAGTAGGTAAAGTGTGACTAAAGACAAACAGAGAGCTTTTTTGTAAGAACAGAATAAATCCTAATGTCATTAAGTGTGCAAATTGTGTGTGTATTCATAAACCAGATCCGCATGGGAAAGAGAGTTAAAGGCACAAAAGATGTCTGTTACATCTGTGGTCAGTGATAAAATGTAGCACGTGATCTTTATTCATTTGAAGCAACACAGTCACGCAGACCACACAACCAGCACAAGGTGTCACACAACCCTTACTGGGCCCCCCCCCCACACACACACTCTCTCTCTCACACACACACTCTCTCTCTCACACACACACACACACACACTCTCTCACACACACACACACTTTCTCACACACACACTCTCTCTCTCACACACACACACACACACTCTCTCACACACACACACACTTTCTCACACACACACTCTCTCTCTCTCTCACACACACTCTCTCTCTCTCTCTCACACACACACTCTCTCTCTCACACACACACACTTTCTCACACACACACTCTCTCTTTCTCTCACACACACACACACATAAACACACACACTCTCTCTCTCTCGCACACACACACTCTCTCACACACACACTCTCTCTCACACACACACTCTCTATCTCTCTCACACACACTCTCTCTCTCACACACACACATAAACACACACACTCTCTCTCTCTCGCACACACACTCTCTCTCTCTCACACACACTCTCTCTCTCTCACACACACTCTCTCTCTCACACACACACACTCTCTCTCACACACACTCTCTCTCTCACACACAAACTCACACACACTGTCTCTCTCTCTCTCGCACACACACTCTCTCTCTCTCACACACTCTCTCTCTCTCACACACACACTCTCTCTCTCACACACACACACTTTCTCACACACAAACTCACACACTCTCTCTCTCTCTCTCACACACACTCTCTCTCTCTCACACACACACACTCACACACTCAAACACACACACACACAAATCAGATATTGTGGTCTGGACCCACCACCTGTCTGCTCCACAGACACTGTGAAAGTCCCTGTCTCTGTAGACAACACATGGCGAAGACGTAAAAGTCCCCATTGGGGGTTCAGGCCACGCTGCAGCCAGTGACTGTGGGGGGGGGGGGGTGTGGGTAAAGTACCGAGGCCTGGTCTTCTGCACGTAACCTTCTCACACGTCAGTCCTTTGTCGTCTTCTGCCCTTAGTCTCCCTGAACAACAAAGAAGTTATGATTATAGATCTCGCTCCGACGGCTCCCTGTCACAACGATAACTGAGACTCCACGTTTTTATCCCATGAAGATCGCGCCTACATCAGTGCAGCCCCCCCCTCTTCCTCCTGTTTGTGCTGTTTGTGGCGCTGGAGCCACGACCTACGCCAGCAGTGACGGAAACGTTGGGAGGATCCAGCCTGCTCTGATTTGATAATGTCATCGAAATGGACGTCAAGGCAGGAAGGCACCTTTACCATCACGAGTCTGACTGCAGCCCAGAACATTCAGACATGCACGTGCACGTGTTCTATGCTGTGAAGAGGTCAAAAGGAACCGCGACCCAAAGAAGTCATTTGAGTGATTTTTGATGCTTTTATTTCCCCTTCCACACGCCCTCACTTCCAGTTTGCTCTGAAGGCTGGATCTCACTGAATTCTTGTCTCTGTTTTTGGATGGTGGTTTTAGCAGCCTCGTCGTGAATGGAGCAAACAGATACGCTCAACAGTAAAACCAAAAGGCAAAGACGTGATGTGATGTGACGTCACTGGCCCTCTCCTCATTGGTGCATGGAGGCTGTGTCTGACATTGGGCAGGGCTAACCCGGTGATGTCACAACATACAAACCAGAGCGACTACACTGCCGTTACAAACTTTTTCTCTTCTTTCCGTGAAGGCGCCAGAACGCCGCGTCTCTCCGCGTCTGCGTCTTGGCGCGCGGATCAGCCGCCACGCCCGAAGCGCGCAGGCTGGAGCTGGAGGAACACACGGAGAGCCGCTCCTGGGGCTCTGCCCTCACCCCAAACAGAGAGGGAACAGCCGACCAGAGCAGCTGCGGACGGCCGCCACAAGGTTTCCTCCCCACCTTCATCTTGAAGCGACTCTGAGGTAACGCGCGGACAGCCGCGCTTCACTTTCGGTTCTGCTTTGGGTTTCCTTTACATGCGCATGAAACCTCCAAAAACGTATGACAGCAGTTGAAGTTGTTAATGATCAACTAATAATATGATAGGAACGAATAACTTTTAATCCTTAGTGATTTAACGTTTTGGTGATAAAATATGTAATGATTGGCGCCAACAGGAAATATATGCATCTATTTTTAGACTGATTAGATTTCCTTTTTTGGTTACCATGTATGCTCATCTCATCTGGGGACAAAGATCAGGACAGTACAGCTCCTGTGTTGTCATTCCAGGGGTTTTAATCCACAACATCTGGAGCTCCTCTGGTACGACAGCACATGCGATGCTGTTTTAGGTGCTCTTTGTCATAAAACAAAACTTGTAAAGTCCCAAATGTGACGCTGAGTTGAGATAATTATTAGATGTTTGAGCAGAACATGAGACAGAAACCAGGTTTTGAGAAACTGGAGGAGAGCCGAAGGATCAGCCCTGTCATGACAGAAAAGTCCCTCTTCTTTATGCCCTAACAGCCGGAGATGGTGACAGCTCCTCGGTACCATGAAGGTCACGTCCATCCCTTGTCCTCCAAAGCGCAACACCTTGTTCCTGCTGGCCGTTTCTCTTCTAATCTTCATGCTCTGGAACATGAACGATCTGATGGTGAGAAAACTTACCTGAGCACAGCGGGAGGAGGAGACTGTGCTGTGCACACACTGCAGCAACACTGTTCACTTGAGGCCCCTTTCCTCCCCTTTGAAGGCGTAGAAGTGGACCTTCTGCTAGATTTGTGGGATATTTACATGCTGCAGCTGTTGGATTGGCCAAGAGAAGCTCTGTCTTTGAAAGGAATGAATCACAAGGCGAGCGACAGTCGAGAGGATCTGACTGATCAGACCTGCTCACTCCACATCGGGCCTCGGTTACAAGCCTCCGCTTCAGCTAAGAGCGAGTGTGTGTGTGTGTGTGTGTGTGTGTGTGTGTGTGTGTGTGTGTGTGTGTAAACGCACACCACGAGGACAACAGGAAATACACCCAGTTCAGACCACTGTTATTCATCACAGCGTCTGGTCCAATCAAGATTATCTGTGTTGAGAACGACAGAGATCGAACCCAGGAGGAAAGGGGGGGCAGACAGAGAGAGAGAGGGAGGGGGGTGAGGGAGACAGACTGAGAGAGAATGAGGGAGAGAGAGAATGAGAGAGAGAGAGGGAGGGAGAGTTAATATAATAATGGATAGTGGTTGTAGCTGTGTAACTACTGATGGACAGCAGAGAGCTCTACTGGGATGACGTGGCAAATAATTAAAAAAAAAGATTTTTAAATGACTCTAAGATTCCTCACAGCTGAGAGGGGGAGTTGAGAGGGCAAAGAGGAGGAGCCGGTTGGCTCGCTCGAGCTGGAACCACAACTGAGGGTACACAGCAGGACGGTGACGTGATTAAAGGGCCGACCTGCATCTGGCAGGGTTTATCCTTTAACGTAAAACATGCGGCGAAGAACAAGAGCTACAACAAATCCTCAAGGACGTGGTCTTCACACACACCGCTCCCCCGCTGCTGGTGGGAGAAGCTGTGTGAGAAAATAAAACCAGGGCACTCACATATCCTCCTAAAATTAGCCGTAGAGGACTTTTGGACTTGGGACAAGATGCAGAGTGGATGGACTGGCATCTCTCTCTCTCTCTCTCTCTCTCTCTCTCTCTCTCTCTCTCTCTCACTTGGGAGCAGCCAAAAGACACGATGGCGTCAATCGCGGTTCCCAAGGTTGTGGGAGGACGGCGTGAAACGCACGGGGCCTGACGGCAACGCGGCCCGTTGAAGTTCAGGGAGCTGCTCTCTCCTTTAGCCCGTCTTCTCTTCTGCAGGATTTGACCAAATAAATCCTTCTGCTAAGTCTGCTTACCGTAACCACGAAACTGAGAACACAGCTTCTCATTCTTGGGTGCCTTCGAGCTGCCCCGAAGAAAAAGCCCGCCCTGCAGAGGGAAGATCTCGTGCTGGGGTCAGGAATGGAAACTATATTTAGCATGGAATGGGGGAAGAGATATTCCCCAACAGATCCGCAGTAGCTCCTCAGATACAGTCTGGAAACCTACAAACACGTCACGTTGTTGAAAGAGGAGAAGTCGGCCAGGACAAACATTGTTTCTGGTGCTGCTGCACATCTGGAACACGTTAAACTGGAGGCATGTTTCCTCAGCGACCTTGAACCCCCGTGGCGGCTGCTCTCAGGCAGACAGACGCCACCAACTGGCTGCGACTGGGTTTCATTTTGGTGGCTGGGTAGTTCAGCCCGCCATTGTGCTTGAAAGAAATCTGACCCTCCGACATCTAAACATTATTTTGACTTTAAAATCTGTCCAGCCACCAGGGCCTTGTGGAGCTTTTAAGAGAAAGTTCAAGTGCAGTCAAACGCGGCTCCTGTCGGTGTACCGTCTCTTCAAGCCTTCACTCACCTGATGTCCGTGGCCTTCATTCACTGTTTGAAACCTTGAAAGTCCTTGAAAGGCTGGAAACACAGCAGAAAACGTTACTGAGGACTGAACACTCGTCTGTTGTGGTCTGACCTGCAGGCACTGGTTCCACCCCTTTTTATTCATGTTGATTATTAGATAATGACTTTTGTACCCATCACGACTGATAAATAGATGTTGAAAAAGAGAATTTTGAGTTCATCCTTTCATTTTCACTGTATCTTCATTTTTGCTGCTGTTGTTTGAATCTTTCTCTCTCTCTCTCTCTCTCTCTCTCTCACTCACTTGGGAGCAGCCAACAGACACGATGGCGTCAATCGCGGTTCCCAAAGTTCACACCGAGCTCCAGGAGAACCATCAGAACCTCTGCACCTTCCGACCATTGTCTCCCAAAGACGCTGGGGAGGAAAAGCTCCTGCTAGACTCCATTTCTTGGCCCCCGACGCCCGTATTCCCGGAGCTCTCCCTGGAGCAGAGCACCGACCCCGCCCACAGCTCCTTCACCATCCTCCCCAGGAACGGAGGGGGTCAGTGGCGCGTAGGGGATCGGCTGGAAGTGCTGATAGAGATGAGGGATTTCAGGGGGTCTCCCAAGACCTCCGGGGGAGACATGGTCCTGGCTCGGATGCACGACTGGAGTTTTGGTGCGGGCGTGGCGGGGCGAGTGGTGGACCACCTCAACGGCAGCTACTCCGCCCTCTTCTTTTTACTCTGGGAAGGAAGCGCTCAGATCGAGGTGACGCAGGCTGAAGGAAATTCCGTTCTTGTCTAATCCAAACAGCGAGAACCTGATCCCGCTCTCTTTCCTGCCAGGTGACCTTGGTTCATCCCAGCGAGGCCGTCACGGTTCTGCGCCGGCTGACCTCGGAGCAGCCCGACAGGATTTCCTTCCAGAGCCTCTTCCGCTCCGACGGGCGCTCCGAGACCACCAAGTGCAACGTCTGCTTTCGCGGGACGCAGCAGCCGCTGTGCGACTACAGCGACCCGCGCACGGGGGAGCCCTGGTACTGTTTCAAACCCAAGACGCTGGGCTGCCACGCACGCGTCAACCACGCTAAGGGGGAATTTAAACAGGACCTCAAGGCCCACGAGGAGAAGCTCTTTCAGAGGTGATGAAGCAGTTCCTGCATCCTCAATAATGTCAGAGGAAAAGTCCAGTACTTAAAGTGATCAAGTGAGGTATTTGTACAAAGATTACATATCAACATATACATTTACGTTAGGGGTGGGAGTGCATCGGTAGAGCACCTGTGAGTGGATGTCATTTAAAATATGTATCTTAAATGTAGATTATTGGACAGTGTATTAAGACGCTTATCGGCCTTTATGTACATTGAAGTGGCAGCCATTGTGAAAAATGTCCAGTTTTCAATCGTGTTGAAGGGATTTTAAAGCTATCCATGTCAACATGATCTATCTGTTCTTTTGTCTAGTGGCGTCAACATGAAGGTCTCCATTCCAGTGTCGGGACCTGACAAAATCAGCGTACTCCCAAAAACCAAAGGTAGAAAAGAAATGTTTAAAAAGAAGTGCCCAAACTAGTAACTTCTTAAAAAGAAGTTACTAGTTTGTGGAGATTTTAGCTTGACCTTTCATCTTATCAGGGAGTGAATAGAGTCACATTAAAGCTCACAGAGACCACACAGAGACCCCCCCCCCGGACACCCATTTCTCATTGAAATGCAGACTCATTGAAGCCCCCTCCAGCCCCTGGGCCTCCCTCATTGTCATGGTCCCCAGGTCATCAGATCAGGTGATCAGCTGTTCTGTGTGGACCACTTTAGACCCAACTCAACACGGTGAGCAGAAAAGAACCCTGCCCCTTCTGCACATTGATGAGACCCATGACACGACGGTGGGGTCCTCCCAGTTCTCCTCCTTGGACCTGCATAGTGGCTACTGGCAGGTCCTCCTTGCCCCTGTGGCCAGGCCCAAAACAGCCTTCTTCACTTCTGTGGGTGCTTCCTTTTGGCCTATGGAATGACCGGGACCCGGTCGGGTCAAGAGCCTAATGGATAAAGTGCTGGATGATGCTCCCCGGCGTGGTAAGGCGGGTGCTGTTGTCCATGGAGCTGAAGCTGGTCCCTACCTGATTCACCACAGGATCTGGAGAGCTTCCCAGGGTTGGACTCCAAATCTGCCTACTTTTATGGAGAGACGAGCACCACAACGACTTCAGCTCAGTGCAGCGAGCCCCGGTGGAGGCTCCAATCATGTCTCCACCAGACACAGAGGATTCTACTGGGGCCAGCAGAGGGAGGACGTGGAGGAGTTTTGCTGACGCTGCGAACCCATAAGGTTCCTGTGGACAGATCGCATGTGCCACTGCAGCAGTTTCCTCCTGGATGCCCCATGGAGAGGGTCAGGACTGACATCCCTGGTCCAGGGACTATTTCCTCAAGTGGCCTGAAGCGCACAGTCTGCCGGATGAGGAGGCAGAAACCAATGTGGATGGCTCGTTGGGGGAAGTTTTCGCTGATTTGGGGTCCCTGAGGTCACCCACACTGACCAGGGCAGAAACTTTGAGTCCTGTGTGTTCACTGATTGCAAAGAAGATGTGGACCACGCCCCTCCACCCACAGAGTCACGGCTTGAACCGATCTACAGATATGAAACACTCCCTGGTCGTTTGTTAATATCCACTTTTGTCAACACTTAACTATTAATCAACGATTAGAATCAGGCTTCTCTCATGTGGCCACAAAGGATGATGGGTTGCTTGTTGAGGGAGCATCAGTGTACACTTCTTTTTACATTATATTATGGGATACATTGAGTGCACTATATATGATACAGTGATGATAAATTAACATTTGAGCACCCCTTCAAAATGAGGTACACCCTAGTTAGTGCACTATATTGGGTGATGTTGGTGTGTAAGCTCTGCTGGCCCTTGAGAGGACGGTGGTCCTTGAAAAAGACACCATGGAACAACAGGGTTACAGATCATTTTCCTTGCAAACAGAGTAGAATCATGTATTATATATATTACATTTTGTATTATATAATCAGTATTATATACAGTATTATATTATCATGAAGCAACATGTTTAAGGATGAATCTTTTTACAGACAATGTCAAAAAATGTGTCGTTTCACTATTATTCAGGTGCCGTAGAGGTGAAAAGCGGGGATCTGGCGTCTGCGGTCTCGGGCTATTACTACCAGGGCGTCTGGCGAGCTCTGGGTGGCACCGCGGTCCAACAGTTCAACAGCTCCTCTGCAATCACTCAGTGTCTGAGAGGCAAAGTGATCCACCTTTATGGAGATTCCACCATCAGGCAGTGGTACGAGTACCTCGTTGCCACAGTCCCAGGTATCAGCTCGACAAATGTCTCCGACAAATACATCATCTTGAAATGCTTCATCTTCTTCTCTTGAAACCGTTCCAGAGCTGAAGGACTTTGACCTGCACAGCGAGAAGCAGGTCGGCCCTTTCATGGCCTTGGACTACGCCAACAACATCATGGTGACGTACCGCTGCCATGGCCCTCCCATCCGGTTCGCCAGTGTCCCAGTCAGCCAACTCCGTTACATCGCCAACGAACTCGACGGCTTAATCGGAGGCGCCAGCACCGTTGTGGTGATCGGCATCTGGTCGCACTTCAGCACTTTTCCCAGTCAGGTTTACATCCAAAGGCTGCTGAGCATCCGCAAGGCGGTAGAGCGCCTGCTGGACAGGGCTCCCGACACGCTGGTCGTCTTCCGGACCGCCAACCCCAAAGCCTTGACTCTTTATGAGACGCTGACCAACAGTGACTGGTACTCGCTACAGCAGGACAAGCTGCTGCGGGCCGTGTTCCGAGGACTGAAGGTGCGACTGGTGGACGCCTGGGAGATGAGTCTGGCTCACGAGCTGCCGCACAGCCTCCACCCACAACCTCCAATCATCAAGAACATGATGGATGTCCTCTTGTCCTACGTATGCCCAAGGGAATCAAAGAGCTGGTTCAATTTCCTAAATTATTTTAAAGAGCTGAACATTATAAACTGAACAAAATAGGGTGCAGTCTCAATTCCGTGGTCTATTTCTAAATGCTAAAACATACAGTAAAAAAAACGACAACGGAAGCAAAACAGTGAGTTTCATCAATTTAATAAAACAAAATATTCCGAAGCGTGTCGCTTTACCGGGTGATAATTTAATGAATTAATTTATTTTCCCAAACCAAGCAGAAGGATGAAAGAGCCGGGGGTTGCTGACCCCTGGTTTAGGTAGATAAACGTCTCAGTCAGGCTTGAGTAAAATATTCCTATTTCTATAAAAGATCCTTTATTTTAAGGATCTTTTATTTTCATGGACCCTTGTAGTTGCAGGGGACCCCTAGTGGTCCCTGGACCCCTGATGGGAAACATGGCATTAAAGTACATCCAAGTGCTCCAGAACGGCACATTGTGCAGAGGTCTTAGATCATTTTTAAATGAAATAAAAGCCAAATACACACTTCCACACATTTATTATTTAGGATAACGATGTTACAAACATTGAATCACATCAAATATCGTACATTAATACCACCAGTAGAGGTAAAACAACACATACTTCCGTAATCAATGCCCATGGAGTTGTTGAAACATCGTTAGTTTTAACTGTTTTTGTCATTCTTAGTTTTTCTTCCACCCAAAGACCAGTTGGCCAAATGACATGAAGGTTTCTGTCATCACACAGATTTGATCATCATTCTGGTGGCCTTGAGTGAATAAGGAGCACCGGTCTTCCAGGTATCCCAGTGCAGGCCTGAAGCCCAGCCAATGTGATCTCCTGCTGGATGCCAATCTCCGTTCAGACTGGCAGACCCACAGCGGCTGAACCACCAGCCTCCGCCCTCCAAAAACGTGCACTCCTTTTGAATAATGTCGCCGAAGAGGCACGGCGAGCAGCCGTCGTT
Source organism: Lagocephalus sceleratus (assembly GCA_911728415.1). Taxonomy (NCBI): domain Eukaryota; kingdom Metazoa; phylum Chordata; class Actinopteri; order Tetraodontiformes; family Tetraodontidae; genus Lagocephalus; species Lagocephalus sceleratus. The sequence continues at coordinate 9,665,471 of CAJVRN010000210.1, read as the reverse complement.
GTCGCGGTCCACGGTGCTGAAGCCGTAGCCGTTCTGGTCTATTCCTCCGTAGGCACCTCGGATGGCATCGCCTTTGGAAGAGCACCTTCGTGGTCCCAAAGGTCCACTTGCAGGATCCACGTCCTGCTTCTGCTCTTGGTCAGGAAGAAAACTTTGTGGAGACCAAGCCAGTGATTGTCTGAAGGGATCAGGCAAATGTTAGGCACTTTAGTTGTTAATACTGGTGAACACATTCTCTTGACCACAGTCGATCAGGACTTACGTGTGAAGTCTCCAAACCCGTTTTTGTAGGCTGCCCAGTTGCGCTGGAAGGTCACGCGTGCACAAAACATGGACGATATGTAGCAACCAGCAACTTACCTTGAGGAGAAGACGCTCCCCCTCTTGTCATGGTTCTGTTCTTTTGTATGCTCGGCAGGCCTGTTATGTTGTAACCTCGCTCCCTCCACAGGTCAAGCTGTGGCAGAGGGTGTGGCTGGTTCCTAGCAGCTGATGAGGAACACCTGTTCTCATTTTGCTCGTCAGCGTCTGCTCAGAAGGCCTGGTCCTCTCTGAGAAGAGTGCCAGACAATTCCGTCCTGTTTCTGTGTGCTTTCTAGTTTTCTCTCAGCTGCCTGTTCTTTTTTGTTTGTGGATTTTTTGTCATCTTGCTCACTTGTGTCTTTTAGTGTTGGCAACGAAACCGTGGGTTTTTACATGTGTGTCGGTCTCTGCTCCTTGGGGTCCAGACCTGAATTACCTGTAACACCTGTTTTCTTTCAGCAATGAAGAAAGTGTTTAAAGTGAAAGCACGGGTTAATACGTGTATTTATTTCAGAACCAGGCAGGCAGGTAAGTGGATCTGGAGAACCAAGAACAGACAGGTTTAACAGGGAACAGACGGAGCAGGCAGGTCAGGAACAGGCAGGGTCCATAACGGACAAACAGGCAGGGAGGGAGGGAACATTGGAAAGTCTTGTGTAACCACAGGGAACAATCTGGGGAAGGAGGGGGACCTAAATAGAGGCTCTCTAAGAGCCCTAATTGGCCCCCGGTGCTCAGGTGTGAAGGAGAGACTGAGGGAGGGGCTGTCACACACATCTTATGAAATGACTCAGCTTTAATGTCGTTGCTCCAACATCCTGGGCTGAGATTCAGGGTCATCTTAGATTTGATCGTTGGAATAACAGACAATTTTAAAACCACACTGAAGGATCATTTCACCAATATTTCCAATTGTTTTATCAATTAGATGTTGATTTGTAAATGGAAGTCAAGGAAGTTGTTATTCATTCATTGTGTGTCATTTTGTGAAACTCTTCGTGCTGCCTTCTGTTCCAGGATTCTCTTGGAAAAGAGATTTTTTAATCTCAATCAGAAATTCCCAGATTAAATAAAGAATAATGAAAGAATAAGTTAATTCCAAAACAGCTTGCCAATTTCATTTCATTGGTGTTTCGATTTTGTCACACTTGTCTAAATGTGGAAATTAGTTGTGACATTTTTACATTCAGTTCCCCATAAATCAAATCCAACCAATCTTTATTTATATAGCGTCTTATACAATCAAAATTGTTTCAAGGCCTTTCCAGAATCCCAGGGCCTAACCCCAGACAAGCAACAGTGGCAAGGAAAAACTCCCCTTTAACAGGAAGAAACCTTGAGCAGGACCAGGCTCATGTAGGGGGACCCTCCTGATGATGGACAGATGGGTAGAGAGAGAGAGAGGAGAGGAGAGGAGAAGAAGAAGTAGAAGGAGAGGAGAGGAGAAATGAGATTATCAGGCAAAAAACCTACATCATAATGTAATATGTAGCACAAACACACACTTAGACAGATAGATAAATACTTTATTAATCACAGAGGATCACTAACACACACACCAGTTATCTAAACTAAAATACTAAACTAAATATACTGACAAAACCCCATAAATACTAAAGTAGTACACAACCATCAGTGTCCAGGTATACAGAGCTGGCCCCAGTGGAATTGCTTGTTTGTGGGTCCCCCTGCCTCCTACCCCAACACACACACACACACACACACACACACACACACACACACACACACTGACAGTAGCAAGAGAAGGTCCAACACTCATCTCTAAAATAAAATCTTTATGAGAGAAAAAAGTGAAAAAACTTTATTATGTGATCGAAATGTAATGATTATGGTAACCATGGTTACAAACCATGTTTGGTGAATAGCCAACACCGTATCTCAGACATCAAAGTAGATCAAAGCACATTTGGACTTTAAAACAACATTGAAGGAGATCAAACCGCATTAGGAGGAAAAAAGCAGATCAAAGCACACCAAGTTAACTACTGCAGTCTGCTCAGCCTATTCACAGATATACAGCAGCATCAGCAGCATCTGGATTAACACACATTCATTTATGACACAATCTTCAAGCACCATGGCAAGTCAGCGAGGAGTCACTAAGGTAACGTGTTCAAGTCTGATATTATTTGATTGAAGTCACCAAGAGTGTTTGTGAAAGTAGCTCACATTTATCAGCTCTTCTCTTGTGCTAACATGATTAAATGTTGATGGACCACCAACTATTTAGTCCTTATTTTCAATATTTTAAACAATGTTTTACTGTTTTTCCAGTTGTTTAGTAGAGCGTTGGCAGACGTGAGGAAACAGGCAGAATGTGAGTTTCCAGATGCACCGAAGCCGAGTAGCAGAGCTGTGAGGACGACGAGCCCTGAAGAAGTGGAGCTGAGTTGGTTCGACCTGCTGCAGGAGGAGAAGAAGTCCCTCCAGGACAAAGAGTCTCCCAGTGAGACGGAATCAAAGGCCCACCAGCAAAAGGAGAGGGACCAGAAGGACCAAGAGATTGAGTCTCTCCATCACAAGCTCTCCATGCTGCAGGACCAGTTTGAGCAGACTGAGGGGGCCTGCTTAGATCTGAAGAGACAACTTCTGAAGGCCGAAGAAACCACAAAAACCAGGGATAGAGAATTGATCTCTCTTCAGCGGTCTCTTCAGCTAAAAGATAAAGAGTTGGAGGAGATCAAGGCCTCTCAGGAGACGTCAGAGGAGGGCTGGAAGGAAGAAATCAGCCAACTGAAAGAGCTCCTGAGAGAAAAAGAGGAGCACCTTAAGAAGGTGGAGATGAAGGCCAGGCGGAGGACTGTTGCTCATCTGGACACCATCGCTGTGCTGACGAGTACGGAGAATGAACTTAAGGAATACAAAGACAAATGTGATGTTCTTGAAGCTGAACTGGAGGAACTCAAGAGTGCTGAGCAACAGAGCTTCCAGCAGGAGGGCTGGAAGATAGAAGTCATCCGACTGAAAGAGCTCCTGAGTGAAAAAGAGGAGCACATCAAGAAGGTGGTGATAAAGGCCAGCCGGAAGACTGTTGCTCATCTGGACACCATCGCTGTACTGACAAGCACGGAGAATGAACTGAATGAATACAAAGAGAAATGTGAAATTCTTGAAGCTGAACTAGAAACACTCAAGAATTCTGAGCAACAGACCTTCCAGCAGGAGCTTCAGATAGAGGAGGAGAGCTGCAGGCAGGACCAGACCATCAGGACCTCTGAGCAAATGCTCGCTGACATGTGTCGGCAGTGGGAGGCTCAAGAAACCAGGTTGGCTCAATTTCACACACAAATAGAAGAGACGCTCCAACAAAGAGAAGAAATGTTGGAGCAAGAGGCCTCGTCACACAACGAGGAGCTCCGAGGCCTCAAAGAGGAGGTGGTCCAACTTCAGGTGAGCCGCTACAACAGGTCCTCTACATGATTGTGTCTTAGTTCAGAAGATGTCAGCGGGTCAGTCTAACATGTGTTGTCCTTCTCTTTACAGCAGCCCAGCAAGGACAAGAAGAAAAAGAAGTTCTCTTTCTTCAGTTGGCTCTTCAAGAAGAAGAAGAAGTAGATCTGCTGCAGAGTTGAAGCTCTTGTCCTCCTTCCCCCTCCTCACCCTGAACTCTGACCTTTCCTAAAATGTATTAAAACAGAACTAAAAAGAGCAGTTGTCTCACATCGTGAATTCTGTTTTCTAAATCAGTCTCCATGTTTTTCTCTGTTATTGATCACAGTTGAAAGCTTCTCGGGGGTAGAACCTTGGATCTGTGATTTTTCAAACACACACACACACCTACACACACACACACACACACACGCACACACTTTAATTGTTGCTCTTAGAGTCCTCAGCATATTTAGGACATGTACATGACATGAAATCTTGTCTTTGCCCTTCTCCAGGAGACACACATGGCTAAGGCCTGAGGTAATACACTGATGTAGTATCTGAAGCACATGTATCAGTCCTCTACAGGCCTTAGCTGCTGTACCACTGTCTCCCATTTCTGTATTCTAAGCCTAACCCTAACCCTTATAAGTACAAAATGTCAGTCTATCCGTTCTCTGTGGCCTTGACCATTGTAAGGCCTTATCTTGTCTTTCAGCCATCCTGGTACCATCTCTACCATCTTCCATGCGTGTCCTGGCACCGGTGTTCTCTGTGCTCGTGATGTAATGTCTTGGTTTTCTCGATGGGAAAGTCCGTAGAGGAGTGCAGGGGCCCACAGGTTCCTGGGTCCTCTTCTCAACATTTGGTTCGCTATACTGTGCTATGAGGTCATCAAAAAAGAATGTTCACTTGACCATATAAAAGAGGCTACCGAAGAAAGCACGGAGGAGGAGATCTTCACCATCAGGACCAAGAAACGTCCCTGCAGTGTCTGATTGATACCTGACTGTTCTCTGTTCAATCTCCTCTCGACCACCAGGAGAAGAAAATTTACCACACTGACACCAACGCAGTATCCCTGCACGTACTTGGCCTGCTAGTCCAGACAAAGGGGGTTGCTGTTGCGGTAAACAGAAGAGTACAATTTTCTCTCAACAACATAATCGAGGCACATTGTGCAGAGGTCTTAGATCATTTTTAAATGAAATAAAAGCCAAATACACACTTCCACACATTTATTATTTAGGATAACAGTGTTACAAACATTGAATCACATCAAATATTCTACATTAATACCACCAGTAGAGGTAAAACAACACATACTTCCGTAATCAATGCCCATGGAGTTGTTGAAACATCGTTAGTTTGAACTGTTTTTGTCATTCTTAGTTTTTCTTCCACCCAAAGACCAATTGGCCAAATAATGACATGAAGGTTTCTGTCATCACACAGATTTGATCATCATTCTGGTGGCCTTGAGTGAATAAGGAGCACCGGTCTTCCAGGTATCCCAGTGCAGGCCTGAAGCCCAGCCAATGTGATCTCCTGCTGGATGCCAATCTCCGTTCAGACTGGCGGACCCACAGCGGCTGAACCACCAGCCTCCGCCCTCCAAAAACGTGCACTCCTTTTGAATAATGTCGCCGAAGAGGCACGGCGAGCAGCCGTCGTTGTCACGGTCCACGGTGCTGAAGCCGTAGCCGTTCTGGTCTATTCCTCCGTAGGCACCTCGGATGGCATCGCCTTTGGAAGAGCGGGAGGAAGAACGTGGGAATTTGGGATTCAGAGGGTTCAATGGAAGAAAGGAAAGAAAAAATATGACAAAATGGGTCAAAAGGTTGTGAGTTTGACTTTAAGGCTGCAACAGGCAGGAAGTCAGAGCAGAAAGAGGCTTTGAGCTGAACTGTAGTCGATGACTGATGGTTAGTTTATATACATATATAGACACGTATGTGTGTGCGTACATATATACACACTCCTTCATCTGGCTTGTGGGATGAGAGACTTTAAGATTTGGGGCGGTGGTGTGAACAAAGGCGGATCGAATCAAACACTTCATGCCATCTCATCTTCCTTCTGTGAGTCTGTCTTTGGAATCCATAAATCCTCACGTGAGGGGGTTCGATTGACCTCGTAAAAGAGGTTCTACAGATGATCTTAGAGACAAACCTCAGAACCACGTGCTCCTTCTGCCCCACACGGCCCAGGTCACGTTATACCATGTCACAGACGGCCTTCTCCATGGATACCCTACACAGCAGCCATGTCCGTGCACGGGATATTCAGAGTGACCTGAGAGTGAGTGCTGATGCGTCATGACCACATTACCTGCATTTCCTGTGAATTTCCCAACTTGCAGTTTGAAAGCGTTTCTCTCGTTGCCCAGCCTGAAGTTTGTGTACTGGGCAAAAGCGGTGGCGCCTTCGTGGTCCCAAAGGTCCACCCGCAGGATCCACGTCCTGCTTCTGCTCTTGGTCAGGGAGAAAACTTTGTGGAGACCAAGCCAGTGGTCCTCTGAGGGGATCAGGCAAACGTTGGCAGAGGGCTTCACTTTAGTTCTTAATACTGGTGAACATGTTCTCTTGACCACAGTCGATCAGGACTTACGTGTGAAGTCTCCAAACCCGTATTTGTAGGCCGCCCAGTTGCGCTGGAAGGTCACGCGTGCACCGCTGCGTCTCTGAAACACCGTCCAGCCTCCATCGGCTCTCATCTCACAGTACACCTGAGGAGGGAGACCACGCGCCTTAACTGATACGTTAACTCATTTTGAAATCAGTTCCTGAGAACCGTCTTTGGAATGTTGATCTTTATGTGTCTGATGATCTGGGTTTGTGGCCTCTTTGCAGAAGAACCATGAACTCATGTTGAACTTTAAACTGTGTTGTCTGCAAGTGGGTCCTTCTCCACAGAAACCCAAACCCTTCCAGGCTGAATCCAGCAGTAAAACCGGTCCTTGAACGCATCACATGCGGCGCCTAATGTCACCTTAAATGAGGTCTTTCCTCGAGCCGGCTGGACCACATAAACCCCGCTGGGCGCTCGTGGTGAGCGAGCTTTAATGTCCGTGCAGTCTGCTCCTGGGGCCAGCGTGACAGGAAAAACAACAAGTTTGTGTTGTCACTGCCTTCAAACATGGACCATATGCAGCAACCAGTCACTTACCTTGAGGAGAAGCCACTCTCCCTGGTTTCTTTCAGCATTCAAGAAAGTGTTAAAAGTGAAAACACAGGTTAATACGTGTATTTATTTCAACGTGCCACCACCTGTAGCCTGTACCTGTTCTGTGCAGCTCAGGAGAAAGGCAAACAGGAGCAGAGCTCCAAACACACTCTTCATTTTGGCCTGTTCAGAGAGACGTTTCACAAACATGTTCAGCGGAACATCACTTATTTGTCCTTTGATTTAACGTGATATTTAGGACAATAAGTGTCATTATTTAGATTTATTCTTGTCTATTTATTCAACACTTTTATGAGACTGAAGCATCACAAGGATCAGACGTCATCATACAGAATATAAAGTGCATCTCTTGCTTCCCAACTGAACTATTTCTACTACTTTAAATACATTTATTTACATAAGAACGTACATGAAACCCATTTAGTTTTAAATTCTGTTTTAAAGATTGTAAGTGAGTGTGAAAAGTGATGAAAACACATGTTTTAAAGGAGCAAACAGCGAAGCCTTACCTGCATGTTGCACGAACACAGTTCAAATTCCAGCAGGCGTGCCTTCTTATATGGACAGACCAACCACACCCAGTCACAGCACGTGCTCCTGAAGGCAGCGCCTGCCCACACTTGGTACAACTGTGACACCTCTAACACGGCCCCGCTAAAACACGACCAACAAGTTTGTTTATTTCCTGGGGATGTTTTCAACAAGTTGACCAGTGCGAGGAAAGTTCCAGAGTGGCCACAGATTTCACAACATCGAACCTGTTTATCCCTCAGACAAACACGGGACAGAGAACTTTTCATTTCTGGATCGATTAACCTCTCACCAGTCCCCTCACTCTTTTCTTCAGTAAATTACAAACGTGATCCAACTCTTTCATAGAAACTAAAGTTGTCAGCTTGCCGTCACGTCTGTTTTGACCTGTTTGCTGTTGGGCCACCATTTCAGGGATGACGCTGGTTCAGATGTCACAGCCGATCCAGCTGTGCCCACTTGGCTGCACAGCTGTGCGTTGGCACACATCTGGGTGTGGCTGGATGACCACACTGACCTCCAATGACCCCAGTGGGACCCCAACAGGAATCAGCGAGATCACAGCTCCCCTTCAAATACCTGAGACAGGAAACTGTCAGGGGCAAAATATTTGGACATTTCTGAGACAACTGAGGCCTTTAAGATCATTATCATGACAGTTAAGATCATCATTGTGCCTTATATGCGCCAGGTGAGACGCATCCCAACCTAGAAAAGACCCCCGCGACACTCCCCTGGCAAAATAGGATCAGATGGATTTAAGTGGAATTTGTAATGTTAAGGGAGGAGCAGTGCTGCTCAATAAACCTGGACGGTATTCACAAAGAATCACAAGACTGAAAGTAGCTCTGAGTGACAGAAACATCGTAGAGATCCTTAAATCTTAAGGTTTTTCTTACAATGTTCCCTCGATAAAAGTTTTTTATGAACTCAAAACTGCCGGAACTAATGTGAAGTTTGGAACATGATGTGAAAACGCTTGAATATGTCAAATAAAGACGAGCAGCTTCACCACACCAACAGCAGTGATGGATTAGAGCTGAGCACCTTTAGTCCAGTCCTTGTTTCTTCTGTTGTGCTCATATTGGCTTTGTTTTGCTGCAGATCTCATGTGGAAATTAAACAATCTATTGTACATCATTGATTTGTGTCACTAACTGAATACTAATATATTTTATAAATGTCCACATTAGATATAAAATATTAAACTGACAACACAATTACTGCAGAGTCACAATCACCAGAAGGGGGCGTGATTGAAGATTTTCATAATTATTATGTTTGCTTCAAACTTTCTCTTCATGTGTCACACTGCAACTTTCATCACATAAGGACAAATCTTGCAGCAGTTTTACACATTTTCTCGATTTTCGTCGTGTCCTGCTGCTTTCCTCACATCACCACTAGTCCTCTTTTCCTGGTCTCGTTCTGAGCATTTGAGTCGATTCCTACAGGAAACCAAGATCAATGTAGCATGTGGATCAAGGAGAATCGAGACCCACCTGCAGGTTCAGAAGTTGATCAATGTTTTTTTACAAAAACTGAAATCACCCACAGGGGAAAACTCAGAACAGATGACCACTCAAGAGGCTCCTGAGGGGAAAAGTGACAAAAGAACAATAACACCAAATACCACAGGGCAGAAACTCTGGAATAACCTGAAGTTGTCCAGCAGGCAAAAAATCACTCACTAGCACACCAGAAATGGACACTGGAAGTACGGGGGAGGAGGCGAGGCAGGTTCTGGGGACTGTTGCAAAGACCAGAGGGCATGTACACGAATCATGTGGCACAGTGGAATGTTTGTGGCTTTAGTAGCCAAGCTGATTGAAGGGAATCAAGAACGGCTCAGAGCAACGAGGCTGCTGCTGAGAACCGGCGCTGCGCCTCCACGCTGCCCTGAGAGAGAGAGACAGAGGTCAAATGGAGGCTCAATGTAGCAAAATACTCCAAAACCAAACCATAAGAGTAAAAACAAAGTAAATTAAAACCAGACCACAACAAGCAGATTAAGATTGAAGCATGTTGACAAAACGTCTATTAAGATCATTGAAAATGATTTTCCTGTTCAGTTGACATTGATAGTTGATGCTGGTGTGATCACGAATGGAAGGGTGGGAAAATATTTGCTCGGTGGGATCCTGGAAAAGGAGATGTAATTGGATAACTTTGGCCAAAATATCTGACCTTAATTCACCTGTTTGTCTGTTGCCAATCATTGTGTAAGACAATCTTCATAGGACCTATAGGAGCTCTGGGAATCTCACGGGAAAGGAATGAAGACTTCAGAAGGGAACTGAAGGCAAAAATCAGAAGGGAACTGAAATACTCCAAGAAGTGACTGTGAGCTGTGATACTGGCCGAGAGGGGGCGCTACAGCCCCACCTCTGCGGGGCCTCCTTGGTGCAGGCCCTGTTCCCGTGTCTGTTCATTTGAAAATGGAAGAAGAAATGAACAATTCTAACCGAGTCTTTTCTGCATATGAAAAGCACAGAGAGGGATTCACATGCACTTCCAAGAAAACACGAGTGTCTCAACTAACCAGTGAAGAACAGAGAAGCTCAGAGGTGGCGGACACTGTCCTCTGAGCAGACGTCAGAGTTTAGTCACTCTACTGAAGGACAGGCAAGAGTTAGGGGAGTGGTGAGAGGTTCATCGGTCCAGAAATGAAAAGTTCTCTGTCCCGTGTTTGTCTGAGGGATAAACAGGTTCGATGTTGTGAAATCTGTGGCCACTCTGGAACTTTCCTCGCACTGGTCAACTTGCTGAAAACATCCCCAGGAAATAAACAAACTTGTTGGTCGTGTTTTAGCGGGGCCGTGTTAGAGGTGTCACAGTTGTACCAAGTGTGGGCAGGCGCTGCCTTCAGGAGCACGTGCTGTGACTGGGTGTGGTTGGTCTGTCCATATAAGAAGGCACGCCTGCTGGAATTTGAACTGTGTTCGTGCAACATGCAGATAAGGCTTCGCTGTTTGCTCCTTTAAAACGTGTTGTCATCACTTTTCACACTCACTTACAATCTTTAAAACGGAATTTAAAACTAAATGGGTTTGATGTACGTTCTTATGTAAATAAATGTATTTAAAGTAGTAGAAATAGTTCAGTTGGGAAGCAAGAGATGCACTTTATATTCTGTATGATGACGTCTGATCCTTGTGATGCTTCAGTCTCATAAAAGTGTTGAATAAATAGACAAGAATAAATCTAAATAATGACACTTATTGTCCTAAATATCACGTTAAATCAAAGGACAAATAAGTGATGTTCCGCTGAACATGTTTGTGAAACGTCTCTCTGAACAGGCCAAAATGAAGAGTGTGTTTGGAGCTCTGCTCCTGTTTGCCTTTCTCCTGAGCTGCACAGAACAGGTACAGGCTACAGGTGGTGGCACGTTGAAATAAATACACGTATTAACCTGTGTTTTCACTTTTAACACTTTCTTGAATGCTGAAAGAAACCAGGGAGAGTGGCTTCTCCTCAAGGTAAGTGACTGGTTGCTGCATATGGTCCATGTTTGAAGGCAGTGACAACACAAACTTGTTGTTTTTCCTGTCACGCTGGCCCCAGGAGCAGACTGCACGGACATTAAAGCTCGCTCACCACGAGCGCCCAGCGGGGTTTATGTGGTCCAGCCGGCTCGAGGAAAGACCTCATTTAAGGTGACATTAGGCGCCGCATGTGATGCGTTCAAGGACCGGTTTTACTGCTGGATTCAGCCTGGAAGGGTTTGGGTTTCTGTGGAGAAGGACCCACTTGCAGACAACACAGTTTAAAGTTCAACATGAGTTCATGGTTCTTCTGCAAAGAGGCCACAAACCCAGATCATCAGACACATAAAGATCAACATTCCAAAGACGGTTCTCAGGAACTGATTTCAAAATGAGTTAACGTATCAGTTAAGGCGCGTGGTCTCCCTCCTCAGGTGTACTGTGAGATGAGAGCCGATGGAGGCTGGACGGTGTTTCAGAGACGCAGCGGTGCACGCGTGACCTTCCAGCGCAACTGGGCGGCCTACAAATACGGGTTTGGAGACTTCACACGTAAGTCCTGGTTGACTGTGGTCAAGAGAACATGTTCACCAGTATTAAGAACTAAAGTGAAGCCCTCTGCTAACATTTGCCTGATCCCCTCAGAGGACCACTGGCTTGGTCTCCACAAAGTTTTCTCCCTGACCAAGAGCAGAAGCAGGACGTGGATCCTGCGGGTGGACCTTTGGGACCACGAAGGCGCCACCGCTTTTGCCCAGTACACAAACTTCAGGCTGGGCAACGAGAGAAACGCTTTCAAACTGCAAGTTGGGAAATTCACAGGAAATGCAGGTAATGTGGTCATGACGCATCAGCACTCACTCTCAGGTCACTCTGAATATCCCGTGCACGGACATGGCTGCTGTGTAGGGTATCCATGGAGAAGGCCGTCTGTGACATGGTATAACGTGACCTGGGCCGTGTGGGGCAGAAGGAGCACGTGGTTCTGAGGTTTGTCTCTAAGATCATCTGTAGAACCTCTTTTACGAGGTCAATCGAACCCCCTCATGTGAGGATTTATGAATTCCAAAGACAGACTCACAGAAGGAAGATGAGATGGCATTAAGTGTTTGATTAGATCCGCCTTTGTTCACACCACCGCCCCAAATCTGAGATGTTCCTCCACTGACTGTTGTGATCGTTGTGGCAATAACAGCTTCATGGTGGCCCGAAGTGGGAATCCTTACGGGAAGGATGGAGACATTATGCCCACGTCATTATGGAAATAGGAGTGGATTTAAAACTGGCTCTGGAGTTGGTTCAAATTTAATTTCCAAAGCTAATTCAATGTGTTCTGTTTCATTAAATCTGACACTGAAATCCAGTGAGGAAAGAGCAGAGTCATTATTAAAGTCTCTCATCCCACAAGCCAGATGAAGGAGTGTGTATATATGTACGCACACACATATACGTGTCTATATATGTATATAAACTAACCATCAGTCATCGACTACAGTTCAGCTCAAAGCCTCTTTCTGCTCTGACTTCCTGCCTGTTGCAGCCTTAAAGTCAAACTCACAACCTTTTGACCCATTTTGTCATATTTTTTCTTTCCTCTCTTCCATTGAACCCTCTGAATCCCAAATTCCCACGTTCTTCCTCTCGCTCTTCCAAAGGCGATGCCATCCGAGGTGCCTACGGAGGAATAGACCAGAACGGCTACGGCTTCAGCACCGTGGACCGCGACAACGACGGCTGCTCGCCGTGCCTCTTCGGCGACATTATTCAAAAGGAGTGCACGTTTTTGGAGGGCGGAGGCTGGTGGTTCAGCCGCTGTGGGTCCGCCAGTCTGAACGGAGATTGGCATCCAGCAGGAGATCACATTGGCTGGGCTTCAGGCCTGCACTGGGATACCTGGAAGACTGGCGCTCCTTATTCACTCAAGGCCACCAGAATGATGATCAAATCTGTGTGATGACAGAAACCTTCATGTCATTATTTGGCCAATTGGTCTTTGGGTGGAAGAAAAACTAAGAATGACAAAAACAGTTCAAACTAACGATGTTTCAACAACTCCATGGGCATTGATTACGGAAGTATGTGTCGTTTTACCTCTACTGGTGGTATTAATGTACGATATTTGATGTGATTCAATGTTTGTAACATCGTTATCCTAAATAATAAATGTGTGGAAGTGTGTATTTGGCTTTTATTTCATTTAAAAATGATCTAAGACCGCTGCACAATGTGCCTCGATTATGTTGTTGAGAGAAAATTGTACTCTTCTGTTTACCACAACAGCAACCCCCTTTGTCTGGACTAGCAGGCCAAGTACGTGCAGGGATACTGCGTTGGTGTCAGTGTGGTAAATTTTCTTCTCCTGGTGATCGAGAGGAGATGTTTATTGGAGAGAACAGTCAGGTATCAATCAGACACTGCAGGGACGTTTCTTGGTCCTGATGGTGAAGATCTCCTCCTCCGTGCTTTCTTCGGTAGCCTCTTTTATATGGTCAAGTGAACATTCTTTTTTGATGACCTCATAGCACAGTATAGCGAACCAAATGTTGAGAAGAGGACCCAGGAACCTGTGGGCCCCTGCACTCCTCTACGGGACTTTCCCATCGAGAAAACCAAGACATTACATCACGAGCACAGAGAACACCGGTGCCAGGACACGCATGGAAGATGGTAGAGATGGTACCAGGATGGCTGAAAGACAAGATTAGGCCTTACAATGGTCAAGGCCACAGGGAACGGATAGACTGACATTTTGTACTTATAAGGGTTAGGGTTAGGCTTAGAATACAGAAATGGGAGACAGTGGTACAGCAGCTAAGGCCTGTAGAGGACTGATACATGTGCTTCAGATACTACATCAGTGTATTACCTCAGGCCTTAGCCATGTGTGTCTCCTGGAGAAGGGCAAAGACAAGATTTCATGTCATGTACATGTCCTAAATATGCTGAGGACTCTAAGAGCAACAATTAAAGTGTGTGTGTGTGTGTGTGTGTGTGTGTGTTTGAAAAATCAAAGATCCAAGGTTCTACCCCCGAGAAGCTTTCAACTGTGATCAATAACAGAGAAAAACATGGAGACTGATTTAGAAATAGAATTCATGATGTGAGACAACTGCTCTTTTTAGTCCTGTTTTAATACATTTTAGGAAAGGTCAGAGGTCAGGGTGAGGAGGGGGAAGGAGGACAAGAGCTTCAACTCTGCAGCAGATCTACTTCTTCTTCTTCTTGAAGAGCCAACTGAAGAAAGAGAACTTCTTTTTCTTCTTGTCCTTGCTGGGCTGCTGTAAAGAGAAGGACAACACATGTTAGACTGACCCCGCTGACATCTTCTGAACTAAGACACAATCATGTAGAGGACCTGTTGTAGCGGCTCACCTGAAGTTGGACCACCTCCTCTTTGAGGCCTCGGAGCTCCTCGTTGTGTGACGAGGCCTCTTGCTCCAACATTTCTTCTCTTTGTTGGAGCGTCTCTTCTATTTTTGTGTGAAATTGAGCCAACCTGGTTTCTTGAGCCTCCCACTGCCGACACATGTCAGCGAGCATTTGCTCAGAGGTCCTGATGGTCTGGTCCTGCCTGCAGCTCTCCTCCTCTATCTGAAGCTCCTGCTGGAAGCTCTGTTGCTCAGCACTCTTGAGTTCCTCCAGTTCAGCTTCAAGAACATCACATTTCTCTTTGTATTCCTTAAGTTCATTCTCCGTACTCGTCAGTACAGCGATGGTGTCCAGATGAGCCACAGTCCTCCGCCTGGCCTTCATCTCCACCTTCTTGATGTGCTCCTCTTTTTTACTCAGGAGCTCTTTCAGTTGGCTGATTTCTTCCTTCCAGCCCTCCTCTGATGTCACCCGAGAGGCCTTGATCTCCTCCAACTCTTTATCTTTTAGCTGAAGAGACCGCTGAAGAGAGATCAATTCTCTCTCCCTGGTTTTTGTGGTTTCTTCAGCCTTCAGAAGTTGCCTCTTCAGATCTAAGCAGGCCCCCTCAGTCTGCTCAAACTGGTCCTGCAGCATGGAGAGCTTGTGATGGAGAGACTCAATCTCTTGGTCCTTCTGGTCCCTCTCCTTTTGCTGGTGGGCCTTTGATTCAGTCTCACTGGGAGACTCTTTGTCCTGGAGGGACTTCTTCTCCTCCTGCAGCAGGTCGAACCAACTCAGCTCCACTTCTTCAGGGCTCGTCGTCCTCACAGCTCTGCTACTCGGCTTCGGTGCATCTGGAAACTCACATTCTGCCTGTTTCCTCACGTCTGCCAACGCTCTACTAAACAACTGGAAAAACAGTAAAACATTGTTTAAAATATTGAAAATAAGGACTAAATAGTAGGTGGTCCATCAACATTTAATCACGTTAGCACAAGAGAAGAGCTGATAAATGTGAGCTACTTTCACAAACACTCTTGGTGACTTCAATCAAATAATATCAGACTTGAACACGTTACCTTAGTGACTCCTCGCTGACTTGCCATGGTGCTTGAAGATTGTGTCATAAATGAATGTGTGTTAATCCAGATGCTGCTGATGCTGCTGTATATCTGTGAATAGGCTGAGCAGACTGCAGTAGTTAACTTGGTGTGCTTTGATCTGCTTTTTTCCTCCTAATGCGGTTTGATCTCCTTCAATGTGGTTTTAAAGTCCAAATGTGCTTTGATCTACTTTGATGTCTGAGATATTCACCAAACATGCTTTGTAACCATGGTTACCATAATCACGACATTTCGATCATTTAATAAAGTTTTTTCATTTTTTTTCTCTCATTAAGATTTTATTTTAGAGATGAGTTTTGGACCTTCTCTTGCTGCTGTCAGTGTGTGTGTGTGTGTGTGTGTGTGTGTGTGTGTGTGTGTGTTGGGGTAGGGGGCTGGGGGACCCACAATATACCTGGACACTGATGGTTGTGTACTACTTTAGTATTTATGGGGTTTTTGTCAGTATTTTTAGTTCAGATAACTGTGGTGTGTTAGTGATCCTCTGTGATTAATAAAGTATTGGGGGGCGCGTGTGACCCTGTGGAACATGTGTTTTTTTTGCCGTACTAGAATAAAGTGTAATTGCACATCCACTACAGTAGTTGGCGCTCTCACTGTCAGAGTGTGCGCAGGGAGTATTAACTCTACGGTGTTCTTTTGCACCGAACATTCACAGAGCAAGGTGTAGGCAGTGGAGTAAACAAACCCTCAACAAACACCATGGAAAAGATTTACAAGATACTATGTTATGCAGAGCTGTACTTATAACAATTTCATAGACAAATGATACTAATTATAGTCACGGCGGAGAGTGGGGGGGCCGAAATATTTTCTTCTTCCGAGGGGAAAATAAATGCGCAACAGGAAATAATTGAGAAGCACTGCTGCAGAAAGACGGTCCTCCGTACAAATCTGTGAATAAATCGGGTTGTACGTGTGTGTGTGTGTTCTTACTGTGGTATGAGGTTCACACACACTACATCAATGCTCCAGTAGATCACACACACACACTCCTGGACCCTCTGTCACATTTAAAACCCATTGTGGCCCCCCAGTCAAACAGTCTCCCCCCGGTTTAGAAGGACTTCCCTGCTCAGAACACAAAGCATCATGAGAGACCGCCCGCCTGTCTGTTTGTTTCTCAAACAACAAAAATCCCCTCTCAGATTATCTTAATTTAGAGCTGCAAACATGTTTATGACAGGAAAGTAAAAGAACTTTGAACCTTCAAGCCGACAGTCTTCCTTTATAGTGATAGTGTGGCAGGAAGGAGGAATCACTCGGTGAGACGAGGTGCATGAACACAGACGTTTATTAGCCGCTCACACAAAACTCCGAAGACACTCACTACCCGTGTCTTTTCGCGCCAGAACCAGGGGTTAAACCACGCCCCTTTCCCATGACCCTCTGGGGTGAGAGGAACACCTCCAACAACCGCCACAAGAGATTAAACCTGCTGATTAACAGGAGTGAAAGTGAAAGTATTTATTTCAGCCTCAGCAGAAGACGGAAGACTGACGAGGTGAGTGTAAAAGAAGCCTTTTATAGAACAGAAATGTGGTTAGAGAGTCCTGACTGATGGTGATACCAGCGTTTGAAGACATTTTAGTGACTGATGAAGAACTGTGACAGTTATTAGACTTGTTTAACAGATTTTGGTGGTTTAAACTTCCTGTTGTCCTCGAGTCAACCCTGACCTGTTTGAAGATTTATTTACATCAGAAATATGGAGAATTTCACTCACTCCCTATTCATGCTAGGACTGTAATGTTAATGTTGAATTATTACACAGTAAAATGTTAACATGTTCAAAGTAAATCCACCTCTGAGTCAGCACGACACCAGAGCTGATGTTAGCTACGATGGCTCTGAGACAGGCTAATGGTGTAGCAGTCAACAACAACAGGTTTCACAACAACAACAACTAAATCTACAGCTGACAAGCTGCAGTGATTGTGGAGGACTTCAGAGCACTTTCAGTGCTTCAGGATGAGGGGCTGGAAAAGGTCAAAGTTCTGTTGTCGCTGCAGGAAAAATGAAAAAGCAGCTTAAACTCTGCAAACTTGATAAATATACGTGTGACCTTGATTCAGTTGTCCAGCAGAAGTTATTAGAAATGTTAATTAAATACAATGAGTTGAGATTGTTTGAGTACAAAGTGTGTAGTCATAGATTATTGACTTTAATCAATCACTGTTTCTCATGTTTCTTCAGAATGGAGGACAGGGCTGAGTCTGCACTGTCCTCTTCTGTCTCCATGAAGAGTGACCGGTCCAAAAGTCTCCCTTTGAACTTCAGAGGTGAAGATGGGCCTTCAGACATGTAAGAAACCTAAAGAATGATGATGTGTCTCTACATATCAGCAGCAGGTTGTGAATTCATATCTGGAGATGACTGAACACCTAAACTACATGAGTTACTTCAAGTTGATGTCCACACACACCTCATTTTAGATTTATTATGTTGATGAAATGATGAAGAATCATAGACAGCCATATAGTTCCATATTTAATGTAAATATTGTTGATTAAAAACTATAAAAACAAAAAATAATTAAGACTGAAAGATGAATTCAGACAAAATCTGAAATAATATTGTACTAAACTGAGTCTTGAACATGTTTTTTCAAACCACAATAATCTCGGTTATTGAATTTGATGTGCAAACATGTTTATGACAGTAAAGTAAAAAAACTTTGAACCTTCAAGCCGACAGTCTTCCTTTATAGTGAATAATAAACCGGCTGATTAACAGGAGTGAAAGTGAAAGTATTTATTTCAGCCTCAGCAGAAGACGGAAGACTGACCAGGTGAGTGTAAAAGAAGCATTTTATAGAACAGAAATGTGGTTAGAGAGTCCTGACTGATGGTGATACCAGCGTTTGAAGACATTTTAGTGACTGATGAAGAACTGTGACAGTTATTAGACTTGTTTAACAGATTTTGGTGGTTTAAACTTCCTGTTGTCCTCGAGTCAATCCTGACCTGTTTGAAGATTTATTTATATCAGAAATATGGAGAATTTCACTCACTCCCTATTCATGCTAGGACTGTAATGTTAATGTTGAATTATTATACAGTAAAATGTTAACATGTTCAAAGTAAATCCACCTCTGAGTCAGCACGACACCAGAGCTGATGTTAGCTACGATGGCTCTGAGACAGGCTAATGGTGTAGCCAGTCAACAACAACAACAACAACAGACAAGCTTCAGTGATTGTGGAGGACTTCAGAGCACTTTCAGTGCTTCTGGATGAGGGGCTGGAAAAGGTCAAAGTTCTGTTGTCGCTGCAGGAAAAATGAAAAAGCAGCTTAAACTCTGCAAACTTGATAAATATACACGTGACCTTGATTCAGTTGTCCAGCAGAAGTTATTAGAAATGTTAATAAAATACAATGAGTTGAGATTGTTTGAGTACAAAGTGTGTAGTCATAGATTATTGACTTTAATCAATCACTGTTTCTAATGTTTCTTCAGAATGGAGGACAGGGCTGAGTCTGCACTGTCCTCTTCTGTCTCCATGAAGAGTGACCGGTCCAAAAGTATCCCTGGGAACTTCAGAGGTGAAGATGGACCTTCAGACATGTAAGAAACCTAAAGAGTGATGATGTGTCTCTACATATCAGCAGCAGGTTGTGAGTTCATATCTGGAGATGATTGAACACCTAAACTACATGAGTTACTTCAAGTTGATGTCCACACACACTTCATTTTAGATTTATTAAACTGAACTGAGTCTTGAACATGTTTTTTCAAACCACAATAATCTCTACATCAAAGGATTAATCAAGAAATGTTTCACACTGACAGGAAGGAGTCCATCTCAAACTGGGGCCAGTCTAACCTACCAGGAGAGTTCTCTGGTCGACCATGTGAAAGAAGATCTGGACTGCAGAGAGAATCTCAGATGAATACGCAACAAAGTAAAATTGTTCACTTTAGAACTGAACTTGTGATGCATTTTATAGTTGTGTTGATGACTTTATAACAGATGTTAATCAATTCTTCTCTGTTTCAGGGAGTGACCTGCAGAAGGTTTTAGAAGAACACAAGATCAGTCTGAAGAGAAGATGTGAATGTGTGACTGAAGGAACTAATGAAGCAGGAAGAGGAACCCTGCTGAACAAGATCTACACTGAGCTCTACATCACTGAGGGACAAAGTGAGGAGGTGAACACACAACATGAGGTCAGACAGATGGAGATGACCTCCAAGAAGAGCCTCCACGACACTCCAATCAAGTGCCAGGACATCTTCGAATCCTTCTGTGACCAACAGAAGATCAGAGTGGTTCTGACAAACGGTGTCGCTGGTGTTGGAAAAACCTTCTCAGTGCAGAAGTTCAGTCTGGACTGGGCAGAGGGTTTGGAGAACCAAGACATCAGTCTGGTGCTCCTGCTCTCATTCAGGGAGCTGAACTTGATCAAGGTTGAGCAGTTCAGTCTTCTCACACTGCTTCATGTTTTCCATCCAACATTACAGAAGATCAGAGCAGAAGGTCTGACTGGCTGTAAACTTCTGTTCATTCTTGATGGTCTGGATGAAAGCAGACTTTCACTGGATTTCAACAACAAGCAGGTCATCTCTGATGTCACACAGGTGTCATCAGTCAACGTGCTCCTGAGGAACCTCATCCAGGGGAACCTGCTTCCCTCAGCTCTCATCTGGATCACCTCCAGACCTGCAGCAGCCAATCAGATTCCTCCAGGGTGTGTTGACAGGATGACAGAAGTACGAGGCTTCACTGACTCCCAGAAGGAGGAGTACTTCAGGAGGAGGTTCAGTGATGAAGATCTGTGCAACAGAATCATCTCCCACATCAAGGGCTCCAGGAGCCTCCACATCATGTGTCAGATCCCGGTCTTCTGCTGGATCTCTGCTACAGTTCTGGAGGACATGTTGACCACAGACCAGAGAGGAGAGCTGCCCAAGACCCTGACTGACCTGTACTCACACTTCCTGATGGTTCTGACAAAGAGGAAGAAGCAGAAGTATGAAGGACACCAAAGACCAGAGGAACTGACTGAGGCTGACAAAGAAGTCCTGCTGAAGTTGGGGCAGCTGGCGTTTGAACATCTGGAGAAAGGACACATCATGTTCTACCCAGAAGACCTGGAACAATGTGGACTGGACATCTCAGAGGCGTCGGTGTACTCAGGACTTTGTACAGAGATCTTCAGAAGAGAGAGTGTGATCTTCCAGAAATCAGTCTACTGCTTTGTTCATCTGAGCATTCAGGAGTTTCTGGCTGCAGTCTACGTGTTCCACCTTTCCACCAGCAAGGACACAACGTTTATGAAGACTCTCCTTAAATCTATAAAACCAAATCTATTATCCTGGTTTGGTTGGTTGTCTATAAAATATGATCCATTCAAATCTGTAGATGAGTTTCTCAGAAGAGCCCTGATGAATTCACTTGAAAGTCGAAATGGCCACCTGGACCTGTTTGTCCGCTTCCTTCATGGACTCTCGCTGGAGTCCAATCAGAGGATCTTGAGAGGACTGTTGGGTCAGCCAGACAACCACCCAGAAACCAATCAGAAGGTCATCAACAACCTGAAGGAGGTGAACAGTGGTGAGATGTCCCCAGACAGAAGCATCAACATCTTCCACTGTCTGATGGAGGTGAAGGATCATTCAGTGCATCAGGAGATCCAAGAGTTCCTGAAATCAGAGAAGAAATCAGAGAAGAGGCTGTCAGAGATCCACTGTTCTGCTCTGGCCTACCTGCTGCAGATGTCAGAGGAGGTTCTGGATGAGCTGAACCTGCAGAAGTACAACACATCAGTGGAGGGACGACATAGGCTGATTCCAGCTGTAAGGAACTGCAGGAAGGCTGTGTAAGTCCAGATGTGATAAAGAACAACATGGAGGTTTAAACAGAAAGTTACTCAGGTGATATTAACCGTGTCACAAACCTGCTGTAATGATCATGTTAACAGTTGTAACACATCCATGTTATAAATGTCAGATGTTGTTTAGAACAGAGAAGAATCTTCACAGCAGCTCTGTCTCAGTTCTTCTGATGGTTCCTCTGACCAAACACTGACCGCATCTCATTATCATTAACATATGTTATTGTTTTTTTTTAAAGATTAAATAACTGCAGGTTATCAGAGACCAGCTGTGATTCTCTGGCCTCAGCTCTGAAGTCCGACCCCTCCCACCTAAGAGTTCTGGACCTGAGTGAAAACAAGCTACAGGATTCAGGAGTAAAGCTGCTCTCTGATGGACTTCAGAGTAAAACATGTAAGCTGGAGACTCTCAGGCGAGTTCATGTGTCTCTTCAGTCTTTCATTCATCTGCAACTAATGTGGCTTTTCCATCAGCATCCTGGTTCAGGTTGACTCGGCAGATCAGATCTCAGAATGCTGGTTGACTACTTTTTCCAGAACCTTAACGGGAGAATGGCAGCTGAGCATTTTGCCATCAGGCCTGCTGTTGTAGAACCAACACCATCTCTTGTATAAAATTAGAATTAAAACTTTCCTCTGTGAGAAAGCTGATTGTCAATAATTGTGCTGGTACGGTCCCTCTCAATACATGTGTTTGAGAAATTATGGGTTTTTGAATTGAACAAAATATTGTCGACTGCGGAGATGCACATAAATTTCCATTTGTGAACAGTAACTCAAACAAAAACTGATCACATATGATTATAACTAACATGTTTAATTTGTTTCCTTATCCAGAATGAGTCACTGCAGTTTATCAGAGATCAGCAGTGATTCTCTGGCCTCAGCTCTGAAGACCAACCCCTCACATCTGAGAGAACTGGACCTGAGTCAGAACAAGCTGCAGGATTCAACAGTGAAGCTGCTCTCTGATTTTCTCCAGAATCCTCTCTGTAACATGGAGACTCTCAGGTCAGTTCATGTGATCACGGTTATTCATTGATTTGAGAATTGGCCGAGGTATCTTTGAACAAGGGTCCTTGAGGGTACCTTGAACTGGTGAGTGGTCCAGGGATGTACCCTGCCTTTGACCAAATGTAGCTGGCATCAGATCCTGCAGCCTCCCTGTGACTCCACAAGAGAGAAACAGACAAGAAAAAAGAACTGATATTAAATAATAAAAATAATTATCAAACCAATGTGGTAGTCCACTCAATGCCACAACAACCTGCAGAGCAATCTAAACAAACATACATAGTATTATTATTACATTAATGTTGGTGGTGGTTGTGGCAGGTACTTTACTTAGATTTACATTATTAATTTCAGTGCCACAGCAGCTTCAATGTAACAATTAAAATACATAAAAACACAAGTAGTACACTGCCCTTAAATAGTAAAACAAGGGGCAAAGAGCAACAATAAAAGTACAACAAGTGCATGAATAAAGTCAGTCATGGTGCATGGGGGGGTTGATATTTAACTTAACATCTCAAACTACTTTTCAGGAAGTGCTCTTGTGTAACAAACACTTTAAAACATGAGCTAAATTCAAAAGGAAGATGTTTTTTCTTCAGCTAAATTAGCTGCTTCCTCCTCTCTCTCTCTCCACAAAAACTTTTGTTGATTGCCTGCATTGTCGCTGATTTAGTGCAACAAAAATCTAGTCAGAAGTGTTCATAAACAGATTACAGCAACTTCTGTGACTGTTTACACTTTACCAGCCATCTTTGAAAGCCAAATTGGGGAGTGAGGAGTCTGACTTGGAGTAGGAAATTTGACCTCTAGGAGACATTCAAGTTGATACTTCCATCTTGGCACCTGGAAATCCAGACTTCCAAGGTAAATGGAACATACCAAAAATTTGTCGCGTGCTGCACAATGAACTTTGTACTGATGTTGGAGCCTCCCGTTCACATTAGATGCACATTTATCCATGGAGTGTGTGTTCATCTCTTTCACTCTTTTTAGATACGGAGCACAATTCTTTGAATTCTTTTTGGATGTAATGCATATGACGTGATGTGTATTTGTGTTACGAGGGAGGGTGTGGCCTAAGGATATCAACACCCTATATCAAGGTGTGCATAGTGATTTGAATTACTCTGAAAAGATTTGAATTACTCTGAAAAGTCAAGAATTGTAAAAACTTTTTCAGAGGGATACAGCACTCTTGACATATCTAAGATATTGAGAAATGACCAAAGAGCAATCACATTTTTTTTGCAAACAGTCAACAGGGTTAAGAAACATGTCAAGAAGATGCAAATTAACCACGAAAGATTCAAGATATCAAGAAACTCCTTCAGACTTCATCAATACATGTATTTGAGAAATGATGAGTTTTTGAATTGTGTATCCCTATAAACATTCTTCATTTGTTCTTTTTCTTTAGATTAAACCACTGCAGTTTATCAGAGATCAGCGGTGATTCTCTGGCCTCAGCTCTGAAGACCAACCCCTCCCATCTGAGACAACTGGAGCTGAGTCAGAACAAACTGCAGGATTCAACAGTGAAGCTGCTCTCTGATTTTCTCCAGAATCCTCTCTGTAACCTGGAGACTCTCAGGTCAGTTCATGTATCTCTACAGGCTTTCATTCATCTACAAACAAAACAGTTTTCATTGTTTTTGAGCTCAGAGAGAACCAGATATTTTCTGTAATTTTAATCGAACAGTAAAAGAATGATCTGTAAACATGTGGACGTGCTGTCATGACCGAGCTTGAAGATGAACCCAAATGCACAACTTGAGACCAAAAAATAACAATAAACAATCTTTTAATGAAAAAAGAAGAATATCAAAATCACTCTTCACGAGCAACAAACAAACTACATCAACAAAGGATCACTCACGAGGAGGAAGAACTTTAAACAAAACATACTCAGTCCAAGTGAGGCTGGTCAGAAAGAAGAAAGGCACACAGAGTATCAAAGAAATTCATGACTTGAATTAACTGTAATTTAAAACAGGAAACCATGAGACTAGACACAAGACAATGCAACTTAAGATAACTTCTTGGACATGACACCTACTGCTCTAATATCTTTCGTTTTTTTTTAAATTTAGATTAAACCACTGCAGTTTATCAGAGATCAGCGGTGATTCTCTGGCCTCAGCTCTGAAGACCAACCCCTCCCATCTGAGACAACTGGACCTGAGTAAGAACAAGCTGCAGGATTCAACAGTGAAGCTGCTCTCTGATTTTCTCCAGAATCCTCTCTGTAACCTGGAGACTCTCAGGTCAGTTCATGTATCTCTACAGTCTTTCATTCATCTACAAACAAAACAGCTTATTATTTTTGTCTGAGCGAGAGGCAGGGGAGCCCGTAATGATCAATTTAACTTTTCCGTTTTTATATTATCTTTTAATTTTCACGTTTATGATTAAAATACTGAGAAGAGACGAGGCAACGAGGCACAATCAAACCGGGCCTCTGGATGTCGCGGTGCAGCTCAATAAATTGCACCGCACCTGGATGTAGCGGTGTAGGCACCATGACAGGCAAAGGAGAGACTGAGGGCGGGGCTGTCCTCTCCACAGCTGTGACAAATAACACAGTTATACATCACTGATGTGCATGGGTGCTGCTGACTGCCAGACAGGTGGTGAGACAGGATGGCGGTCCTGCCCTCCTTCTGCCACGTCTCCATAGGTCACCCTGTCCTGTTGTGCTGGTTGTCTGGAGCTGCCAGGCGTCAGTGAAGGTGGTTGGTACTAAGTTCTTCTGGCCCGTCCATCATAAAGAGGTCAGAGAATGGACAATGTCCTCCTGTGACAGAGGGTCTCAGTTTGTGTTGGAGCTCTGGTCATCGCTGGTGAGATCTCTGGTCACACAGGTTCACGGTACTACTGCGTACCATCCTCAGGTTAACAGCCTGTAAGAACCTCTCCATCGGTTACTCAAGGCTGCTCTCAGACAGAAACTGGGTGGATCGTTTGCTTTGGGTGATGCACAGTCTGTTCAGCTCCTAAGAAGGACTTGGAAGCTTCTTCTTCTGCTTCTCTGTTCTACTTAACTAGATGTGAGGTAGAAGGGGAGAGCGAGGAAAGCAAAGGAAAGAGATAGAAGAGAAGACCTCTTGAGCTTTAGAGCATGTGGCCATCCGTCCTTCCTCCAAACAGAATAGTCGGGTGTCAAACAAAAGTTTTAATATTCAGCTGATGATTTTGACTTTGGGAGTGAACCGAGACAAACATATCACATCCTCCCCTCAGCACTTTCAGAATGTTCAGTTTCTTCTGGGATTGATGCAGCTTGAATATTTTAACTGGAGGATGTTGTTGAATGTTGTCCGAGGTGGCCCAACACGATGAGCACTGTCAAAGTCTTCCACCTTCAGCTTTAGGCCCCATTTCTCCAGAAGATGATCATTGATGTGCTGAATGGTCGGTTTTTCTGGGAATTTAGTGTAATTCCCTGATCTTGTTTTTCAACTGTCAGCAGCTCCATCCTGGTATCAAGAGCATGTCCTCTTCAGGTCCAGCAGTCCAACTGTTTTCATGCAATTACACATATCTGTTGCCAAAGCACCTTCAGCTTATCTTTTCTTCTGTTCTCCCCCTGCTTGGATTAGGGTGGATGTCTTAAATGGATCTTTTAAAAATTAGTTTCTCATCCCTCGTTTGACACAACCTCAGGAGCTCTGAGCTCTTCTGCCCTCTCAGGGCGTGCACACTCACGCGACACTTTTATTACAGTTTTCAAACAGCTGTTTAGTCGGGATGTTTAGACTCTGTGTTGTTGGTTCAGGATTAGCAACAATAGCTGCTTCTTTTAACATGACTTCACCACAATGATGAACTTTGGGGTGAGCTGTAATAGTTGTTGCTGAAAAGTTGATCTTTTCTTTCGTCCTCTTTGAATCTTTTTCAAATGTTGGTGCTGTCGTCATCAACTGAGACAAACGTGCACAACGGTGAAGACGTGTTAGATCGCTGGTAGTGCCCTTCTGGCAGGAATTCATAGAGCGCTAACAGCGATCATTTGTGGGGCTCTGATGATTTTTTTGGGGATGCTTGGCCAATACATAATTTCTCCATTTTCATTATTGTATCATATATTTATCACTTTTATCACACAAAGGATCTATCGGGGCTAAACGTGAAGTGATTTTCTTGCATCACTTTTTATTCCATAACTGTCATACATAAATAAAATTCAATAAATAAACAATGTTAACAATTAAAGTTCGGTGAACATAGTTAGGAAAGAAAGAACTGATCACATGTGATTAGAACTAACAATTTTATTGTTCTTTTTTTTTTAGCTTAAACAACTGCAGTTTATCAGAGATCAGCTGTGACAATCTGACCTTGGCTCTGAAGACCAACCCCTCCCATCTGAGACAACTGGACCTGGATAACAACAAGCTGCAGGATTCAACAGTGAAGCTGCTCTCTGATTTTCTCCAGAATCCTCTCTGTAACCTGGAGACTCTCAGGTCAGTTCATGTATCTCTACAGTCTTTCATTCATCTACAACTAAAACACTTTTCATTATTTTATTCTGAGCCCAGATGTTCTCAAGTGTTCTCAGGTGTTCTCAAGTGTTCTCAGGTGTTCTCAGGTGTTCTCAAGTGTTCTCAGGTGTTCTCAAGTGTTCTCAGGTGTTCAGATGGGGGGGGGGGGTCCAGTAGGTTAGCTGGTGTTCAGGTGGGGGTCCAGGAAGTTTGCAGGTGTAAATTGGGGGGGTCCACAAAATTAGGTGGTGTGCAGGTGAAGGGGGGGCACGAGGTTAGCTGGTGTGCAGGTGGCGGGGGGTCTAGGAGGTTACCTGGTGTACAAGTGGGTGGGGGGGGTGGCACAAGGTTTGCTGGTGTTCAAGTGGGGGTGTCCTGGAGGTTAGCTGGTATTATGGTGGGGGGTCCAGTAGTTTAGCTGGTATTATGGTGGGGGGTCTACAAGATTAGCTGGTGTGCAGGTGGGGGGGGCTTGAGATTTGCTGGCGTGCAGGTGGGGGGGATGGGCTGGCGGGGGGGGAAGTACTGGAGTTATCTGGTGGGATGGGGGGGTCCATGAGGTTAGCTGGTGTGTTAGTGGAGGGGGGTCCACGAGGTTAGCTGGTGTGCTAGTGGAGGGGGGTCCAGGAGGTTAGCTGGTGTTCAGGTGGGGGGTCCACGAGGTTAGCTGGTGTTCAGGTGGGGGGGTCCACGAGGTTAGCTGGTGTTCAGTTGGGGGGGGTCCATGAGGTTAGCTGGTGTTCAGGTGGGGGGGGGGTCCACAAGGTTAGCTTGTGTTCAGGTGGGGGGGTCCAGCGCCCTGCGACCAAATGTAAATAAGGTCATCTGTGGACAGTTAAGCTAGCTGGCCTCAGACGCAGATACGCTTGGAGTGAGAAGAGGTGTTTGAATGAGGGGGGGCCAGGTAGGTCCTCACCAGGTAGTGCCACCTACCTTCAATAGTCCAGCCAATCAGGATTGGTGTCATGAGACTGATGCTTCTGAGGGCCACCAGGAGGTGTACATCCCATAATGAGACATGGAGCAAAATATGATGAAAGAGAACTTCAAAAGTCACGTGTGCTAACGTCCAGTGTCCTGATAGCGTTGGTTGGAAGTGAAGATATTTACTGTAATGTTGAGCTTCAGTATTTATAATGTGCACACGTCTCCATCAGTCAAGTCATCTGGATTTGTTTCACTTTCCTTTTTATTTAGTTTGAGTTGGTGCAGTTTATCAAAGATCAGCGGTGATTCTCTGGCCTCAGCTCTGAAGACCAACCCCTCCCATCTGAGACAACTGGACCTGAGTAAGAACAAGCTGAAGGATTCAACAGTGAAGCTGCTCTCTGATTTTCTCCAGAATCCTCTCTGTAACCTGGAGACTCTCAGGTCAGTTCATGTATCTCTACAGTCTTTCATTCATCTACAACTAAAACACTTTTCATTGTTTTATTCTGAGCCCAGATGTTCTCAAGTGTTCTCAAGTGTTCTCAAGTGTTCTCAGGTGTTCTCAGGTGTTCTCAAGTGTTCTCAGGTGTTCTCAGGTGTCCTCAGGTGTTCTCAGGTGTTCTCAAGTGTTCTCAGGTGTCCTCAGGTGTTCTCAGGTGTTCTCAAGTGTTCTCAGATGTTCTCAGGTGTTCTCAGGTGTTCTCAAGTGTTCTCAGGTGTTCAGATGGGGGGGGGGGTCCAGTAGGTTTGCTGGTGTGCAGGTGGGGGGGTCCACAAGGTTTGCTGGTGTGCAGGTGAGGGGGGGACACAAGGTTTGCTGGTGTTCAGTTGGGGGGGGTCCAGTAGGTTAGCTGGTGTTCAGGTGGGGGTCCAGGAAGTTTGCAGGTGTAAATTGGGGGGGTCCACAAAATTAGGTGGTGTGCAGGTGGAGGGGGGGGGCACGAGGTTAGCTGGTGTGCAGGTGGCGGGGGGGGTCTAGGAGGTTACCTGGTGTACAAGTGGGTGGGGGGTGGCACAAGGTTTGCTGGTGTTCAAGTGGGGGTGTCCTGGAGGTTAGCTGGTATTATGGTGGGGGGGGTCCAGTAGTTTAGCTGGTATTATGGTGGGGGGGGTCTACAAGATTAGCTGGTGTGCAGGTGGGGGGGGCTTGAGATTTGCTGGCGTGCAGGTGGGGGGGATGGGCTGGCGGGGGAAGTACTGGAGTTATCTGGTGGGATGGGGGGGTCCATGAGGTTAGCTGGTGTGTTAGTGGAGGGGGGGTCCACGAGGTTAGCTGGTGTGCTAGTGGAGGGGGGGGTCCAGGAGGTTAGCTGGTGTTCAGGTGGGGGGTCCACAAGGTTAGCTGGTGTGCAGGTGGGGGGGTCCAGGAGGTTACCTGGTGTACTAGTGGAGGGGGGTCCGTGAGGTTAGCTGGTGTTCAGGTGGGGGGGTCCACAAGGTTTGCTGGTGTGCAGGTGGGGGGGGTCCACAAGCTTTGCTGGTGTACAAGTGGGGGGGGGACACAAGGTTTGCTGGTGTTCAGTTGGGGGGGCCCAGTAGGTTAGCTGGTGTTCAGGTGGGGGTCCAGGAAGTTTGCAGGTGTAAATTGGGGGGGGTCCACAAAATTAGGTGGTGTGCAGGTGGAGGGGGGGGCACGAGGTTAGCTGGTGTGCAGGTGGCGGGGGGGTCCAGGAGGTTACCTGGTGTACAAGTGGGGGGGGGGGTGGCACAAGGTTTGCTGGTGTTCAAGTGGGGGTGTCCTGGAGGTTAGCTGGTATTATGGTGGGGGGGGGGGCATGAGATTTGCTGGTGTGCAGGTGGGGGGGATGGGCTGGCGGGGGGAAGTACTGGAGTTAGCTGGTGGGAAGGGGGGGGGGTCCACGAGGTTAGCTGGTGTGCAGGTGGGGGGTCCACGAGGTTAGCTGGTGTTCAGGTGGGGGGGGTCCAGCACCCTGCGACCAAATGTAAATAAGGTCGTCTGTGGACAGTTAAGCTAGCTGGCCTCAGACGCAGATACGCTTGGAGTGAGAAGAGGTGTTTGAATGAGGGGGGGCCAGGTAGGTCCTCACCAGGTAGTGCCACCTACCTTAAATAGTCCAGCCAATAAGGATTGGTGTCATGAGACTGATGCTTCTGAGGGCCACCAGGAGGTGTACATCCCATAATGAGACATGGAGCAAAATATGATGAAAGAGAACTTCAAAGGTCACGTGTGCTAACGTCCAGTGTCCTGATATCGTTGGTTGGAAGTGAAGATATTTACTGTAATGTTGAGCTTCAGTATTTATAATGTGCACACGTCTCCATCAGTCAAGTAATCTGGATTTGTTTCACTTTCCTTTTTATTTAGTTTGAGGTCCTGCAGTTTATCAGAGATCAGCGGTGATTCTCTGGCCTCAGCTCTGAAGACCAACCCCTCCCATCTGAGACAACTGGACCTGAGTGAGAAAAAGCTGCAGGATTCAACAGTGAAGCTGCTCTCTGATTTTCTCCAGAATCCTCTCTGTAACCTGGAGACTCTCAGGTCAGTTCATGTATCTCTACAGTCTTTCATTCATCTACAACTAAAACACTTTTCATTATTTTATTCTGAGCCCAGATGTTCTCAAGTGTTCTCAGGTGTTCTCAAGTGTTCTCAGGTGTTCTCAGGTGTTCTCAGGTGTTCTCAAGTGTTCTCAGGTGTTCTCAGGTGTCCTCAGGTGTTCTCAGGTGTTCTCAAGTGTTCTCAGGTGTTCTCAGGTGTTCTCAGGTGTTCTCAAGTGTTCTCAGATGTTCTCAGGTGTTCTCAGGTGTTCTCAAGTGTTCTCAGGTGTTCAGATGGGGGGGTCCAGTAGGTTTGCTGGTGTGCAGGTGGGGGGGGGTCCACAAGGTTTGCTGGTGTGCAGGTGAGGGGGGACACAAGGTTTGCTGGTGTTCAGTTGGGGGGTCCAGTAGGTCAGCTGGTGTTCAGGTGGGGGTCCAGGAAGTTTGCAGGTGTAAATTGGGGGGTCCACAAAAATTAGGTGGTGTGCAGGTGGAGGGGGGGCACGAGGTTAGCTGGTGTGCAGGTGGCGGGGGGGGTCTAGGAGGTTACCTGGTGTACAAGTGGGTGGGGGGTGGCACAAGGTTTGCTGGTGTTCAAGTGGGGGGTGTCCTGGAGGTTAGCTGGTATTATGGTGGGGGGTCCAGTAGTTTAGCTGGTATTATGGTGGGGGGGGTCTACAAGATTAGCTGGTGTGCAGGTGGGGGGGCTTGAGATTTGCTGGCGTGCAGGTGGGGGGGATGGGCTGGCGGGGGGGAAGTACTGGAGTTATCTGGTGGGATGGGGGGTCCATGAGGTTAGCTGGTGTGTTAGTGGAGGGGGGGTCCACGAGGTTAGCTGGTGTGCTAGTGGAGGGGGGGGTCCAGGAGGTTAGCTGGTGTTCAGGTGGGGGGTCCACAAGGTTAGCTGGTGTGCAGGTGGGGGGGGTCCAGGAGGTTACCTGGTGTACTAGTGGAGGGGGGTCCGTGAGGTTAGCTGGTGTTCAGGTGGGGGGTCCACAAGGTTTGCTGGTGTGCAGGTGGGGGGTCCACAAGCTTTGCTGGTGTACAAGTGGGGGGGACACAAGGTTTGCTGGTGTTCAGTTGGGGGGCCCAGTAGGTTAGCTGGTGTTCAGGTGGGGGTCCAGGAAGTTTGCAGGTGTAAATTGGGGGGGTCCACAAAATTAGGTGGTGTGCAGGTGGAGGGGGGGGGGCACGAGGTTAGCTGGTGTGCAGGTGGCGGGGGGGTCCAGGAGGTTACCTGGTGTACAAGTGGGGGGGGTGGCACAAGGTTTGCTGGTGTTCAAGTGGGGGTGTCCTGGAGGTTAGCTGGTATTATGGTGGGGGGGGCATGAGATTTGCTGGTGTGCAGGTGGGGGGGAAGTACTGGAGTTAGCTGGTGGGAAGGGGGGGTCCACGAGGTTAGCTGGTGTGCAGGTGGGGGGGGTCCACGAGGTTAGCTGGTGTTCAGGTGGGGGGGTCCAGCACCCTGCGACCAAATGTAAATAAGGTCGTCTGTGGACAGTTAAGCTAGCTGGCCTCAGACGCAGATACGCTTGGAGTGAGAAGAGGTGTTTGAATGAGGGGGGGCCAGGTAGGTCCTCACCAGGTAGTGCCACCTACCTTAAATAGTCCAGCCAATAAGGATTGGTGTCATGAGACTGATGCTTCTGAGGGCCACCAGGAGGTGTACATCCCATAATGAGACATGGAGCAAAATATGATGAAAGAGAACTTCAAAAGTCACGTGTGCTAACGTCCAGTGTCCTGATATCGTTGGTTGGAAGTGAAGATATTTACTGTAATGTTGAGCTTCAGTATTTATAATGTGCACACGTCTCCATCAGTCAAGTAATCTGGATTTGTTTCACTTTCCTTTTTATTTAGTTTGAGGTCCTGCAGTTTATCAGAGATCAGCGGTGATTCTCTGGCCTCAGCTCTGAAGACCAACCCCTCCCATCTGAGACAACTGGACCTGAATAACAACAAGCTGCAGGATTCAACAGTGAAGCTGCTCTCTGATTTTCTCCAGAATCCTCTCTGTAACCTGGAGACTCTCAGGTCAGTTCATGTATCTCTACAGTCTTTCATTCATCTACAACTAAAACACTTTTCATTATTTTATTCTGAGCCCAGATGTTCTCAAGTGTTCTCAGGTGTTCTCAAGTGTTCTCAGGTGTTCTCAGGTGTTCTCAGGTGTTCTCAGATGCTCTCAGATGTTCAGATGGGGGGGGGGTCTTTCAGGTTAGCTGGTGTTCACATGGGGGTCCAGGAGGTTTGCAGGTGTAAAGTGGGGGGGTCCACAAAGTTAGGTGGTGTGCAGGTGGAGGGGGGTCCACGAGATTAGCTGGTGTGCTAGTGGAGGGGGGGTCCACGAGGTTAGCTGGTGTGCAGGTGGGGGGGGTCCAGCGCCCTGCGACCAAATGTAAATAAGGTCGTCTGTGGACAGTTAAGCTAGCTGGCCTCAGACGCAGATACGCTTGGAGTGAGAAGAGGTGTTTGAATGAGGGGGGGCCAGGTAGGTCCTCACCAGGTAGTGCCACCTACCTTCAATAGTCCAGCCAATCAGGATTGGTGTCATGAGACTGATGCTTCTGAGGGCCACCAGGAGGTGTACATCCCATAATGAGACATGGAGCAAAATATGATGAAAGAGAACTTCAAAAGTCACGTGTGCTAACGTCCAGTGTCCTGATATCGTTGGTTGGAAGTGAAGATATTTACTGTAATGTTGAGCTTCAGTATTTATAATGTGCACACGTCTCCATCAGTCAAGTAATCTGGATTTGTTTCACTTTCCTTTTTATTTAGTTTGAGGTCCTGCAGTTTATCAGAGATCAGCGGTGATTCTCTGGCCTCAGCTCTGAAGACCAACCCCTCCCATCTGAGACAACTGGACCTGAATAACAACAAGCTGCAGGATTCAACAGTGAAGCTGCTCTCTGATTTTCTCCAGAATCCTCTCTGTAACCTGGAGACTCTCAGGTCAGTTCATGTATCTCTACAGTCTTTCATTCATCTACAACTAAAACACTTTTCATTATTTTATTCTGAGCCCAGATGTTCTCAAGTGTTCTCAGGTGTTCTCAAGTGTTCTCAGGTGTTCTCAGGTGTTCTCAGGTGTTCTCAGATGCTCTCAGATGTTCAGATGGGGGGGTCTTTCAGGTTAGCTGGTGTTCACATGGGGGTCCAGGAGGTTTGCAGGTGTAAAGTGGGGGGGTCCACAAAGTTAGGTGGTGTGCAGGTGGAGGGGGGGGGTCCACGAGATTAGCTGGTGTGCTAGTGGAGGGGGGGGGGGGTCCACGAGGTTAGCTGGTGTGCAGGTGGGGGGGTCCAGCGCCCTGCGACCAAATGTAAATAAGGTCGTCTGTGGACAGTTAAGCTAGCTGGCCTCAGACGCAGATACGCTTGGAGTGAGAAGAGGTGTTTGAATGAGGGGGGGCCAGGTAGGTCCTCACCAGGTAGTGCCACCTACCTTCAATAGTCCAGCCAATCAGGATTGGTGTCATGAGACTGATGCTTCTGAGGGCCACCAGGAGGTGTACATCCCATAATGAGACATGGAGCAAAATAGGATGTAAGAGAACTTCAAAAGTCACGTGTGCTAACGTCCAGTGTCCTGATATCGTTGGTTGGAAGTGAAGATATTTACTGTAATGTTGAGCTTCAGTATTTATAATGTGCACACGTCTCCATCAGTCAAGTAATCTGGAT
This sequence comes from Lagocephalus sceleratus, assembly GCA_911728415.1. Taxonomy (NCBI): domain Eukaryota; kingdom Metazoa; phylum Chordata; class Actinopteri; order Tetraodontiformes; family Tetraodontidae; genus Lagocephalus; species Lagocephalus sceleratus. The sequence continues at coordinate 9,631,634 of CAJVRN010000210.1, read as the reverse complement.
TTGTTTCACTTTCCTTTTTATTTAGTTTGAGGTCCTGCAGTTTATCAAAGATCAGCAGTGATTCTCTGGCCTCAGCTCTGAAGACCAACCCCTCCCATCTGAGACAACTGGACCTGAGTGAGAACAAGCTGCAGGATTCAACAGTGAAGCTGCTCTCTGATTTTCTCCAGAATCCTCTCTGTAACCTGGAGACTCTCAGGTCAGTTCATGTATCTCTACAGTCTTTCATTCATCTACAACTAAAACACTTTTCATTATTTTATTCTGAGCCCAGATGTTCTCAAGTGTTCTCAAGTGTTCTCAAGTGTTCTCAGGTGTTCTCAGGTGTTCTCAAGTGTTCTCAGGTGTTCTCAGGTGTTCTCAAGTGTTCTCAAGTGTTCTCAGGTGTTCTCAAGTGTTCTCAGGTGTTCTCAGGTGTTCTCAAGTGTTCTCAAGTGTTCTCAGGTGTTCTCAGGTGTTCTCAAGTGTTCTCAAGTGTTCTCAAGTGTTCTCAAGTGTTCTCAGGTGTTCTCAAGTGTTCTCAAGTGTTCTCAGGTGTTCTCAGATGTTCTCAAGTGTTCAGATGGGTGGGTGGGGGGGGGGTCCTTGAGGTTAGCAGGTGTTCAGGCGGGGGGTGTCCACAAGGTTTGCTGGTGTACAAGTGGGGGGGGGGCACAAGGTTTGCTGGTGTTCAGGTGGGGGGGGGTCCAGGAGGTTAGCTGGTGTTCAGGTGGGGGTCCAGGAAGTTTGCAGGTGTAAATTGGGGGGTCCACAAAATTAGGTGGTGTGCAGGTGGAGGGGGGCACGAGGTTAGCTGGTGTGCAGGTGGCGGGGGGTCTTGGAGGTTACCTGGTGTACAAGTGGGGGTGTCCTGGAGGTTAGCTGGTATTATGGTGGGGGGGGTCCAGTAGTTTAGCTGGTATTATGGTGGGGGGGGTCTACAAGATTAGCTGGTGTGCAGGTGGGGGGGGGGGGGCTTGAGATTTGCTGGCGTGCAGGTGGGGGGGATGGGCTGGCGGGGGGGAAGTACTGGAGTTAGCTGGTGGGATGGGGGGGGTCCACGAGGTTAGCTGGTGTTCAGGTGGGGGGTCCAGCGCCCTGCGACCAAATGTAAATAAGGTCGTCTGTGGACAGTTAAGCTAGCTGGCCTCAGACGCAGATACGCTTGGAGTGAGAAGAGGTGTTTGAATGAGGGGGGGCCAGGTAGGTCCTCACCAGGTAGTGCCACCTACCTTCAATAGTCCAGCCAATCAGGATTGGTGTAACGAGACTGATGCTTCTGAGGGCCACCAGGAGGTGTACATCCCATAATGAGACATGGAGCAAAATATGATGAAAGAGAACTTCAAAGGTCACGTGTGCTAACGTCCAGTGTCCTGATATCGTTGGTTGGAAGTGAAGATATTTACTGTAATGTTGAGCTTCAGTATTTATAATGTGCACACGTCTCCATCAGTCAAGTCATCTGGATTTGTTTCACTTTCCTTTTTATTTAGTTTGTGGTCCTGCAGTTTATCAAAGATCAGCGGTGATTCTCTGGCCTCAGCTCTGAAGACCAACCCCTCCCATCTGAGACAACTGGTCCTGAGTCAGAACAAGCTGAAGGATTCAACAGTGAAGCTGCTGTCTGATTTTCTCCAGAATCCTCTCTGTAACCTGGAGACTCTCAGGTCAGTTCATGTATCTCTACAGTCTTTCATTCATCTACAACTAAAACACTTTTCATTATTTTATTCGGAGCCCAGATGTTCTCAAGTGTTCTCAGGTGTTCTCAGGTGTTCTCAAGTGTTCTCAAGTGTTCTCAGGTGTTCTCAAGTGTTCTCAAGTGTTCTCAGGTGTTCTCAAGTGTTCTCAGGTGTTCTCAAGTGTTCTCAGGTGTTCTCAGGTGTTCTCAAGTGTTCTCAGGTGTTCTCAAGTGTTCTCAAGTGTTCTCAGGTGTTCTCAAGTGTTCTCAGGTGTTCTCAGGTGTTCTCAGGTGTTCTCAAGTGTTCTCAAGTGTTCTCAGGTGTTCTCAAGTGTTCTCAAGTGTTCTCAGGTGTTCTCAAGTGTTCTCAGGTGTTCTCAAGTGTTCTCAGGTGTTCTCAGGTGTTCTCAAGTGTTCTCAGGTGTTCTCAAGTGTTCTCAAGTGTTCTCAGGTGTTCTCAAGTGTTCTCAGGTGTTCTCAGGTGTTCTCAGGTGTTCTCAAGTGTTCTCAGGTGTTCTCAAGTGTTCTCAGATGCTCTCAGATGTTCAGATGGGGAGGGGTCCTTGAGCTTAGCTGGTGTTCAGGTGGGGGGGTGTCCACAAGGTTTACTGGTGTGCAGGTGGGGGGGGTCCAGGAGGTTTGCAGGTGTAAAGTGGGGGGGTCCACAATGTTAGGTGGAGTGGGGGGGCACGAGGTCAGCTGGTGTGCAGGTGGGGGGTGTGGGGGGACAGGAGGTTTGCAGGTGTAAAGTGGGGGGGTCCACAACGTTAGGTGGAGGGGGGGGGCACGAGGTTAGCTGGTGTGCAGGTGGCGGGGGGTCTAGGAGGTTACCTGGTGTACAAGTGGGGGGGGGGGCACAAGGTTTGCTGGTGTTCAAGTGGGGGTGTCCTGGAGGTTAGCTGGTGTGCAGGTGGGGGGGGGTCCAGTAGTTTAGCTGGTATTATGGTGGGGGGGGGGTCCACAAGGTTAGCTGGTGTGCAGGTGGGGGGGGTGGGCTGGCGGGGGGGAAGTACTGGATTTAGCTGGTGGGAAGGGGGGGGGGTCCGTGAGGTTAGCTGGTGTTCAGGTGGGGGGGGTCCAGCGCCCTGTGACCAAATGTAAATAAGGTCGTCTGTGGACAGTTAAGCTAGCTGGCCTCAGACGCAGATACGCTTGGAGTGAGAAGAGGTGTTTGAATGAGGGGGGGCCAGGTAGGTCCTCACCAGGTAGTGCCACCTACCTTCAATAGTCCAGCCAATCAGGATTGGTGTCATGAGACTGATGCTTCTGAGGGCCACCAGGAGGTGTACATCCCATAATGAGACATGGAGCAAAATATGATGAAAGAGAACTTCAAAAGTCACGTATGCTAACGTCCAGTGTCCTGATATCGTTGGTTGGAAGTGAAGATATTTACTGTAATGTTGAGCTTCAGTATTTATAATGTGCACACGTCTCCATCAGTCAAGTAATCTGGATTTGTTTCACTTTCCTTTTTATTTAGATTGTGGTCCTGCAGTTTATCAGAGATCAGCGGTGATTCTCTGGCCTCAGCTCTGAAGACCAACCCCTCCCATCTGAGACAACTGGACCTGAGTGACAACAAGCTGCAGGATTCAACAGTGAAGCTGCTCTCTGATTTTCTCCAGAATCCTCTCTGTAACCTGGAGACTCTCAGGTCAGTTCATGTATCTCTACAGTCTTTCATTCATCTACAACTAAAACACTTTTCATTATTTTATTCGGAGCCCAGATGTTCTCAAGTGTTCTCAGGTGTTCTCAGGTGTTCTCAAGTGTTCTCAAGTGTTCTCAAGTGTTCTCAGGTGTTCTCAAGTGTTCTCAGGTGTTCAGATGGGGGGGGGGGGTCCAGTAGGTTAGCTGGTGTTCAGGTGGGGGTCCAGGAAGTTTGCAGGTGTAAATTGGGGGGGTCCACAAAATTAGGTGGTGTGCAGGTGGAGGGGGGGGGCACGAGGTTAGCTGGTGTGCAGGTGGCGGGGGGGTCTAGGAGGTTACCTGGTGTACAAGTGGGTGGGGGGGTGGCACAAGGTTTGCTGGTGTTCAAGTGGGGGTGTCCTGGAGGTTAGCTGGTATTATGGTGGGGGGTCCAGTAGTTTAGCTGGTATTATGGTGGGGGGTCTACAAGATTAGCTGGTGTGCAGGTGGGGGGGCTTGAGATTTGCTGGCGTGCAGGTGGGGGATGGGCTGGCGGGGGAAGTACTGGAGTTACCTGGTGGGATGGGGGGGGTCCATGAGGTTAGCTGGTGTGCTAGTGGAGGGGGGGTCCAGGAGGTTAGCTGGTGTTCAGGTGGGGGGGGGGGTCCAGCGCCCTGCGACCAAATGTAAATAAGGTCGTCTGTGGACAGTTAAGCTAGCTGGCCTCAGACGCAGATACGCTTGGAGTGAGAAGAGGTGTTTGAATGAGGGGGGGCCAGGTAGGTCCTCACCAGGTAGTGACACCTACCTTCAATAGTCCAGCCAATCAGGATTGGTGTAACGAGACTGATGCTTCTGAGGGCCACCAGGAGGTGTACATCCCATAATGAGACATGGAGCAAAATATGATGAAAGAGAACTTCAAAAGTCACGTGTGCTAACGTCCAGTGTCCTGATATCGTTGGTTGGAAGTGAAGATATTTACTGTAATGTTGAGCTTCAGTATTTATAATGTGCACACGTCTCCATCAGTCGAGTAATCTGGATTTGTTTCACTTTCCTTTTTATTTAGTTTGTGGTCCTGCAGTTTATCAGAGATCAGCGGTGATTCTCTGGCCTCAGCTCTGAAGACCAACCCCTCCCATCTGAGACAACTGAACCTGGATAAGAACAAGCTGAAGGATTCAACAGTGAAGCTGCTCTCTGATTTTCTCCAGAATCCTCTCTGTAACCTGGAGACTCTCAGGTCAGTTCATGTATCTCTACAGTCTTTCATTCATCTACAACTAAAACACTTTTCATTATTTTATTCTGAGCCCAGATGTTCTCAAGTGTTCTCAGGTGTTCTCAGGTGTTCTCAGGTGTTCTCAGGTGTTCTCAAGTGTTCTCAGGTGTTCAGATAGGGGGGGGGGGTCCTTGAGGTTAGCTGGTGTTCAGGTGGGGGGGTCCACAAGGTTTGCTGGTGTGCAGGTGGGGGGGACACAAGGTTTGCTGGTGTTCAGTTGGGGGGGTCCAGTAGGTTAGCTGGTGTTCAGGTGGGGGTCCAGGAAGTTTGCAGGTGTAAATTGGGGGGTCCACAAAATTAGGTGGTGTGCAGGTGGAGGGGGGCACGAGGTTAGCTGGTGTGCAGGTGGCGGGGGGGTCTAGGAGGTTACCTGGTGTACAAGTGGGTGGGGGGTGGCACAAGGTTTGCTGGTGTTCAAGTGGGGGTGTCCTGGAGGTTAGCTGGTATTATGGTGGGGGGTCCAGTAGTTTAGCTGGTATTATGGTGGGGGGTTTACAAGATTAGCTGGTGTGCAGGTGGGGGGGATGGGCTGGCGGGGGGAAGTACTGGAGTTATCTGGTGGGATGGGGGGTCCATGAGGTTAGCTGGTGTGTTAGTGGAGGGGGGTCCACGAGGTTAGCTGGTGTGCTAGTGGAGGGGGGGGGTCCATGAGGTTAGCTGGTGTTCAGGTGGGGGGGGGGGTCCACGAGGTTAGCTGGTGTTCAGGTGGGGGGGTCCACGAGGTTAGCTGGTGTTCAGGTGGGGGGTCCACGAGGTTAGCTGGTGTTCAGGTGGGGGGGGTCCACGAGGTTAGCTGGTGTTCAGGTGGGGGAGGTCCACGAGGTTAGCTGGTGTTCAGTTGGGGGGGGGGTCCATGAGGTTAGCTGGTGTTCAGGTGGGGGGGGGGGGTCCACAAGGTTAGATTGTGTTCAGGTGTGGGGGGGGGTCCAGCGCCCTGCGACCAAATGTAAATAAGGTCGTCTGTGGACAGTTAAGCTAGCTGGCCTCAGACGCAGATACGCTTGGAGTGAGAAGAGGTGTTTGAATGAGGGGGGGCCAGGTAGGTCCTCACCAGGTAGTGCCTCCTACCTTCAATAGTCCAGCCAATCAGGATTGGTGTCATGAGACTGATGCTTCTTAGGGCCACCAGGAGGTGTACATCCCATAATGAGACATGGAGCAAAATATGATGAAAGAGAACTTCAAAGGTCACGTGTGCTAACGTCCAGTGTCCTGATATCGTTGGTTGGAAGTGAAGATATTTACTGTAATGTTGAGCTTCAGTATTTATAATGTGCACACGTCTCCATCAGTCAAGTAATCTGGATTTGTTTCACTTTCCTTTTGATTTAGTTTGTGGTCCTGCAGTTTATCAAAGATCAGCGGTGATTCTCTGGCCTCAGCTCTGAAGACCAACCCCTCCCATCTGAGAGAACTGGACCTGAGTGAGAAAAAGCTGCAGGATTCAACAGTGAAGCTGCTCTCTGATTTTCTCCAGAATCCTCTCTGTAACCTGGAGACTCTCAGGTCAGTTCATGTATCTCTACAGTCTTTCATTCATCTACAACTAAAACACTTTTCATTATTTTATTCTGAGCCCAGATGTTCTCAAGTGTTCTCAGGTGTTCTCAAGTGTTCTCAAGTGTTCTCAGGTGTTCTCAGGTGTTCTCAAGTGTTCTCAGGTGTTCTCAAGTGTTCTCAAGTGTTCTCAAGTGTTCTCAGGTGTTCTCAGATGTTCTCAAGTGTTCAGATGGGTGGGTGGGGGGGGGTCCTTGAGGTTAGCTGGTGTTCAGGTGGGGGGTGTCCACAAGGTTTTCTGGTGTGCAAGTGGGGGGGTCTAGTAGGTCAGCTGGTGTACAAGTGGGGGGGGGGCACAAGGTTTGCTGGTGTTCAGGTGGGGGGGTCCAGGAGGTTAGCTGGTGTTCAGGTGGGGGTCCAGGAAGTTTGCAGGTGTAAATTGGGGGGGTCCACAAAATTAGGTGGTGTGCAGGTGGAGGGGGGGGGCACGAGGTTACCTGGTGTACAAGTGGGTGGGGGGTGGCACAAGGTTTGCTGGTGTTCAAGTGGGGGTGTCCTGGAGGTTAGCTGGTGTGCTAGTGGAGGGGGGGTCCACGAGGTTAGCTGGTGTTCAGGTGGGGGGGTCCAGGAGGTTAGCTGGTGTGCTAGTGGAGGGGGGGTCCACGAGGTTAGCTGGTGTTCAGGTGGGGGGGGGTCCACGAGGTTAGCTGGTGTGCTAGTGGAGGGGGGGGTCCATGAGGTTAGCTGATGTGCATATGCGGGGGTCCACGAGGTTAGCTGGTGTTCAGGTGGGGGGGTCCAGCGCCCTGCGACCAAATGTAAATAAGGTCGTCTGTGGACAGTTAAGCTAGCTGGCCTCAGACGCAGATACGCTTGGAATGAGAAGAGGTGTTTGAATGAGGGGGGGCCAGGTAGGTCCTCACCAGGTAGTGCCACCTACCTTCAATAGTCCAGCCAATCAGGATTGGTGTAACGAGACTGATGCTTCTGAGGGCCACCAGGAGGTGTACATCCCATAATGAGACATGGAGCAAAATATGATGAAAGAGAACTTCAAAAGTCACGTGTGCTAACGTCCAGTGTCCTGATATCGTTGGTTGGAAGTGAAGATATTTACTGTAATGTTGAGCTTCAGTATTTATAATGTGCACACGTCTCCATCAGTCAAGTAATCTGGATTTGTTTCACTTTCCTTTTTATTTAGTTTGATGTCCTGCAGTTTATCAGAGATCAGCGGTGATTCTCTGGCCTCAGCTCTGAAGACCAACCCCTCCCATCTGAGACAACTGGACCTGGATAACAACAAGCTGCAGGATTCAACAGTGAAGCTGCTCTCTGATGTTCTCCAGAATCCTCTCTGTAACCTGGAGACTCTCAGGTCAGTTCATGTATCTCTACAGTCTTTCATTCATCTACAACTAAAACACTTTTCATAATTTTATTCTGAGCCCAGATGTTCTCAAGTGTTCTCAGGTGTTCTCAAGTGTTCTCAGGTGTTCTCAAGTGTTCTCAGGTGTTCTCAGGTGTTCTCAGGTGTTCTCAAGTGTTCTCAGGTGTTCTCAGGTGTTCTCAAGTGTTCTCAAGTGTTCTCAAGTGTTCTCAGGTGTTCTCAGGTGTTCTCAAGTGTTCTCAAGTGTTCTCAGGTGTTCTCAGGTGTTCTCAGGTGTTCAGATGGGGGGGGGTCCAGTAGGTTAGCTGGTGTTCAGGTGGGGGTCCAGGAAGTTTGCAGGTGTAAATTGGGGGGGGTCCACAAAATTAGGTGGTGTGCAGGTGGAGGGGGTGGCACAAGGTTTGCTGGTGTTCAAGTGGGGGTGTCCTGGAGGTTAGCTGGTATTATGGTGGGGGGGGTTTACAAGATTAGCTGGTGTGCAGGTGGGGGGGGATGGGCTGGCGGGGGGGAAGTACTGGAGTTATCTGGTGGGATGGGGGGGGTCCATGAGGTTAGCTGGTGTGTTAGTGGAGGGGGGTCCACGAGGTTAGCTGGTGTGCTAGTGGAGGGGGGTCCAGGAGGTTAGCTGGTGTTCAGGTGGGGGGGGTCCACGAGGTTAGCTGGTGTTCAGTTGGGGGGGGTCCATGAGGTTAGCTGGTGTTCAGGTGGGGGGGTCCACAAGGTTAGCTTGTGTTCAGGTGGGGGGGGTCCGTGAGGTTAGCTGGTGTTCAGGTGGGGGGGGGGTCCAGCGCCCTGCGACCAAATGTAAATAAGGTCATCTGTGGACAGTTAAGCTAGCTGGCCTCAGACGCAGATACGCTTGGAGTGAGAAGAGGTGTTTGAATGAGGGGGGGCCAGGTAGGTCCTCACCAGGTAGTGACACCTACCTTCAATAGTCCAGCCAATCAGGATTGGTGTCATGAGACTGATGCTTCTGAGGGCCACCAGGAGGTGTACATCCCATAATGAGACATGGAGCAAAATATGATGAAAGAGAACTTCAAAAGTCACGTATGCTAACGTCCAGTGTCCTGATAGCGTTGGTTGGAAGTGAAGATATTTACTGTAATGTTGAGCTTCAGTATTTATAATGTGCACACGTCTCCATCAGTCAAGTAATCTGGATTTGTTTCACTTTCCTTTTTATTTAGTTTGAGGTCCTGCAGTTTATCAGAGATCAGCGGTGATTCTCTGGCCTCAGCTCTGAAGACCAACCCCTCCCATCTGAGACAACTGGACCTGAGTGGAAACAAGCTGCAGGATTCAACAGTGAAGCTTCTCTCTGATCTTGTGAAGAGTCCAAACTATAACCTGGAGACTCTCTCTTTAGATTGAGGTCAGTCCTGATCTGGATCAACTCAGGATCAACTCAGAGATCCAGTGTTTCCTGTTTGACTCTTTTCCTCAGTGAAGCTGCGACAGAAGAATGTTGACAGACTCAAAGTTAATCTGGATTTATCCAACCATCAAACAAAGATTCTCCCACAGACTATTGAGCCTGAACACTTTATTCTTGGCAGTTTAAATCTTTGTCAGCGTTCCTGGTGGTGGTGGGGGTGAGTCAGAAGGCAGATCACAGTTAAACTTGATATCGCTCACAGTAGGTGGTCCATCAACATTTAATCACGTTAGCACAAGAGAAGAGCTGATAAATGTGAGCTACTTTCACAAACACTCTTGGTGACTTCAATCAAATAATATCAGACTTGAACACGTTACCTTAGTGACTCCTCGCTGACTTGCCATGGTGCTTGAAGATTGTGTCATAAATGAATGTGTGTTAATCCAGATGCTGCTGATGCTGCTGTATATCTGTGAATAGGCTGAGCAGACTGCAGTAGTTAACTTGGTGTGCTTTGATCTGCTTTTTTCCTCCTAATGTGGTTTGATCTCCTTCAATGTTGTTTTAAAGTCCAAATGTGCTTTGATCTACTTTGATGTCTGTGAGATACGGTGTTGGCTATTCATGGTTTGTAACCATGGTTACCATAATCACTCCATTTCGATCACTTAATAAAGTTTTTTCATTTTTTTCTCTCATTAAGATTTTATTTTAGAGATGAGTGTTGGACCTTCTCTTGCTGGTGTGTGTGTGTGTGTGTGTGTGTGTGTGTGGTACATATTCCATTATGATGGAGGTGTATTGCCAGGACCAACCTCACCCCGGACCACATCTGTGCCCTGCTGGACCTCTGCCTCACCACCACCTAGTTCCAGTTTCAGGGAGGTTTCCACAGACAGAAACATGGCTGTGTCATGGGCTCACTGGTGTCGCCCATAGTAGCTGTACATGGAAGAAGAGGAGAGCAGGGCCTTGGCCTCCTTCACAGGAACCAGCCCCAGCCACTGGTGGGACGACACATGGGTCAAGATCAAGAAACTGGAAGTCGAAGCCTTCACTGAGCATATCGACTCCATAGACAGGAACATCAAACTCACCCGTGAGGGTGTCCAGGACTCAAGTCTGGCCTTCCTGGACTGTGCCGTGCACATCGAAGGAGACGGAAGCCTGGACATCGAGGTTTAGAGGAACCCACCCACACAGATCAGTACCTCCTTTTAGACTCCCACCACCCACTGGAACACAAACTGGATGTGGTTAGAACACTGAACCACCGGGCTCAGAACGTGCCCACCAGAACCGAGGGAAAGGTGGAGGAAGCAGATCAAGAGGGCCCTCAAGACATGTGGTTGCCCTGGTTGGTCCTTCATCAAATCCTCCAGGACACCCAGAGGAGGAAGAGAAGAACCGACCAACAGAAGAAACATCGTCATCCCACATGTCTCAGGGCTTTACGAGAAGAGGATCTTCAACAAACACAACACAGAAGAGCCGACTCCTCGGGCCAGGACTCAGCAGTACACCTTCACCTGAAGGACAAAGGACACTCTTCTGAGGACAACAACGTCCAGGTTTTGGACAGGGAGGACAGATGGTTCGAGAGGGGAGTAAAAGAAGCCCTCTATGTCAAACTGGAAAGACCATCGTTGGACAGAGGTGGGGGTCTGAGACATCACCTCTCACCTGTCTACAACGTGGTCTTAGAAACATCCCAAGGAGAAGAAGAGGCCTTCACACCTGGATCACGAACCCCATTGTGTCCAGGGTAACGAGGGGCGGAGTCACCAACATGATGAGGGGCGGGGTCACCAACATGATGAGGGGTGGAGTCACCAACATGATGAGGGGCGGGGTCACCAACATGATGAGGGGCGGAGTCACCAACATGATGATGGGTGGAGTCACCAACATGATGATGGGTGGAGTCACCAACATGATGAGGGGCGGAGTCACCAACATGATGATGGGTGGAGTCACCAACATGATGATGGGTGGAGTCACCAACATGATGAGGGGCGGAGTCACCAACATGATGATGGGTGGAGTCACCAACATGATGAGGGGCGGAGTCACCAACATGATGATGGATGGAGTCACCAACATGACGAGGGGTGGAGTCACCAACATGATGATGGGTGGAGTCACCAACATGATGAGGGGCGGAGTCACCAACATGATGATGGGTGGAGTCACCAACATGATGAGGGGCGGAGTCACCAACATGATGAGGGGCGGAGTCACCAACATTATGATGGGTGGAGTCACCAACATGATGATGGATGGAGTCACCAACATGATGATGGGTGGAGTCACCAACATGATGACTCCGCCCCTCATCATGTTGGTGACTCCACCCATCATCATGTTGGTGACTCCACCCATCATCATGTTGGTGACTCCGCCCCTCATCATGTTGGTGACCCCGCCCCTCATCATGTTGGTGACTCCACCCCTCATCATGTTGGTGACCCCGCCCCTCATCATGTTGGTGACTCCGCCCCTCGTTACCCTGGACACAATGGGGTTCGTGAGTCACCAACATGATGAGGGGTGGAGTCACCAACATGATGATGGGTGGAGTCACCAACATGATGATGGGTGGAGTCACCAACATGACGAGGGGTGGAGTCACCAACATGATGATGGGTGGAGTCACCAACATGATGAGGGGCGGAGTCACCAACATGATGATGGGTGGAGTCACCAACATGATGAGGGGCGGAGTCACCAACATGATGAGGGGCGGAGTCACCAACAATCAGGTGACTTAAACTCCAGAAGTGTGAACGACTCCTGGAGGATACAGGTATCTGGGACTCCCAACAGTCGTTTAGAACTGATGAAGCCTCTTGGACGAGAGGAGAAACGTCTTGGTGGAACTCAACCGGTCCAGTTGATATGACTCAACCAACAGATTCAGGTTATTATTATTATTATTAGTCTTCCTGGCGCTTCCTGGTCCGGGGATGTTGTCAGGGTTGGAGCTCTGATATGAGCAATCGCTCATGGTGTGATGAAGAGTACACGGCTGAAGACGGTATCAAAAAAGTCCAGTTCCACAAAAGATGGTGCAGTTTCAGTTTCCACCAGTTTCCTCTTGGAGATTTCACCAACCTGACAAACGTTTAGTGCGCTTCCCCGGGGGCGCCAGCAGGCGGCGCTGTGGCGCACGACAACGGAGTCTGTCTAAAGTATGACGAAGAGAAGAAGACCCCAGCACAAATATTTTTCCTGTAGAATTTAGCAACATCTTTGTGCTAACACCACATTATTCTTCACGTTCTGCACCTTCCGTCTCGTTTAAAGGAGATATTTCAGGGCCGCTTCAGGCGACGATGCCGACGTTCGGCGACCGGAGCGGGCCGGGCGGCGGCTAAAGCTAAGCTCCAGCTCCGACAGTCGTCCCGTCGAGTTTGAGGATGGATTGTGGCGTTTTTGAGGCTTTTTCCGCAGGTTTGTTCGCTTTTAAAGCCAGAACCGGTCGGTTTAACTTTGAGGGAACCTTCCAGCCGCTCGGCTAACGCAGACCTTTACGTGCATGCGGGCTATCGCTGATGCGGGCTAACGCCAGACTTTGCTGGAGCACGTTTGAAATGCACATTTTATTATTAAACAACGAGAGTGCACATTTTATTGTCATTTTATTGACCCCAGATTAATGGAGGAAAACCTCAAGTGATGGGTTCTGCAACAGTCTTGAACACGCCCTCAGTGGGGCTGCGTTCAAGAACACCCGACAGGTGAACGTGTCCTTTAAGAGCAGCTTTGCTCCACTTTGTCAATATTTGTGGGTCTGGTGTCCTGAATCCTGAGGTCGAGGTGATGTGGCCGCTCATACCTGCAGAAGGAGAGAGGGTGAAAGCAGTAGTGAGTGTTGACCTCACCTGTGAACACCCCCGTCCTCACCTGTGAACACCCCCGTCCTCCCCTCTGAACACCCCCGTCCTCCCCTCTGAACACCCCCGTCCTCACCTGTGAACACCCCCCGTCCTCCCCTCTGAACACCCCCGTCCTCCCCTCTGAACACCCCCGTCCTCACCTGTGAACACCCCCGTCCTCACCTGTGAACACCCCCGTCCTCCCCTGTGAACACCCCCGTCCTCACCTGTGAACACCCCCGTCCTCCCCTCTGAACACCCCCGTCCTCACCTGTGAACACCCCCGTCCTCCCCTCTGAACACCCCCGTCCTCCCCTCTGAACACCCCCGTCCTCACCTGTGAACACCCCCGTCCTCCCCTCTGAACACCCCCGTCCTCCCCTGTGAACACCCCCGTCCTCACCTGTGAACACCCCCGTCCTCACCTGTGAACACCCCCGTCCTCCCCCTCTGAACACCCCCCGTCCTCACCTGTGAACACCCCCGTCCTCACCTGTGAACACCCCCCGTCCTCACCTGTGAACACCCCCGTCCCTCCCCCTCTGAACACCCCCGTCCTCACCTGTGAACACCCCCGTCCTCCCCTCTGAACACCCCCGTCCTCCCCTCTGAACACCCCCGTCCTCCCCTGTGAACACCCCCGTCCTCACCTGTGAACACCCCCGTCCTCACCTGTCTGTCTGTCTTACTCCAGGTGACCTCTTACCCCTGCCGTCTCTGCGCCTCCTGGTCCCACCGCTGCAGCTCCTGGTGGCGTCCATGTGGCAGGTGGTGAAGAGGCGCGAGGTGCTGCAGTACTGGACGCTGGCGGAGTACGTGTCTCTGGTGGTGGACGTGGTCCCTCGTCTGCTGGCGCCCGACCTCAGACTGCAGCTCCTGCTGGGCTTGAGAGCCAGGGTCGGTGACCGCCGCCCCCCCGTCTGACCGTGGAGGGACGCCGCCCGTAGTTTTGCTGATTTCTGTTGGTCCTCATCAGTTTATTCTGGAGTTGTGCCGCGATGAACGTCTGCTGGACGGGGACTTGATCTTGTCTCACCTGGACAAACTCCAGTCTTGTCCTCTGGCCCTTGTGGACGTGAGTATCGACGGTCTCGATTCGACTTCACGCAGCCGATTCGGGTGTTTTTAATTGTTTTCGCCATGTTGCTCTATAAAACGGCATGCGGTGGTTTATATCATGAAACAACGCGTGTGACTTTGACAACACAATTGTCTTTTGTGTGTCTTTTGTGTGTCTTTGTTTTTTCAGCCAAAGGTGAAAGAACCTGGAGCGGATATCGCCGTTAACTTTCCTGAGCTGATCCGCATCCTGGTCAAAGATCCCGACTCCAGACGGGACTTCTTCACGGTAGCGCGTCCTTACAACTGCGTCTGAGAAGCGACGGTTATTTTCACGGAGCGGCCGCTCTGACCCGGGTTCTGGTCTGGCTCTGTTGGTCTGACTTTCAGGAGGTTTTCCCTGTTGAATATGGAACCCGGTATGACAATGATCTGCAGACGCTGTTTTCAGAGTTCGTCCTTCGTCTCGGTCAGTTTCTGCCGGTTCCTGACGTGGAGCAGGTGAGAAGAGTCCTTTGTTTCTATTTATCCTCCTACTCAAAGAATATTTGGAGGAAACATCCTCCCTTAGGACAGTTGGTTTACTCATGATGTTGAGGGTGATTCGTAAAGCTGAATCACGTTACTGTGGATTTACATGTCAGCGGACAGAAAGAACAATTTTAAAATGCTCATACGTGTGTCATGTATGTTTGGTGGGGCCACACAAAACAGCTTCTTACTCTTTTGCATTTGGATGCTGCGGATCTCTGAGTTTTTAGGTCAAATAGTCCCTCTTGTGCATTTGTGAAGCCCATGTCCTGAGGGGAGAAAACCATCAGATCTGGGAAGGAATTCTGGAATCCTGGTTCTCTGTGGAGCTGTGATCCTTCAGGGTTTTAGATTAACTGAGTGTTTTGTTGAATATTGTTCAGCTTAAACAGATAATGGGTGACTTAGTTAAACGTAGTTAACGTATAGCCACATCATTTTAGAAAAAGCCGACAAGAACAAAGTCAGAATTTAAATACATTTTATACCAACACTTCACATAAATGACCTCGGGCTGATGGAGGATAATGGCTCTCTGCCCCCCACACTCTTGGGCCTCTTTCTTTTAACTGTTGTTAAAAACCTTTGAATTGTTCTTTATCTTGACCTCTTTAAACAAAAACATTTCTGCATTTGAGGGAATTCCATCAACGGTGAGAGCAGCTGTGACTGTTACAGACACTTTAGAAGGGAAGGTCTAACCCTTCTTCACTTCTTCCAGACGGTTGTTTGGCTCGGGAGCGAACATTCGCTGTTGGAGGACTGTGAACGTTCGGTGTCCGAACCGGCGGACTTGATCGCTTTACTCCAGCATCACAAAGGTCGAGGCCCCTTTGAGCCACACGGTGAGCAAACCAGTCGGCCTCGTTGCTCTTCTTCTTCTTCTTCTTCTTCTTCTTCTTCCTCTTCCTCTTCTTCTTCCTCCGGAGGATGAAACCTTGAGTCAGTAAGTCCTCTCTCTCCTGCTCAGTTCCCCCCTCCAGCATGGGGGACGGGATCCTCTCCGCCGTGTCCTCCAGCAGCCTGGTGAAGCCCCCAGACCCTCCCCGAGGCTCGGCCGCCGACCCCCCCGTGGTGGCGTTCGTGGACGACGTGGCGGTTGAAATCGTGGCGGTCACGGAGTACTCCGAGGTCGAGTTGAGCACCAGCACGGACAGAGAGGAGGGGGCGGGGGCTGACGGGGGCGACGCAGGCGGCGGCACGGCCGACGCCGAGGCGCTCCCCGAGGCGGGCGGAGGAGAGGGAAAGGCTGCTCGGGGTTCGCCGGACGTCGTCCTTCCGCGGGAACGCCGGGAGGCGACCGCGGCGCCCGGCGGTCCTCACGACTGCCCCGACTGCAAAAAGAAGTTCAAGTTTGCGTCGTCGCTGACGGCGCACAGGGTCATCCACACGGGCGAGCGCCCCCACCGCTGCGGCGAGTGCGGCCGCCGCTTCTCCTTCAGGCAGTCGCTGGACCGCCACCGCCACACACACGCGCAGAGGCCGGGCGGCGGCTACAGGTGCGCGCGCGGGGACGCCTTCCAGGCTCCCGACGCCGAGGACAGGCGGGAGCACGGGGAGGACGGCGCTCACGCCCTTCAGGGGGGCGGCGAGGAACTGACCTGTGAGCTGGCAAAGCGCCAGAAGACCCGCGATGAAGAGGAGGAGGAGGAGGAGGGGGCGGAGCCTGACGCGCGTGGAGACCCTTTAGGACCGGCGGGGGGGCTCCTGCCGAGCGGGAACGGGCTTCAGGGCGCGGAGGGTCCCGCCGCCGACCGCGAGGACACGGCCACCAAAGTCCGCACGAGCGGGCGCAAGCGCAGGCCGACCATGAAGATGCTGAACTTGGTGAAAGGCTCTCAGAGGTGGAAGAAGAGTGGCAGAGCGGAGCCGACGCGTCTGGCCTCCACCTGGTGAGAAGATCCGCTCATGGAGCATTTAAACGTTTAACGGTGGAGGATGAAAGTGACCGTTATCGAGGACCACATTTACATGCGTTACAATTTTATGCTCAGTTTTGTGTTCAAATGTTCCTCTTCCTTCCAACAGCACAGAACATTCGTACGGGTCCTCCGCCGCTTCAGCGCAGCCTGATGGAAGTGAGTCACCACGGTTGAGCCTCACAAACGTGCTGCGTTGAGTTTAGAAGATGATTTATGGAATCAGCTGAGTCACTTTTGAGTTTAATGGTGTTGAAGTGTAAATAAAGTCAGGGTTCCCACCTGTCCTGGAAAACCTGGAGGGTCATTGACAAATTTTCCAGTCGTGGAAAACACAGAAAAAGAGAGGAAAAAAAGGAAAATGTCCTGGAAATGCTTCAGTTATTCTGGGAAATGATCTCACCTGTGCTTCTCTCTGCCTTTTGAGTGAGCGAATATGCGTTAAATGTTACGTTTGTGTGTGTGTGGACGCGACAAAAGAGAAAATAAGGACGGAGTGGGAACCCTGCAACCGTAAAGTTGACTGAAAGAGACAGGAAGTGAGCCGCCCGCTTATCATTTTAACCCTTTTTAATCTCCTTTAAGGTTCCTCGGCTGCTGTCTCCTGCCCAAAGTGTTCCTTCCAGCCCTCGCAGGAGGTCCAGGTCCAGGAGGACGATGACACGGTCCGCTCTGAGGCCGAGGACGACGCGGCCCTCGCAGACGAACGAGGCCGCTTCGCCTGTCCGGACTGCGAGAAGAGCTTCAGGTTTGAGTCGCTGCTCAAGGCGCACCGCCGCATCCACACGGGCGAGCAGCCCTTCCTCTGCCCCCAGTGCGGCTGCAGGTTCTCCTTCAAGCAGTCGCTGGAGCGGCACAAGCTGACGCACCAGCCCGGGCGCAGCTACGAGTGCCCGCTCTGCGCCCAGTCCTTCGAGTCCCTCGCGGCCCTGAAGGAGCACCGGAGCACCCACGTGGAGAACGGCGAGTACCTGTGCTCGGAATGCGGCCGCGCGTTCGCCTGGAAGTCCGCGCTGGTGAGGCACATGAAGACGCACGGGAGGGACGGGGACGGGGACGGGAGCTGCTCCAAATGTCCCCACTGCGAGCTGGCGTTCAGCTCCGCCTGCTACCTCAACAAGCACCTGCTGACCCACAGGGAGCGCACGCACGCCTGCAGCTGCGGGAAGAGCTTCTCGTACCGCGCCGCGCTCACCGCGCACCAGCGCACGCACCAGAAGGACCGCCCCCACGTCTGCGCGCAGTGCGGGAAGGGCTTCCTGTACAAGGGCGGCCTGCTGAGCCACATGAAGATCCACTCGGAGGAGATGCCCTTCAAGTGCTCCTTCTGCGGGAAGAGCTTCAAGAGGGAGCGCAACATGAAGAAGCACGAGCGCTGCCACACCGGGGAGAACGTCTTCTGCTGCTCGCAGTGCGACAAGAGCTTCGTGTACAAGGCCACGCTGGTGCGGCACGAGCTGACGCACTCGGGCGAGAGGCCGTTCCTCTGCTCCGACTGCGGGAAGGGCTTCTTCTCCCACGCCGAGCTCCTGAAGCACGAGCGCTTCCACACGGGCCACAAGCCCTTCCAGTGCCCCCACTGCGGCAAGAGGTTCACCCAGTCGTGCTACCTGACCATCCACCTGCGCTACCACACCGGGGTCAGGCCCTACTCCTGCACGGAGTGCGACAAGCGCTTCCTCAGTGCCAACCGCCTGAAGAGGCACCAGCGCATACACACGGGGGAGAAGCCCTACTTGTGCGGGGAGTGCGGCAAAGGCTTCAGGCAGTCCTACAATCTGAAGATGCATCAGCGGACTCACGTCATGAAGTTGACGTAACCCGGACCTCTGGATTATTTATTTGAAGCAGGGCTGCCAAATCCGGTCCTGGATTTCCGTCCAACCAGGCAGACCTGGGATCCACTGAAGGAGCCATCTGCCTGGTTGGATGGAAAAATGGGCTGGACAACGGACCCTGAGGACTGGATCTGGACTGCCCTGGTGTAAATTTAGAGAAATGATATAGATCAGGGGTCTCCAGGTCCCCCCAGGGGTCTCCAGGTCCCCCCCAGGGATCTCCAGGTCCCCCCCAGAGGTCTCCAGGTCCCCCCCAGAGGTCCGTGAGGCTGCAGGTTCTGGTCCAACCCAGCAGCAGCAGCACCAGACTGGACTCACTTCATCAACTCATCTGAGTCTTCAACAGCTGACTGGTCAAACTGGGTGAGCTGGACTGGTGGAACCAGAACCTGCAGCCTCAGGGTCCTTTGGGGGGGACCTGGAGACCCCTGGTGTAGATGATTGGATCATTATTGACACTTTAGGTTCATGGTCACACGTGTTGCCAACATGCAGAACATTTTAAATGAACGAAGCAGAGGAATGTTCAGACCTTTAATTTCAGATAACGAATAAAACAGCTTCACATTTACAAAAAAACCTTTATGGTAGATTGTTTCCTGATAGAAAAGAGGCTTTAATGCCAGGTCACGACTGAAAAGGAGCTTATACATCTATAGTGTCGGGTTGTAAAGTTTACATGGCGACGTAAACCAGACGGAGGCGAACGGCGTTTTTTTGAAATCTGTGGGCCGGTGCGAGGGTTCCACGTGAAAACGTACTAGAAAAGGAAAAAAAAAACTACAAAAAGAGCTAATGTGGACGGTCCCCCGTCCACGGGGGCGACCGCCCCCTCTACGCGCTACTCTCTAAACGTGCCTTTACGGCGGGGGCGGGGCTACACGGTCACGTGCAGCGTGATGGGGCAGTGGTCGCTGCCCCTCACCTGGTTGCGGATCTTGCTGTCGCACAGGCCGGGCAGCAGGCTGCTGGACAGCACGAAGTAGTCCAGCCTCCAGCCCACGTTCTTGTCGCGCGCGTTCATCATGTAGGTCCAGAAGGAGTAGGCGTGCGCCTGCTCGGGGTACAGCTCGCGGAAGCTGTCCACGAAGCCCGCCTCCAGCAGCCGGCCAAAGCCCTCGCGCTCCTCCGCCGTGAAGCCCGCGTTCTTCTTGTTCCCTTTGGGGTTCTTCAGGTCGATCTCCTGGTGGGCCACGTTCAGGTCGCCGCACAGCACCACCGGCTTCTGCACGTCCAGCTCGCTCAGGTACGGCGGAAGTCCTCGTCCCCACGTCTTGCGGTAGTCCAGCCGCACCAGGCCCCGCCCCGAGTTGGGCACGTAGGCGGTGACCAGGAAGAAGGCGGCGAACTCGGCCGTGATGACGCGGCCCTCCTTGTCGTGCTCCTCTTTGCCTGGAGGGTGGACGGAGGCGTTTGGGTGGAGACGGTCGCCGCGGCGACGGCGACGGGGGGGCGGGGCCACTCACCGATGCCGTAGGTGACCTTGGTGGGCTCGGTCTTGCAGAGCATGGCCACGCCGCTGTAGCCCTCCTTGTCGTCGGAGCCCGCCCAGTACTTGAACGGGTACTCGGGCATGGAGGTGATGTCAGCAGGGAGGGACTTCTCAGCACACTTGGTCTCCTGGAGGCACAGAACATCTGGATCCTCCTCCCGTACCCACTAAAGAGAGAGAGACACACACACACAGATGCACACACACACACACAGATGCACACACACACACAGATGCACACACACACACACAGATGCACACACACACACAGATGCACACACACACACACAGACAGACAGACACGGACAGACACACAGACAGATGCACAAACAGACAGACACACACACAGAGACATACACACACACACACAGACACACACACACAGACACACACAGATGCACACACACACAGACATAGACAGACACGGACAGACACACACAGACAGATGCACAAACACGGACAGAGACAGACAGACACACACAGAGACAGACACACACACATACACACACAGACAGATGCACACAGACAGTTGCAGAGACACATACATACACAGAGACAGACAGACACACAAAGACAGACAGGCAGACACACACACACAGACAGACAGACAGACAGACAGACAGACAGAGGCAGACACACACAGAGACAGACAGACACAGAGACAGACAGACACACACAGAGGTACAGACAGACAGACAGACAGACACACAGACACACACACACAGACACACACACACACACACACACACACACACACACACACACACACACACACACACACACACACGTTCAGACAGCGTCCAGAGGAGCAGGCCCAGCGTGCCCCGGTCCCGGGGCCTCACGTCCAAGCCCTTCTTCTTGACCCAGGCCCGGAGCCCGTCCACGTTCCAGGAGGTGATCTTCATGTTGGCCTGGCGCCCGTCCCTGCTCGTCATCTGGTCGGGGGGGTCGTCGTACAGGATCGGCGCCTCCGCCTCCTTCGCCTTCTTCGCCTTCTTGGCCGGAGCTGCTGGACACACAGGGACACGGTTAGGGTCTGGACACCCTCGGGGGGGGTGAGGCACCGGGGGCGTCGGCGTCCTTGTCGTCCCCGGCGTCTGCGTCGACTTCGGCGGCCGCGGCGGCGTTTGCCTTCTTTCCTCTCTTCATGGTCGAACTGAGCCGGACCCCAAACACACCACGAACAGCACACACACCACACACACACAGCAGGGACGCCGCTGGGGGAGAGAGGGGGGGAGAGACATAAACAGAGAGAGATGGGGGGGGGAGAAGAGAGAGTAGGGGGGAGGATGGGGGAGAGAAGAGAGAGTAGGGGGAGAGAAGAGAGAGTAGGGGGAGGATGGGGGAGAGAAGAGAGAGTAGGGGGAGAGAAGAGAGAGTAGGGGGAGAGAAGAGGGAGTAGGGGGAGAGAAGAGGGAGTAGGGGGAGAGAAGAGGGAGTAGGGGGAGAGAAGAGAGAGTAGGGGGAGAGAAGAGAGAGTAGGGGGAGAGAAGAGAGAGTAGGGGGAGAGAAGAGAGAGTAGGGGGGAGAGAAGAGGGAGTAGGGGGAGGATGGGGGAGAGAAGAGAGAGTAGGGGGAGAGAAGAGAGTAGGGGGAGGATGGGGGAGAGAAGAGAGAGTAGGGGGAGAAGAGAGAGTAGGGGGAGGAGGGGGAGAGAAGAGAGAGTAGGGGGAGAGAAGAGGGAGTAGGGGGAGAGGAGGGAGGAGAGAAGAGGGAGTAGGGGGGAGAAGAGAGAGTAGGGGGAGAGAAGAGGGAGGAGGGGGGAGGAGGGGGAGAGAGAGAGAGTAGGGGGAGGATGGGGGAGAGAAGAGGGAGAGGGGGAGAGAAGAGAGTAGGGGAGGAGGGGGAGGAGGGGGAGAGAAAAGGGAGGAGGGGGGAGAGGAGGGGAGAGGGGGGAGAGAAGAGGGAGTAGGGGGGAGGAGGGGGAGAGAAGAGGGAGTAGGGGGAGAGAAGAGGGAGTAGGGGGGGAGAAGAGAGAGTAGGGGGGAGAGAAGAGAGTAGGGGGGAGGATGGGGGAGAGAAAAGGGGGGAGGGGGGAGAGGAGGGGGAGGAGGGGGAGAGAAAAGGGAGGAGGGGGGAGGAGGGGGAGAGAAAAGGGAGGAGGGGGGAGAACCATTAAAACCCAACAACATTAACGTGAACGCGCCTTTATGTGAGCGTCGTTAACTCGGGATACACCAGAGGAGCCCGCGGTTTACAGGAGGACGGGATGCTGCTCCGCCAAGTTTAAATCAGAGTTTCAGATTAAATCAAAGTTTCAGATTAAATCAGAGTTTCAGATTAAAAACGAGTTAAATGACGCGCGTGCCAGCGCGAGGTAGCATGCTAACGCTTGGTTCCGCTTCGAGACAAAGAGCCCGGCGGCTGCGGCTAAAGAGACAGACGCGACGAACCGCTGGATGCAAATGCGGCGGGTTCAAGGACGCGCCGGTCGGCCGGTCGGACGAAGGAGGAGAGTTTTTGGGTTTGGAGGAGCAGAAAATGCAAATGTGCTCACTTTGTCGGGCTGCAGATCCGAACCACGTGGTCCTGGAGGCGGGGCTGCCCCGGGACGCGCCGGGCTGAAATGGAAAATATCGCTCCCTCCGGTTTGGACTCACTTTAACTATTTCTGACAAATACAGAGAACATTTATTACATGTTGCACTTCGGAATAAAGAAAGTTGGGCCAATTTGTGAGGTTAAACGTTACCGTGCTATTTGGTTTAACCATCAGGCAGCCTACTAGGCCTACTATTGTTTGGGTCCTCGGCGCCTCGCTCTGAAGCGCCTTCACAAACGTTAAAATTAAGATTAAAAATTAAGATTAAAAATTAAGATTAAAACCCGAAACTGTCATGAAGATCTACTGACGAACGAGCAGATCGAGAAGGTAGGTGCACCCGTTTCTCGCGGCACGAGTCAGTTTTACCCAGATGAAAATCCAAGAATACTGTTACATTATTTTGTGGCCGTGGTTTAAAAATACATTTTATAAGTTGATAAGTTGATGTTAAGGAGTTACTAGTTGTGCCCACAAGCCTCGTGTGGTTTGTGCTGCATCTCTTCGGTGTTTATTCCGCGTTGACTTGTGAATTTCTGTGTTTATTCTTTCGTATTTAACTTAATTTCATTTGATTAAACGTGATTTTTGCTCCGTCGCTTCATGACGTCATCAGCCACTCTTTTACGTCATCAGCCACTCTTTTACGTCATCAGTCACTCTTTTACGTCATCAGTCAAGTTTGTTTCCTTCATCCGGGACCTTTTTTATACTCAGATTTGTGTCCGGATGCATGAATGTCTGATCAGTGACATTTACGCTGCAGACCTCAGATGTGAAGAGAAGTTCTGATGAAGTAACATCTTCCTCTTCCTCCCCCTCCCCTCTTCCTCCCCTCTTCCTCCCCTCCTCCCCTCTTCCTCCCCTCTTCCTCCCCCTCCTTCAGCCATCATGACAGTCGTCATCGGCTTTGAGGGCAGCGCCAACAAGATCGGGGTGGGGATCATCAGAGACGGGAGGTCCTGTCCAACCCCCCGGAGGACCTTCATCACCCCCCCTGGCCAAGGTGAGGGTTGAACCTGCCTCACCCCCTGTCCTGTCCTGCCCCCCCCAGGGGGTTAAATCAGACTCACCCCCTGTCCTGTCCTGCCCCCCCAGGTCTCATTAAGGGTTAAATCTGCCTCACCCCCCTGTCCTGTCCTGCCCCCCCCCCAGGTCTCATTAAGGGTTAAACCTGCCTCACCCCCTGTCCTGTCCTGTCCCCCCCCCAGGCTTCCTGCCCAGTGACACGGCCAGGCACCACCGCGCCGTCGTCCTCTCCGTCCTGAAGGAGGCGCTGCAGGAAGCTGGACTGAGACCGGAGGACATCGACTGTGTGGCCTTCACCAAAGGTGGGCGAAGCCGGCCTCCGGTTCGAGGCTCCACGGTCACGTTTAAGGGGGGAGTTCAGGGGGGAGTTAAGGGGGACTTGACCTGTCTGAGGGGCACGTGGGAGTCTCTGATCCCTTTATCGTGTTATCACGATTGTGCGTGAAGAAGGGCAGACTTCATCTTATCTCACACTGATGCCGTAAGACCAGGGCGAGATCAAAACCCTCCACCTTTACGGTGCTTTGATCTGTCTAGAGACATCACGGAGGATTAAAAACCACTTTTCAGATTTGAGGAACCTTTATTCTATTTGTGAAAACTCAGTAGGTGGTCTTTTCAGGGGTTTTTTCCAGTTGCAGACCACGTTATTCTGGGTCCACGGTCCTTGGAGGGCTCATATCTGCTGTAATTTAGAGGCTAAGGAGGAACACAAACTACAACTCAGATTTGTGAAACCTTTATGGTATTTGTGAAAAGTCATTAAAGGGCAGTTTTTATTGTAGACCACATTAGATGAGGTGAAGATGAAAAACCTCGACTATTCCCAGGACAGTCCACCAGACTTTGAAGAGACAAGATTAGAGCTCCAAACATTTTTGAACATTTAAACACAGGAAGTGTGTCGTCAAGGTGACTTAAATGTTGTTTGAATGTTCAACCCTGTTTGGAGCTGATCTTGAACCTTGACCAGTCTGGCCACCGTCTGGTGGATT
>CAJVRN010000210.1:9215000-9602500 GCA_911728415.1 Lagocephalus sceleratus | reverse complement strand
CCAGCGACCCCCAACCCCCCCGGGGCGCGGACTGGTAGGTGGATCAATCGGTACCGGCCCGCCAAGAAATAATTGATTATTTCCGTTGTGTTTATTATCTGAGTCTGACCAGTCTTTTATTTTGAAAAACGACCGGATTCTCTGTTACATCTCGGTCACTTGAGCTCCAAAAGCATCAAAATGATTAAAAAACAGACGTGGAAGTTTATTTTCAAAGGGGTAAAATTGTCAAGCAACGGTCCGTTACGATACAAAGGTCGAGGACCGCTGCACGAAAGCGCAGCCGTTGGAGTTCGGTCCTCGAGGGCCGGGGCCCGGACGGGTTTTCCGATCAACCGGTTGGAAATCTGCTTCTGCTGGAACATCGAGGCGTCCTCTATCAGCCGTTGTGACTCTAACCGATGAAAACGGGAGAAGCAGATTTCCACCTGGTGGATCGGAAAACCCGTCTGGATCCGGGCCCCCGAGGACCGACCTCCGACCTCTGACCCCCCCAACCAAAGCCCGACGGCGCCGCTCACCTCTGCTGTGGTAGTTCAACGCCTCCACTAGATGGCGACATATAAGCAGCATCTCGCTGCTCTCCTCCGCCTCCGGCCGGGCGGCGGCGGCGGCGGGCGCGGGCGTTTCTTCGGGGGGCGACGGCGTGAGAACTGTGTCGGGCTGTGGCTCTACGTGGGGGTCAGCGCCTGCGGTCTGGGGGGGGCCGGCGGCGGTGGCGGCGGGCAGGGGCCCGGGGGCCTCGCTGATGAAGCTGAGCCCCCACTGGTTCTGCAGCAGCACGCCGATGGCGGGGCGGTCCTCCTCCAGCGCTCCGCCCGCCGCCTTCGCCTTCACCTTGGAGGCGTAGCTGACAGCCGGCTGCAGCTTGGCAGGGCTGTCCTGCACAGGGAAGGCAGGCGGGGGCTTAAGGACAGACAGAGCGCCCCCCCCCCACCTCTCCTTCGGGGTTACCTTCCGGCCGGCGCCCCTCTGACTCTCCCTGCGGAGGCTCCGCCCCTTGTGCGGGCCCTTGCGCTCCTTGTCCCTGCGGTGGTAGCCGGCGGCGTGCGCGTGGCCGCCCCCCGCGGAGCCTCCTCCGGGCGAGATCTGCCGGGGGGTTTTGTCGCCCCCGGAGACGCAGCCCCCGCCCCCGCCGCCGCCGCCGCCGCAGCTGCCGGAGCCCGGGGACAGGCGGCGGTTGCGGATGTGCGGCTCTGGGTTGTTGGCCGAGACGAGGACCGTCGGGTCGCACAGCGTGTCGGACTCACACACGGTGCTGCTCGCTTCCCATGGACCTGGGGGGGGGGGGCACAAGGTCAGTCACCAACGGCGTCGCCACGGCGATTCTACAGCGCGAAAAAGTGTCACAGACGAGCCTCCTCAAGGCCCCCAGCTCAGATCTAAAGGAGGAGGACGGTCACAACGAGACACTCAAGAGCCGCCCTGAACCCGCACGACCTCCGTCTGACACCCACCAGGGCCTGGAGGGCCTGGAGGACCCTGGTGGGCCTGGAGGACCTGGAGAACCTGGAGAACCTGCAGGACCTGGAGGGCCTGCAGGACCTGGAGAACCTGCAGGACCTGGAGGTCCTGGAGGACCTGGAGAACCAGCAGGACCTGCAGGACCTGGAGGGCCTGGAGAACCAGCAGGTCCTGGAAGACCTGGAGGAAGGACACCCCGAGGTCCGCTGGGGGGGAACGACTGAACAGCTCAACTGAACCTGAGATCTGCTACCAACGACCAGATCACCTCAGGGACACGTGTGTGGCGGCAAAACCCGTGACATGTGACCACCCGAGGAGATCTGAAGGTCTCAGTAGATCTCTGAGGAGATCTCACAGTGTCAGTACGGACACCCTTAAACCTCCCAAAGCCCATGTCATCCAGAGATCTCTGAGGAGGTTTAAAGGAGTCAGTAGATCTCTGAGGAGATCTCACCATGTCAGTAGATCTCTGGATGACATGGGCTTTGGGAGGTTTAAGGGTGTCAGTAGATCTCTGAGGAGATCCAAGGAGTCAGTAGATCTCTGAGGAGGTTTAAAGAAGTCAGTAGATCTCTGAGTAGATCTGAAGGAGTCAGTAGATCTCCGAAGAGATCCAAGGAGTCAGTAGATCTCTGATGAGGTTTAAAGAAGTCAGTAGATCTCTGAGGAGATCTAAAGATGTCAGATCTCTGAGGAGGTTTAAAGGAGTCAGTAGATCTCTGATGAGGTTTAAAGGAGTCAGTAGATCTCTGATGAGGTTTAAAGGAGTCAGTAGATCTCTGAATGAGATCTCTGAGGAGGTTTAAAGGAGTCAGTAGATCTCTGAGGGTTTAAAGAAGCAGGATCTCTGATGAGGTTTAAAGGAGTCAGTAGATCTCTGATGAGGTTTAAAGGAGTCAGTAGATCTCTGATGAGGTTTAAAGGAGTCAGTAGATCTCTGATGAGGTTTAAAGGAGTCAGTAGATCTCTGAGGAGATCTAAAGATGTCAGATCTCTGAGGAGGTTTAAAGGAGTCAGTAGATCTCTGAGGAGGTTTAAAGGAGTCAGTAGATCTCTGAGGAGGTTTAAAGGAGTCAGTAGATCTCCGAGCAGATCCAGAGTCTCTCCAGATCCCCGCTAGATCTCCCGTTTGCTCCCAGCTCGTCTGAGGTCCTTAATCTCTGCTTCACCCTAAAATGGCTGCTGAGTTTGTGTCTCTCCGGGAACAAGCCGCGGCCGCGGGGCGAACAATGACGACAACGAGGACGACAGTGACGTGAGCAGAGGCGACGACGTCGACAATAACGACGATAACCGCGATAAAAACGCCGATAGCGACGATAGCGACGGCGCCGCGAGGCTGCGGGTGCTAGCGGGCTCATTAGCTCCCGGACCCGGACCGGGTTCAGGGCCGAGTCCGGGACCGGGTCCGGGCGGGTCCAGGGCCCCAGCCGGACCCGTCCCAGTGCTCCCAGTGCTCCCAGTGCTCCCAGAGCTCCCAGAGCTCCCAGAGCTCCCAGCTGTGCTCGCCCGGGCGCTAGCTCGCGTTAGCCTCAAAGTTTCGTAACGTCCATTCAAAGCGGCGGCGTCAGCAAAAAGCGGCCCCAAACCCGCCCCGGGGCCGCCGCCGCCGCCCGGGGCGGCCGGAACACTCACCAGTCTTGATGTGCATGTCGCTGCGGTCGACGTGGGGAGGCGGAAAAAGAGATTTGAGAACTTTTGTTTACACCGAAACGACGACGGGACGAGCCGACACCCGGAAGGAACCTCTATGTGGGTGGGACCGGAAGTCCCCGCCGATAAACCTTCCGGCGGGAAACCTGGAGGGATTTTTGTTACCCGCCTGTGAGTAAAAGTCCGATAAACAGAGTGTGTTGATGCACGTTTAAATGAGGAAATAAACACTCTAATTACACCAGAATAGTACTCAAATGTGTCCCTGATGGATGTAAATATCAAAAGGAAAAGACTCCTTTGGCTCTCACGCTTTACTTGTTTATCTGCTCAGTCAGTGTGAATGTTT
The DNA here is from genome assembly GCA_911728415.1 of Lagocephalus sceleratus. Taxonomy (NCBI): domain Eukaryota; kingdom Metazoa; phylum Chordata; class Actinopteri; order Tetraodontiformes; family Tetraodontidae; genus Lagocephalus; species Lagocephalus sceleratus. Next base: position 9,599,031 of record CAJVRN010000210.1, on the reverse strand, counting down.
GTGTGTTTTTCTTTCTTTATCTTCTGTTTCTTTGTTTACCTTCATCCATCAGCATCCCTCTGCTGATCAGACACTGTCCTGTCCTCCTGGCTTTGTCCTGGTCTCTGACCTCGTCACACCGTCCTCTCTTCTCATATCAGCCTTCTCCAGGTCGTCCTCTCTTTGGTCTAACATCTCCTTTAATGTCCTGACGACAGCATGTTGACCATCGTGATTGAGCTGCCTTCCTTTTGGGTTTTTATTGTTTATTTTAAGCGCCCATAAAATTCAGCTCTGTTTGATTTAAGGGCATTAACGTCAGTCACTCAGACAAAACGCAGGTCTGTTACTGAAAATGACTTTCAAAAGAAACCTCAGAACTTCAATGATTTTGCTTTGATCTGACTGAAGTCTGAAATAAAAGTGTGTTCTGTGTGTGTCTGTGTGTGTGTGTGTGTGTGTGTGTGTGTGTGTGTGTGTGTGTGTGGAGTAACTCTGGTTTCTGCTCCTGGAGCCTCAGATGTGGTGACCGTTCACCCACCATTCTTTATTAATTATTAAAGAAGAGACTCAACTATTTAAAACTAATCATTCTACAGGCTTTATTTAGACACGCTGACGTCTGAACTTTCGTGATAACCTGTTTTATGTGAACCACATCAAGGTCAAAGGTCACGCTTTCCTGTGGGGGCGGTGAAGTCGGCTGCCGTTCGCCCGGAGCCGTTAACACGTGGGGCTGCGACCATCGTGGGAGGTTTGGATGTCGATTTGTCACCCGTCCGGGGGATAAAGCTGGTCTGCTGCTGGCTGTTTATTTAACGTTTTTTATGAGAAAGCGAAAGCTCTCGTGCAAAGCCAGGCTGAAGCTGAAGTAAACTGATAATAAAACTTCTGCTCTCAAACGGTTTGAAAGCTCCAAACTTTATCTGATGTGATCAGGACAGGAAGTGACTCAGAGCTGATGGCGTCACCTTTATTTATTTAAGTCTTGTAGGGAGATTATTCCAACAAGCTCGTTTTTCTGATACCAAAGTTAACTTTAAACGTGTTTCATTGTCTAGAGCGTTAATGATATGCACATCCTGTGTTACATTAACCTGTTCTGTCTGATGAAATGATTATAAAATATTCTATATTTGCTATTGTGCAACATAAATATTGAGTTTTGGGACAGTTCCTGGGGTTGTGATTAATCATGAACTCTCATGGAAACCACATATCGACGATATTAAAGGAAACTTAAACCACAAGGCCTTACATTTATCGGCCTCTTCTACTACCTCACTATTGTGTACAAATTATAAAACAACTATTACTCAATACTCTTCCTGCAAAAGAAAACTATAGTTAGTATAGAGTTGTTTTAGTTTATTATACACAAAGCAAAAAAGGGCATTAAAAGAGATGTAACATTTACGTAAATGGAGACGGATTGTGAAACGATGCAAATAGACATTTAAAAAAGTGTCATTCTGTTTTTGATTGCAGAGCTATATCTGTGAATCTGTTTCCGAGAGATAAAAAGGTGAAGTTTCTGTTGTTGGAAGGCAGCTTGAAAAATGTCGGTTGTATGTGTGTGTGTGTGTGTGTGTGTGTAGGTTAGGCATACATACATTCTTTGCTCCTGCCTGAGCTTGTTCAGTCTCTGTAAGTATATACTGAGTTACCCAACTTGTTCACGTGGACTATATTGCTTATAGGATTGAATAAAAGTACAAATAAAACTAAATAAAATCAAAAGCATTTTTGTTACTAGACTGTTAAAACTGTCATGTTTCATTATTTGTAGATAAGGAATACGTCTTAATACTTAGACCCATTTAAACATGCATAGAACAACGCTGATATTTGATTCAAAAGGACTTTTGTCTAAAACAGCCTCTCCCTCTTGAGCCGAACCACCTCGTTTCACAAAGAACCGCAGCTACTTCAACTCACGCTCACGTTCACCGTGTCCCGGCCTCGACCCATCTGGACATCCAGCCCTTAGTTTGCAAGTTTTCTTTTGAAGTTTATGTTTTTTCACACCAGATTCCAGTTTCTGAACATAGAAACACTTATAAAAGCACTTAAAAAAAAAAAAAAAATCTTATCTGCCGCCCGCGTGTATTTGCACGTGCGTTCTCCTCGTCCACCCGGCGGCCCCTCAGGTCGTCTCTGGACCCGCTCGAGGTTTCCTCCTGTTAGAGGGAAGGAAGGCTCCATAACCTACGCGACAGAGCACGCTCTGCTAGCTCAGCACAGCTCTTTATTAATTCTAGAAGTCATCGTTCCAGTGTGCAAATTAACAGGAAGCTGCTCATTAAAATGTTCTTCGTAGCGTGCAAATACAAACATTCCTCGCGGTTGTCATTAAAATGAATTAAACTGTTAGTGAGCAACAAACAAACGTTTTGGACACGTCGGACCTTTCTCGGCCAATCGCCTTTTGTTCACGACGGTGAGCGTTGACCACGCCGAGAAGGGCCAACATAAGGCTTAGGTGTGGGCTGTTAAACAATTCTAGATAATTAGATAATCAAAACCAGAGCGGGTCCGCTCCAATCAGTAACATCTGCAATCATAACACTGTGGCGCAGCGCTGTGCCTCGTCACGTCCTCGCCACGTTTGAGGGGCCGCGTTCGTCGCCCCCCCCCCCCGATGGAAAGCCCTCCATGCAGGCAGATGTTGGACCGGTGGCTCAGAGGGAACGTGTTCTGTGGTTCAACGCTTCACACATCGCGGGGGCGGGGGTTCGAGGACCCGACGTCCAACACCTGGGGCCTCGGTCGTGACGTCCGATAAGATGGAAACCCGGGGAACGAAGGCGGAGCCGCACTCCATCGGTCCTGGGGGAGAACCTGGAGGAGAAAAACAGAAGGATGACCAAAGGGACAAAACACCACCACAGCAAGAGTCAAACTGACCACAGGTAAATCAGCTTTAGAGGAAAACCCCTGCATCAGCATCGATGGGCTTAAATAAATCCAACGTACCGATGAGAGATTAAATATGTACTTTGTGTTGATGAAGGTGCTGAGCTCTATCTACAGTTAATATTTGAACAGCTCCGTTTATCTGAAACACAAATGTCCTCGTAAAACTCTCAATAGATGACTGTCTGCAAACACACCCTGCCCCGGACCTGGGGAGCCCCCCCTCCCTCTTTATTTACCACATCAAACCACACGGAGCAGGATCCTGGTGATAATCCCAACAGTAATCCCAACAATAATCCCAATCCCTGGCTGTAATCTCATGTTAAAGAGGTTAATCTAAACACATCACAAGACCGTCAAAGTAGCCTTAAACTGGACGTCGGTGCGTTTTGAAGACGAAGGGTATTTCGGGATTAACTTTATCCGTGTTTTGTTGGACCGGAGTGGACCGGGGCGAGGTCGGGGCTGTGGCCGGCCGAGGGGCTCCGTCTCCCGGCCACAGCCCCGACCTCGCCCCGGGGACTTCCGTAGCCTTAGCCGACTCACCTGCTTAGGGAACCACGAAGTACACGAAGAGGAAGAGGGCGACGTCGAAGAGGAGGAAGACCCACAGGTCGAACCAGTACGAGTGCTTAGGCAGCGCCGCCGCGTCGTTTTGACACATTTTATCCGGCGGCTCCGCGCAGACGCCCATGTTAGCAGACCGGAAGGGACCTCGCGCACCCTCCACAATAAAAGCGCTTCCGCAGTCAGGCCTTCAAAATGCGCTATTTTAGTTTTGCCTTAAGTTTATTATCTGACCCTCGAAATAATCTACTAATTAACAGACGTTTAAATTTAAAAAAAATAATTAATGCGCTATCTTTGCTGGATATGAAAGTGTTATACGGGAATTTCTGGAATTTCTGGTTTTAACGACATTTTTATCTCCACACAGAACAAGTTAACTGAAGCACATTCCTCCCTCTCTCTCTCTCTCTCTCTCTCTCTCTCTCTCTCTCTCTCTCTCTCTCTCACACACACACACACACACACACACACACACACACACACACACACACAGTGCTTGCTTGTGTGACACCAAATACCATTTATTAGGGCTTTACAAAGACTACAAAATCTTCCAGATGAGTTAAATCACTGTCTCTGTCTATTTACATGATATGTTACATATAAATGTACAAAATATAAAACATTTAAAGACAAATGTTTTACCCAAAAAGGAAAAAAAAAAGAAAAAAAGAAGAAATTCTCTCAAAACAGAGTAAATGCTATATGGTTTCCAACTGAGATGTAACTGCAGAGTGTTGAGTGTTAATCGTCAAGACTATGAATACACTGTTAATGCTGTCAACGCTCTGTGAGATCAGGAACAAACGTGTACAGGAGGAGTGATTTTTATTCTTTTCTTTCTTTTGACAATCACGGAGTGGCCGTGGCCAAAGCGAGGGCGCCGAGGGCGCCGAGCCGCCGGAGGCTTGGCTGCAGAGACACCACTGGAGCTGAGCACAGGTAGGATTGTAGAAGAGTGTCCTGAGGTTGAGTCAACATGGTATCTTGGTCTTTGACGGGCTCTGACGGACCAGTAGCACCTGTTGGTTGTTGGTAATACAGTACGGCGTCTCGTCAGCTGTGGTGCATCAGACAGTCAAGCCCAACGTGGCAGTGAGCTCGCCAGCAGAAAGAAATCCTGAAAGGGAGTCCGGAGGGGCCTCGGGCCTTCCTGAAGACCTTCCAGGTAGAAGGAGGGTGGGAGTACTGGAAAAAATGCCTTTTCTTCTTCTCAGTTTGTGATTTTAGTGAGTTAACAAACAGTGCCTTACTGTACACCAGACATCTCCTGCACTAGCAAAGCATCCAATCACCACAAGACAGAAACCTGCGTCTGACAGCGTGTTGAGTTTTTGCATCTCTTTTTTTTTCCTCTCTCTCTCTCTCTCTCTCTCTCTCTCTTTTTGAAGTACAATAATTTATTCAGCGGGTTAAGCATATTGTTACACCAACAGGGCAGAATGCATCTTTGATTCACTGTGCAAGACTTAAGTATTTACAACCCGACCCCGTCTCAAAGTGTGCAAAACCAACCCACTCGATAAACTAGGAGGAAAAAAATAAACGTAAAATGGCTTCCATCCGATACGCACAAACACACATAATGATAAAGATCTCTTCTTAAAGCATCCCCTTTTAAAAAACATCAAAACATGCTCCTCGGGCTAGAAAAGAAACAGAAGAATGGTTGTGCTCCTGTCAGTTCAAGTGAGCCCAGCTCAACTGGACAAAAAAACAAAAGGAAACTTAAAAAAAACAAAAAAACAAACCCCATCTGCGCTTTTAAAAACGTTTTTACAACCTTTGCCAGGTCAAAATTTGAATACAGCAACGATCCTTTTGTACCCAAATTGCCAGAAACAAGAGAAAGAAGTGGCGCCTCCTCCCCCACCACCACCATCGCCTCACTCCTCACCACGGACGGGGAGCCGATTAGATTGTCTCCCAGGCTTGAACACGTTTAAGGCAGTGAGAAAGCACCGGTGTCGTTGTTCCCCTGTTCAGCTCTGCTTCACAACGCTTTTGAAAATACTTTGGATTTTCCTTTTTTTTTTAGTTTTTTTTTAGTTTTTGGCGCGTTCCACACAAACGCAGACGCTGAAACGAGACTATCAAACGTCGGTTTACATTTCGTTCAGTTCGATACTACGTAGCATTTTAAAACATCGATTAACGTCGTGAAATCGGAATTCACCAGATGACCAGAAACAAGTTGCCTCTTTTTTCAAACTCCTGCTTCACCCGTCAGAGCTTTGTAGGGTCACAGCTACGTGGCTGTAACGCCACACGTAGCTACAGAAATGAGGGAACTCAAATGCTGCACTTTCAAAGGAATTTGGTAATTTAGGCCCCAAAAACAACGAACAAATCTTGAACGTTTCACCATCCAGCTTCTACTGTGTTGCTTTTGTTTCCCCTTGAAGCGTTCACACGTGCACGTCGTCCATGAAAGCGCATGCTGACGCGTGTGAAATCCAAAGCCTGACAGATGTTGTGCACAGAGTTACAGCTGCTGACGATCACATTGCTGTTTCAGTGAAAAACAGCTCGGCGTTTTGGCCCGGGGGGGGGGGCACCGCTCGCTGCTTTCAAAGTGCTTTCTTGGCAAACTAGTGCATGTCCAACCACAAGTTATCATGGAGGTTTACAGCCAAGGTCAAGGATGTGCATTCTTTCGCGAACTCTGTGGATGTACGGGTGTGCGTGTGCACGTTTGGCAGTAACACAAAGGGAGACATTGGCATGATGCTCATCCTCTTCCCCCCCCCCGGCTTGGACACACAAACCATTGTTGTGCTTGTTGTCAGCATGCACGGCAGCGAGGAGCGGCAGCGCTCAACGCCGAGGAGTCGCTGGAGCGTGGAGCTCCACGCGTGGCTCCCATCTGGCGTCGCCACTGAACCTACAGAGCGCCGCTCACGCTAAGAGCAGGTGAATCGATCAAACTTTATGGCAGCCGATCGGTTCAGGAGGCCGCCTGTTGTGCTGCTGAAAACGGGTTTATGAGTCGATAAGCTGCGGGCCCGCAGGGTGACCACTAGAGGGCGCAGCACCACATGGCGAACTGGATCAACCAATTAAAACCTCTGATTGACTTCTGCCCGTGTGTGTGTTCGTTTCAGTGTGAAGCACCTCTGTAAACAACAACAAAAAAAAAAAATAAAAAAGTTGCCGTTCTCTGTAAACATGTGAAGATATTTCTGTGACGAAAAGAAAAGTCCAGTTGTGTAACTCTTTCTGACGACTAATGTGGGACTAATGGGATGGAATCTGTATCTGAGTACACACAGGCACATGTATGAAAAGTTGTATTACAGAATGTGATACATCCTTTAGTGGACTTCAGTATATTTTGATCACATTTGCTACTATCATGTAAAACATAATATACTCTGCTTTAATATTCCGCCTCTTTTATAAAAGTGTCCTTTCGTTGGGTGTACCATCTTGCATAATAAAACTTTTCATATTTCGACCAAAAGCGAGGGGGAGCGAAGGTCGGCGGAGTGCGGGAGCGGTGTCCCGTCATAGCGCCGACTCCAGCGAGGAGTCCAGCTGTTCGTCGTGGTGGCTGGTGCTGTCGCTGTCGCAGCTCTGCGTGCTCGAGTAGTTGGCGGCCTCCTGCAGGCGCAGCAGCATGTTCATCTGAAGGGGAAAAGAGTCGAGTCAGGATAGGAAACCCACCGCCGGGTTAACCCGCGAACACATCCAACGTGTGAGTCCCATAAATGCTGAGTCATGGGACGTTGGTGGTGCAGTGATCGGCATTGTGGCCTCGCCCTGAGAAGGTGTTGGGTTCGGACCCCAATCCCAATCCCTCTCTGTGTGGTGCATGCCTTCCTCACCAGGGGGTCTCCTTCCGTGTCGCTCTGAGACACCTGCTTGGACGAGGCGCCCTCTTTGGAAGAGCTGTAGCCGTCGTACCCCACGTCCTCCGGCCTCAGCTGCAGCAGCGACTGCCCCTCGCGGTGCAGCGCGGCGGCGTTCCACGGATACGTGTCGTTCACCCACTTGGACGGATCCTCCCAGGCCGCTCTTTTGCCGTACAGCTGCGGGAGGGACGGGGGTCAGTTGTGGGGGGGATAACTTCAGGTGCAGGTTAGGAAAGGACACGCGTGTCCCAACATAAACTAGACAGATGTGTGAATCAGGAGAGGTTGATTCCTTATCATCACACTTATTTCTTATTTCTCTTTGCTGTAAATGTTCCTTCAGGTCACACATGAGCCACTAGACTGGGTCCTAAACCTGGAAAACACGTTTTGAGCTCCTGTTGGGGGAAGGCGGAGTGCAGCCGGGCGTTTGTGCCGCGGTCGATAAAGGCCGCCGGCGGGGAGGATTTAATCCTCTTTATGTGCTCCGGACTCACCTGCAGCCCTTCCCTGACAGCCTCCAGCAGGTAGGGCACCAGAGAGTAGTTCCACAGGTCGGTGAACCAAACACGAGACCCTTCCACGTCCATCGGGCACGGGAGGAAGAGGCGCGGGCCTGTGGGCGCCACAGGTTAGAGAGGTAGGTTGTGATGTGTTTGTGTGTGTGTGTGTGTGTGCGTGTGTGTGTGTGTGTGTGAGAGAGAGAGAGAGAGAGAGAGACTAACGCACCTATGGTGACGTCGGAGGAGCTGTGGGCCTCCAGGAAGCAGTTGAGGTGCTGCCAGGTCTTGGGTATCCAGTCGATGATCTTGATCAGGTCGTTGCTGCGCGTGTTCTTATCGATCTCCGTCTCTATCAGCTTTCGCCGCAGGAAGCGGCCCAAGAAGCCTTTGACCGGCTCGGTGTGATTGGTGCACAGCACCCACCTGGAGCAGCACCCATAATCAGAGTCTCACAGTTACATGTGATTATACCGAGCTGATCAGATGCTCTAGTCGAATTGACTTCAGGTATTTTTAACAGTTCAAGCATCAAAACAAACCTGAAGTTGTGGTGCAGCTCCAGGTTGGGGGAGGTGGACACGCCCTGGTTCATGGTCCCTATGACATACGGGCTGGACAGACGAGGACACACAAAGCTCGGTCACGCCCAGGAGCCGAGGGAGGCGGTGGCTCTGAGGCTCTCCTGCTTCCCCCCCCCACTCACCATTTGTGGTACTTGCAGTTGAGGAAGCCGTTGAAGATGTCGCTGAGGGAGCCGATGTGGTGCAGGTTGTCCAGGATGACCACCGTGGGGAGCTCTGTGTCCGTCTCCTCCAAGCTACACTGTTCCGCCAGGCTGGACAAGTACTGACGGAGCTCCTGCAAAGTCACCACAGACCCACGTTTACGTATGATACCAGCACCGGCTCCTGCCTGAAGCCTTTAGGTCAGCGGGGGGGGGGCAGATCCAGTCCTCGGGGGCCACAATCCAGCCGGGTCTTCTGTCCTACCAGGTAGATTCCACCCTGGAAAGAGGGATCCCAGGTGAACTGGTAGAACAGAAAACCCTGGTGGTTCGAGGTCCTGGAGGACCGGATCTGCCCCCCCTTGCCCAAAGCTGTGGGCCTGTATCTACCATGGGGGGGGGGGGATCCACCCAGATATCTGTCCTACCAGTCCACCTGGGATCCCACATTTCCTGGGTGGACTCTACCTGGTAGGACAGAAGACCGAGGACTGGATCTGCCCCCCCGCTTTAGGTGGATTAAGCATCCACACTCTCCTGAGTGAACAGCAGACATCCGCGTCAGCCTTCTTACTCTGCTGGAGTTCTGGTCCACGCTGAAGCTGGCCACGTTGTGCTCCGTCACCTCCTGCCCCAGCTGGGAAATGATGTACTCCGCCAGCTTGGTGGCCAGGAAGGACTTCCCTGTGCCGCTGGGGCCCGACAGGATGATGCGGCGGTGCTCCATCAGCAGGTTGAGGTACCGCTGGATGATGGGTTTGGGGATGAGCGTGTCGAACACCAGGCTGTCGATGCTGTTCTCCTTCACGCCTTAGGGAGCGGGGGAGGGACGAGGAGAACGGCGCCCACGTTATTCGTCGCGTTTTTCCCAGAGAGCGCGGTGACGGGAAGCTCGCGGGCCGACACGCCGGCGTACCTTTGAGGTTGACCCTGATGACGTTGTTGTCGCCCACCAGGTAGCCGCAGGGCAGCAGCTCAGGCACTTCGGAGGCGTGGGAGCGGACCACCTCGCCCATCCTGTAGCAGACGATGCTGTCGGAGCTCAGGCCCAGGCTGGTGTGAGGGTCCACCCGGAACACGTACTCCTGGGGGCAGAGGAACACACGCTGACACCCACACAAGCACCACGGCTGTCTCGATTTAGAACCTGGCAGAAGCAGGCGGACAAGCCTGAACAATATTAACATTCATCCAATGGACTAAAACCACTTTTAGTGGCTGGTCATATGATTTAAAATCCAAATAATTGCACATCCTCTGGGTATGAACATGTCAAGAGGATGCTCAAGCTTGTTAGAGCTGCTGATCACACACCTGATGGATGAATACCGTATTTATTTGTGACTATAAGTCACAGTTTTTTCATTGTTTGGCCGGGGTGTGACTTATATGTGAAATTATTAACACAAAAGCAACATAGCAGAGGAGGTGGCGCATCGTCTACCTCTGTTACACTGAGGATGAAGATTTCATTGGATTTAATTTGATTTGGACTCTGATGGTTTGGTAAACTTGTTAGCGTGTTCTTTATACTATAGTTATCTGAATAACTGTTAATATGTTACGTAAACGTACCAGGCACTTTGTCACTTCATGGTTTATGTGTCATGTAATGTCAGCTGAATGTGTTACGTTAGCATACCGAACACCTATTCAGCTGTTCTCTATTCTATTTTTATTTTAAATTGCCTTTCAAGATTAAATGTGTGTTCTTGGTGTTGGATTTTATCAAATAAATTTCCTCAAAAAGATGCGACTTATACTCCAGTGTGACTTACATATGTTTTTCCTTCTTTGGCTTCTTTGGACTTATAGTCCAGAAAATACGGTTCTTTTAGTAACACCTTTGTGGAGGAGGAGAACCAACAAGCAGCACACGCCCGTTTACCTTGAAGAGGCGGCGGATGACTCCGTCCAAGACATCCCACTTGGTCTTCCCGCTCACTCCGATGGATCCAATGAGGAACTGCTGGCTGTGTGTGGCCTGAGGAGAAGACCGGCGTGACCGGGGGCCAGAAGAGGCTGATGTATCGAATATGCGGGGAGCTTCATCAAACCTTGGTGGTTTTTGGTCCGGTGCTGATGGCCACCACGATCCTCACGCTCCGGCCCTCTTTGCGTAGGTTTCCCTCATAACTGTCGTCTAGGAGAATATCTGAAAGCAGGAATGTTCCGTGAGCTGCTGTTGCTCATGACTTTTTTATTACGAGGTAATGACTTTTAGATTCAATCAATATTTTAATTTAGAACCTTCGCGAATGACATGACTGTAATATGAAGGAAAAAATACAGGCGGAAAATCATTATAGAGGAAGGAGAAGAGCCAGTAATGACTGTGAAAAACATCACCAGGAGACTGGAGTGAATAACTCGGCTTTCATCATCCTTTGTGATGTTGTGTTGACTAAATCAATAAAACCATCGTTTAGTTTCCACAGACTCCTGAGAAAACTCTTATTAACCTAAAGAAAACACTATTAATTATGTTATGTAGCATTATTAGACAACTACACCTAAAAGGATATTTTTGCTTTAAACCAATCTGGCTTAATTTTTTTCATTAAAAAAACAAATCATTTTAATTTGTAAAAGGCTTTTGAGCTCCCCCTGGAGGTAGGCTGCAGTCATTACATTAAAAGATGTCTGAATATGTTTTATAATTAATTTCTATGCCTTCAGCTTTGTTTTAATCAATATCATAAATAAAATAAATAATAAATATGACGTGTGACGTTTCACATTAAAAAGGAGGCTAGCAGCTATCGTGGTTCCATCACCTGTGACCCCTGACAAACTTCCCCCCCGTGCGTCTCTCATTTCTTAATCCCAGACTCCATGATGGGGATATATTTGCATTCACTTGGCTTCTTATACCAAAGGCCTCTGTACTGGAGCGATAACGCCACGCTGGCCCGCTCGTCTTCCCACGCGCCACTGCTCTTGGCTCATCCCTTCATCAATTAATGATCGCCGGGGCCCTCGGAGAGCGCCGCGGCGTCGACAGTATGTTAATTACAGGACAAGGGAGAGGGGCTGAACCCGTTGACTCCTCAAATGGAGCAGGCCTGGAGAGATTTGCATCATCTGGCGAGTGTTTATGAGCAGCGCCGGTGAACAGAGAACGACAATTTCATCATGTGGGTCCTGAACGTTAAAAACGGACTCTCTCAAAATAAGAAGCGGCCGACCCAGGCCGATGTAAATATATCGGATCCTTCATTTCCAGTCGGTCTGGCTCCCATCAACCCTGCTCCGACCCCGCACCCTGCTCTCCAGGAGTGACGCTGAACCCACCTGACATGATGGTGTCCGTGATGTTCAGGTTGTTCAGCGACAGCCCCAGCGACTGACGCGAGGAGGACGAGGACGTGCTGGAGGTCTCGGAGGGCGGCCGGGCGGTCTTGACCGGCGTGGCGGTGGGAGTGGCGTTGCCGCTGGACTTGAGGCGGTCGTTCTCCGCCTTCAGCGTCTCGATCTCGTTCTGTCGGTAAATGAAGGTGAGGAGAGGATCCGGACTTGAGGCCGTTAACCGGTAGCAGCTCCCTCCATCTTGCTCGTCTATTGTAGTTCTGAATCGGCGCTACTGGAACAAAGGCTTGAGAGCAACCTTTGATCTTCAAGGCCAAGGCTCAGATAAGCTCTTACATTATTCCTTTGTCTGAGGAGACTTTCCTATTCCGCATCTACAAAAGCCCTCTTAACCGAGGCGTTAACTGCCGCGCCTGAACAACGAACACGAAGCGACTCGTTGTCGCGATACGTGAGCGGGGCTTAGACGAGGGCATCGAGCGCGCACCTGCGGAGATTTCGCGTTTTCCTTTTTGCGACAACGAAACAACGTCTTCGTTACTTCAAGGCTCGTGTGAATCAGACGATCAGGTGACGCAGCAGCGTAGTTTTAATTATGATAACTGCTGAGGAATTGTGTTACAGTTAGGATTTAGTGAAGCTAACAATATGATTAGTTAAACTGAAATAATGGTTAAACTCTGGTTAAACTCTGGTTGAACTCTGGTTAACTCTGGTTAAACTCTGGTTAACTCTGGTTAAACTCTGGTTGAACTCTGGCCAGTCCGGCCCAAACTGGGCCAGATGGGAGGGTGGGGCCTCACCTGCATGCGGTTCATGGCCTCTCGGATCTGGTCGAGGTGGTGGGCGGAGCTGAGGGCCTCCAGGCGGATGTCGGTCAGCTTCAGCTCCTTCTCCCGGAGTTCGTTCTTCAGCTGGAGGACGATCTCGGCCTCGGCCTCGGTGCACTCGCACAGCCTGCCGTCGGGGGTGGACAGGGAGGAACGGAACGGGGGGGGTCACCTCGACTGTTACGGCTCACCGACGCACACAAACACACAGTTACTCAAGAGAGCGGAGCAGTGGGGGGCAGTGGGGGGGGGCTCAGGCAGGTTGGACATGGGGGGGGGGCAAACTGTCCCTCTTTTACTGCGTCCCACTGAGGTCAGGGACAGCTGGTCTGGGATCAGTGATTCGCTGACTGACTGTAGCATGCAGGATCAGGGTTGGGAGGTGTGTGTGTGTGTGTGTGTGCGTGTGTGTGTGTGTGTGTGCGTGTGTGTGTGTATGTGTGTGCGTGTGTGTGTGTGTGCGTGTGTGTGTGTGTGCGTGCGTGTGTGTGTGTGTGTGTATGTGTGTGCGTGCGTGTGTGTGTGTCCACAGCAACACCTAAACTCTCCTCTATCTCATCCAAAACACAAGCGGTCCACCACGTGACGCGTCCACATGCTTCCACACGGACGCGCACGCGCATGCTCCACGCGTGAGCGCGCGCACCAAGTCCAGGACGGCCGTCCTGCCCTGCGCCATGCGGGAGGAGGACGCCGCTCGAGTGCTCACAGCATCGCACCCCACTGCACACACACTCCGTGGGAGCACGCCACGCAGCGCCCGTTACCGAGATCTGTGCTTGTAGACCACGTGACCGCTTTGCTTTTTCTTTGACATCCAAACGGGGGCGGACTTGCTATCGCAAACGCACTTGCTAGAGCGTGGATGGAGGGGGGTGGGGGGTGGGGGGTTAACAGAAAGAAGGATAGACACAGAGGTGGAGGAGCGGTGAGGCGAGAATTAACGAGACATAAAAGGCGAAAAGAATTTAGAAGAAGGAACGAACACAATTCTGGAGAATGTGTCTTTTATCTGGATGTGAGGCGACATGCGTGGAGAGGATCGTTTGTCGGGCGCATGCGGGGGGACTCACTCGGTGGTGGAGGGAGACGAGCGCAGCGTGGCCACGCTGCCTTGTCTGTTGTCGTGCTGCAGCTTGGGCGAGGACGGCAGCGAGTCGGTCATCTCCTCCATCTCGTCGTGGGCCGACTGCGACTTGGTCTTCTTCTTGCTGAAGGCCTGCTTGAAGGAGCTGCGCAGCTGCGGGGCAGAGAGAGAGACACCGACGCACCCGGGGTCAACACCAGACGCCTGCAGCGAGTTAGGCAGCGCGACGCCAGCTCAGGAGGTTACGCCGCGCTGCCTCCGAACAACCGTCACTGGTTGGATAGAGGGGGAGGAAGAAGCAGGCTGCAAGTAGAGATGGGAAATAAAGGGGGGGCTGGTTTGTTTAATTAAGGGTGAAAGAAGGACGACACAGGCAACTGAAATGAGTAAGAAGGGGAGAGTATGGGGAAGGGGGCGGGGCTGCTGATCCATGCCGACATGTTTCCAGGTACGAGGGCGAGCAGGTTGCTCTGGAGGGGGGAGAAAGGGGGGCCACAGCAAACAGGAGACGCTCTGGGAGCCACTGACCTGAGCCGGGATGGAGTCGGCCACCTGAAGACGCAGAACACACCCAGAGTTAAGCCACGCCCACGCCGGAGGTGCAAGTCAGAGAGCGCGCCCGCGACCCCACGACGCCACGCGGGGGACCCGTGCAACCACGAGATCAACCATTAGCTGAGCGGCGCCCTCAGAGGCGGCGGGCTCTCCTTCATCGGGCCGGCGCGTCCAGTCGTGTCAGTTCAAGGGCGAGGGGGGCTGGCTCTGCGGCCGAGACGCCGCCGCCGCGTCACCAGCGCCACTCGAGGGGCTGCGGCTAATAACAGGCCTCCAGCCGGAGACGCGACCAGCAAAGCCGTCGGCCTCCAGGATTTGAGGGTATTTGTGGACAGAGACTCCGAAGACAGCGGGGAAGAGGACAGCGACTCGGCGGTCCAGGAAAACCGGGGAAAAGTGGGAAAGCCAGCGCGCTAAAGACGGAATCCTGTTCCGAGGGAGCCCGTTTGCTCCCAGCCCAGCGAGCGGGCGAGGCGCTTGCGTGACCTTTCTATTTAGTCCTGACGGCTGGACGGGAGCTCGGCGCCGTCTCAGCCCCGTAGCCTAGCAACTGGGACGGCGACAGGCTCTGAAGTCGGTAATTAAGATGTGAACTGGGCTTTCGCGAACGCCAACAACAACAGGAAAAGACGCGGGGTGAGTCATCAAAGACGGGTCAACACGTTTGATAAAAAAGAAAAAGACTTCCTGAGCTGACAAACGTGCTCGACTAAGAAGTTAATTATTTTCACGGGTTCTTTAAAACCTTCAATATTCGTCATTTCAGGGGCGTTCTGTGTTGCAGCAGCCTCCCCCACGAGGACAGGAAGGAGGCGCAGCTTTAAACCAGCACCAGCAGCAGCTCCTGAGGGCGGCGGCCCTCTGCGTGGGTCAGCGTGTGGACGTGGATGGACTCACCCAGCTCTTCTTCTTCTTCTTCTTGTCTTCGGCGTCCTTGCCCAGGCTGCCCATGCTGGAGTGGCTGGCCGTGCTGTTGATGCTCGACATGCTTTCTGACGAGTGCTGCCGTCGGATGCGCAGGTCTGAGGACCGGAGGGGGACATCGTTATCACAGGCCCACTGAACTGGTCCAACCACACCATACCAGCATTTTAACTTCACGCCCACCAGAAACTCTGTTGGCTCATTTGTCTCGACTCTTATTGAAGCCGGAAAGTTTTCCCTCGTTCACCTTTTTTTGTTTCTTTCCACAATCAACACCCTTTTTCTTCAGCATGACGCAGCAGCCCGACAAAATGTGGAAACACTCAAACGTCCTGAAAGCATTTCTTGAGCCAGTTTGTTGGACGTGGGGCGTTCCAAAAGGGGTCTTTGCTGTATAAAAATAGAGGTCTGCTCCTCCCTCGGGGCCAATCAGGGTGGATGTGCATCCGCTCACTGAGGCGGGTTTGAGCACCCCCCCAGCATCAGAGGCTGGGGCGTGTTCCAGCCCCCCCCGCCGCTCCCTCACCTTTGTGCAGGTGGTCGGGGCCGTTGAGCGCCACCTGGATGGCCGTCTGGGCGTCGGTGTTCTGGGTCTTCAGCATTTCTATGGTCTCTCTCAACTCCACCAGCTCGGACTCCTGGAGAGCGAACGTTTGAAAAAGACGATGACGCGGCGAAAAAAAAAAAGAACAAACAACAGCAAAAAAAACAAAAAAAAAAAAAACACCTTTTGGCCAAAAGGATGGCGTCAAACAAAAGCTGGACGCAGACTTCACTAGTCTGGCATTGAGAAATAATCAAGCGAGGTCCTTTGTTGACACCTATTTTGAGATACCAGCCTGATGGCGGGCCCGCCTCCAGCCCCGGACCACCTGCTCCCAGAACAAAAGCCCCGTTCTGTCGTGACAAACGCCATCGGATAGACGGAGCCTCCAATTCTGCCTTGGCAGGACAGCCCAGTCGGAGGGGCTCTGCTTTAATTAAAAGTTGGGATGGCCTTGTTTAACAAAGACATCCCCGCAGATCCCAGGCTGCCTTCATTTACAGAGGATTAACAATCTGCCAAGATTTGTCAGCGCAGTGTGTGTGTGTGTGTGTGTGTGTGTGTGTGTGTGAGTGTGTGTGTGTGTGTGTGTCTATTTTCAGAGAGCAATTGGGGTTTTTTTCTCCTCTTCTGTTTGTTTGTTTCATGCATTTCTAAAGTGTCGTATCTCCACCGTGCTCCCCGCAGGAGAACCAACGATGGACGGCGGGCGGAGAACGTTCCGGGGACGCCACCTGCTAAGACGGGCCCCACCGAACAATCGCCACTGCTTCGTGACCGTGGAAAAAAAGTTGAAAAGCAACAATAATCGTGTCCCTGACTTGAACTCACACTGTGGTGATTACGCGCCCGCGTTTTGTACAAATACATATTTTGAGCGGTGGAATAACTTCACAAGTCGGCTGTAACTTCCAGATAAAATATCCATTACTCCACTGACATTCCGGTGATTGCTTTCTGCGGTTTCCACTGTTGAAGCGCTTCCCGTTTCTAATCAGGGCGTCGGCGCTGCTTATGTGATGGAGCTCAGGTTTCTGGACGGGAGGCTACTGTACCTTTTGTTCGGCGGTCATGGTGAGGCTCTGCAGCCGACACGTCATGTTACTCAGGCTCTTCTCAAAGGCGGCCACAAGGTGAGCCTGCAGACACACACACACACACACACACACACACACACACACACACACACACACACACACACACACACACACACACACACACACACAGAATCCCTTCAGGTGACCTCGGGAGGCTGGACTTTTACATGAAAACATTAAAACTCACGTTATTTGAAAAAAAAGCTGCATGATGGAGATAACTAAGAAGTTTTTTTTTTGTTTGTTTTCTGTGCTACTTATGAGTCCCTGAATCCTCAGACACACACACACGCACACACACACACACACACACACACACACACACACACACACAGTCCTTTTCTTTTCCAAGGACACATCACGCATGTTCAGAAGTGGAGTTTTGGACTTTTTGGAAGTCTCTTATGTGGTTTAACTTCTCACTAGAGGAATACCAGCAGCAACCCTGTGAGGTGCTAAAGGACGCTCGTGCATCATGGACAGATCAAAAGGCGCTTCCCTCCCCGACTTCATCTGTCACCTGGAGAAACCGAGGCAACGCACCGAAGAATAGCAAGTGCTCGGAGGCATCGCGCCATCTGCGCTGCTGCACACCCGCGGCCCTCGTTGGTCACCTGACTACACATGTATGTCAGCAAGACACACCCACGATGCCCTCACACACTTTGACTCCACAGAACTTAATCACTAATTTAATATTTGCATCCATGGGAGCTGAATTTTCACACACACACACACACACACACACACACACACACACACACACACACACACATCCTCATATTCCTACCTTTGTGTGGACCTTCATTGATATGAATATGAATACACCCCCCCCCCAAACTAGCCCACTAACCCTAACCTTATCCTAACCTCAACCTTAAAGCAGGTCTGGACACTCAAACAGTTGTGAGGATCAGCCAGAATGTCCTCACTTTGATAGGACAATGAGTACTTTGGCACACACACACACACACACACACACACACACACACACACACACACACACACAAACTGTCTCTTCAGCTCTCTATTCCCCGACCATTAAGCAAAGGTCTCGACCTTCAGAAATGCCAACTGTTCAGACTCGTGTGTTTGGCTCTCTTTCTGAATCCACCTGTTGGCTCTGACTCGTGGCCTCCCTCCGCCCACCCATCGGCTCGCCGGGAGGGGCTCGTCAGAATAAAAGTGCCCCACCGTTGACCCATCTGTAGGGCTGCCGGTGGCCCCGCCTCTTCTAATCTGATTTTCCCGATCCCGGGGTCTTGGCGAGTGCTGGTCGGTGGACTAAACCAGCGGAGCAGACGACACATGCTGCCGTGTTCGTGGGGGGGGGTAAAGGGAGGGGGTGAGGTAATGGGAATAAATAAAGAGGGAGAAAAAGACCCAACAGGTCTGTCTGTCTGGCCTGAAGAGGCTTTTTTTTTATTTTTACTATCGATATTTGGATAGCAGCGCTCCACAGCTCAAAGGTCGCGGCTAAACCAGAAACACGTTACGTAACGGCGAGTGCCCTCAAAATATTCCCCCCTTTTCGAGAAGGTGCCACTTTGGAAACGGTTCTTTATCTCATTATAAATTTGTGTGCAAGGCCTGAATACGAAGTGTTTGTGAGCGCCATAAAAAAGAGATTCACTTTGAAGTGTGTGTGTGGGGGGTGACATAATTAAGCAATATCATGGTGTTTGGTGTGTGTAGGAGAGGAGGGTGTGAGCCCGCCCCCCCACGCCTCGTATGTGCTCCCAGCCCGGTGGAGCTGCGAGCACATATGGCTCTCTGCTGTGTAAGTGCTAGCATAAGGCAGGGTGTAGAGCTGGAGACGCTCATCTCGTCCTGCTGCCGTCCCGACGTCCCGCGACCCCCGTAAAGGCCAGTCGGCGGGGAGATCGTTATCCTCTGCTGGCTCCCGACTGTAGAACTTATTGTCTGAGTGTTTACATTTCATATTTGTCATGGAATTTTGGAAGAATCTGCTCCTCAGCTGGTCTAAAATTCTGTTTTAAAATTTGAAAAAATGATTTCTCTTCATTCGGGACCATTTCTGTATGGTCTCACACACAGGAACATCAACACGCCCGTTCTCACCGTCGTATACGAGGCACCTTTGTCGGGTTTTGCTCTGTTTGTGCTGTCACATGATGCTCTTGAGTCTGGATTCACACACCCTCCCTCTTCCTCCCCTACGCCCAACCACCTCCGCTCGGTTCCCCCCGTTCAGCTAAATTCACAAGAGGCTCACGTCCCTGTTCAAACTCCGCCAGTCGGGACAAAAACCAAAGAGACAATCCTCTACGCGGAGACGACGCACACATGAGGCAGAGAATATCCCATCAACACACACCCACACACACACACAATCCTAAACAAACACCAGGGGGCTTCAGATGGAGGCATTAGCGCAGATATCAAAGGTTTATGTTCACAGCGGCGGCGCGATAAGCAGCGCTCCTCGGGAGGCGCTCTCTTGTCGTCATGCAGATTCCCGCGTGAACTCACGTTGGCGGTCAGCTGTGACGTCAGCGTGGCCACCTTCTCCTGAGAGGCGTCCAGCTCCCGACGAAGTTTCCTGATTTGCTGGTTGGAGGAGAAAAAAACAACAAAACTAAGTGTACCAATGAAGAAAGACAAGAGTTTCAAAGATATGTAACGAGGTATAATAGTCTAAATATTTTAGTTTTCTGCCTCCAAGATGTCTTTACCCTCCTCAGACCTGACGTCCACATGTGGACATTAGATGTTGGGTCACCTATCATATAAAAGCTGATTCTTCTTAGTGTGGGGCCAAATGTCCACATACATGGACCCATAAACATTATATTAGTACACATTTAGACTGATTGTCCCTGCATGTGGACATCATTGTCCCTGTATGTGGACATCATTGTCCCTGTGTGTGGACATCATTGTCCCTGTATGTGGACATCATTGTCCCTGTATGTGGACATCATTGTCCCTGTATGTGGACATCATTGTCCCTGCATGTGGACATCATTGTCCCCGTATGTGGACATCATTGTCCCTGTATGTGGACATCATTGTCCCTGTATGTGGACATCATTGTCCCTGTATGTGGACATCATTGTCCCTGCATGTGGACATCATTGTCCCTGCATGTGGACATCATTGTCCCTGTATGTGGACATCATTGTCCCTGCATGTGGACATCATTGTCCCTGTATGTGGACATCATTGTCCCCAAAAACCACTTGTTTCACAATATTGTTGAAACATGATTCTCAGTCTTTACACTTATCAGGTCCAATAATCCTGAATAGACGTGTTAAGGATGTGTATCAGAGAAGAGCTGGGGTCTGAGGAGGGTAAACAGAGAGGGTAACTGTGCAGGTAAAGATAAACTTACCTCTGAGTGGGCTTTCTCCTCAGTCTAAAAGTGAAATAATAAAATAATTAGAAATGCATACCATTATATATTTGATTATTCAAAAATAAATGTAATTAAAGTGCTGCCAACATAATTTTATAATGAGATTAAATGGACTAAACAGATCACTGGATAAGAATATTTTGTTTCAGTTAATCGCATCAGTAAAAAGTATCAATTGGACTTTTTGATCTTTTTTTTCTGAAGCTAATCTGCTGCCCAACTGAAGATAAGAACTACAATCACGGAAATGAGGAATAACAATTTAGAGTAGCCGAGATAGTTACCGCTGAGTACAACGAAGACGTGCTGGAGACCAGCGACAGCGAGGAGCCGTGGACTGAAGCACACAGGAGAGAAGCCAACGTCACACACGGGCGGATGCGCTTTAGCCAAAGAAACCCGTTTGGGTCGAGAACGTTGTGCCCCACCTTCGTCCGTGCTGTCCCTGAAGGAACCCGAGCGGCTGATGGCTCGCGGCCGCTCTTCCAGGGAGTTGGCGCTGCCGCCCAGCGGGTGACCTTCGCCGTAGAGGTCGAAAGAGTCCTGAGCGGGGATGCTGTTGGAGCGGCTCATGCTGCCGCTGCCGGGGGGCAGGTTGTACTGGTTGATGTTCGTGGGACTCACTGGGACAAAAGGAGGCATCAGGACTCACGTTCCCATGACAACAGAGCGGCGAGGCGCAGCAGAGGGACCTACGGAGGTTGGAGTAGTGGTATTTGCCCGCGGTGGTGCAGGAGGCTCCAGGAGGGGACAGCGGGGACTGGCTACCGGTGTCCTGGAGGCCCCCCGTGGAGTGAGACCTCAGCCACTCCTTTCCCTCCTCGTGGGACGTCTGTCGAGACGACGGAGGGTACCTGAAACCCAACGAGACGCCGTCAAACGTCGGAAAGAATTCGCTCGTGTTTCCCAAAAGATTCAGTCGGTGATCAGTCGAGGAAACAAGTGACTAAAAAGAAAAACATGCAGCCACGCAATAGAGATATTCACATGCATTTTCTCTGCATACACACTTACACACACTTCAGGTCAACGCTGCCAAGTGCTCTGACTCTGCGGTTCACCCCCCCCCCCCCCCCACTTTAATGTGGCTCAGCAGCAGAAAGCCCCTTATCGCTGGAACGACAATCAGCCATATTTAATCCCCTGAAGATGATAATTGAGTTTCCACTCATCCCTTTTCACCACCATCTTCCTTCCAACACCCCCATTACTACGCTTGTCACATCTGACCCTGCTCCAGCCCCCCCCAACCCCCCCCCCCGTGCCTGTTCAGATTCTCCCCAGCAGGGACTGGCTGTCTAAGAGGGTCTTTGCTGGTGTGACGCTGCGGCGCTTGTTCCCCAAACGGTGTTTAATGGGGATAAATCGGAAAATCCAGCGGCCAATGTTTGAGTCGCGCTTACCAAACATCTGTAAGCTGCAAAAGCTATTTATAAAACCAAAAGGGTCACGGACTAATGACGCGCCAAAAGTGGGAGATAAAGAAAGACCTCGTCTGAGGGACCCACACTGCACTCACTGTTCTCATTACAGTGAATCCTTCCCCCTAACACGTGATTACGGACACTATTAAAGACACAAAGACCCTAAACATGAAGGTCCCCCTGGTGGCTGGCTGCAGAACGTGTCAATAAGCATCTCCTTCATGTTACTAATTCAAAATTAAAATAAAAAATGACGCTAATTGTCACTCATTTGGTCGATAAGTGGTCAGTAATTATAAATATTTAGTCGATGTAATCAATGCAGAAATGTCATCCAGCGGTGTGTTTGCCGCATGACATGCACAGATATTGGTTCACCTATAGATCAGTGGTTCCCAACCTCACGTCACAGCCGAACACGGCGCTCAGCTATAAATAAAGGGGATGTGGCGGCGGGGACGGCCTGCACCCCCCGCGTCTTCCACGGCGTCAAAAGCAACAAAAGCAAAGTGTTGAAAGCTGCTCAGGGCCTCTGGGTTGGGAAGGACTGCTATAGGACGTGAAACAGCATGCCGCTCATGCTACAGTGAACATGCACACCTGGATGCAAACTTATTAATGACATGAGTGGATCTAATAGAAACTAGGATTTTCTTTTTTTTTTTTTTTTTTTTTTGAACGTGTGCTGTACCTTAGTCCCTTTTTGGGAAGCGTGTTTCTGTCAAGAGGCATGCTGTTAAAATACAGAGGATGAGTGAATTAAATGAATGACAACATCTTTTTTTTTCCTGATAACATGAGATGACGACTGGCCGCGTACTGTAATTACACAGACACAGATGGAGAGAACAAAAATAATAACAACGCATCACAGTACAACGGACGACAACACGGGAAATACTCAAATCAATTGTTTCATTTTCGAGACAAACAGCTAGTGAGGGAAAATAAACTGGTGTCCTATCCTTCACTCTGTGATGGACTGCATGCACAGTGTGTAGACGGAACGATGATTAAATGGGTGTCTCTTATGAATAAAGTCTAACCCTTTTTCTGGCAGGACTGACCGCATTAAATGTGAGATGAAGTGAGGACTGGTCGATATAATCAGCTGTTGTAGTAAAGTTGGCCAGTCGTGAAAGAAATGAACTGAAAAGCGATATCTATCCTGGACTATATGCTGGTATATAATAACAACATATCATGAATGAATGACTCAGAAACAGCAAATAGTGTTTTTTTTTTCTTAACCGTGCCAGAAAAAGACGTGTAAATCCAACCAAACTGCGTATTTGATGATTGATTCGTAATAATCCTTTAAGCTTGCCTGAGATTGTGTGTTAAGTAATTGGAGTTGGGAAATGTAATCTTTGTCTCTGATCTCAAATGAAACAATGAGTAGGTTTCTAGCCCAATCGTATTGCAGTTACTCACCCCTCAGACAGGGTGGACTTGACACTGCCGGTTCGTGTGACTTTGGGCCCATGGTGGCCCAGGGGCAGGTCAATAGACTCAGAGCTGGTGTGCAGACTGGTCATGCTTTGGCAGCTGAGCGTGTCCTTACTGCCCGCTGATGAGCTACACACGGGCCACGGCCGAGCGTTCGACGGCAAAGAGAGGCCAGAGGCTGGGCTGGAGGCCGGGGAGTCAGTGCACAGGTCTGGGGTTTTGCCATAGAGCGGGCTGCTGCCGCCGCTCAGGCCGCCAGCGCTGCCCAGGCTCCCCGTGCCAGAGGAGGGCGAATCCAGACTGGCCTGCCTTGCCAGTGTGCCATGGGGGCTACCCAGTATTGAGGGGCACTTGCCAGAGTCGGGTGTACCCGGAGAGCTGGCCTTGCTGCTGGCTTTGGTGCCAAACAATCTGGGGGTAGAGAGGCGGGTGCAGTCATTCAGAAAACGCTCCAACGGAAAGTTACGAGCATCCGCGAGAGCCCTACTGGACGATGGAACGTTGCGGCGCGGTCGGGGGAGGAAAAGCAGATGATACTGAGATTAATCCGCATGAAACATGGGTCACAACATGGAGGAAGGCATGGATCAGTGTGGACAGAGAGAACGTGGCTACAGAAGAACGTGGCTGTGAAAGGCTTTCCAACACACAAGACACCCGTTGTGTCTGTTTCAAACCTGCGACCTTAAAAAAAAACACCCCCGTTAAGAGTCCCGACTGAGCTTCCCTCATGCATATGCTCATATCAAGCCTGCCCCCCCCCACACACACACACGACAGTCACAGCTCGTACGTGGCTGCCGCTTCGTGTCTTCGAGGCGCGAGGGTGAAATGAGCTGGCCTGACACGCCGGATGTTTGGACATGCCCGTCAGAAGCGCTCTGCTAACGAGCCAGAGACCGCACGGGCGAATCTCCGTCGACTCTCAACAAGCGGGGCTTGCTACTGGAGCTCTAAATATCGAGATGGCAGAGTTCTTCTTAACAACCTGTTGGCGGGGCCTGGAGAGTTGCCTTCATCAGGTTAAGAACAGCATCACATTTAACGGCATTCATAGAAAGTTCAGACGATTCAGACGATCACAGAATGACTGCAGTTCAACTCTTTCTGATGGTTGAAGCATGAATTCTGGAGAAAAGGATGGATGAATAAAACTGAGTGAATTCCTGGAGGGACTGACCCACTTTCTGAGTAAATACATAAATAACAGAAGGTGATGAAATGTTGGACTCACAGAGAAACAGACACGGGGAAAGACAAGGACAGGAGGGAGGCTGCGGACGACTCGTAGCTCTGACCTGCGGAACGTCGGCGAGGCGATGTCCGGGTACTTGGACCCCGGCTGCCTGAGGCCGGACTGGCCGGCCGAGCTGGAGGTGGGGCTGGACTTGGGGGAGGTGGACAGTCCCGCGGCGCCGTCCTGGTCCGACACCGTCACCTTCTCCTTGTCGGTCTGGTTGATGGTGATGGGGCTGGAGCGGTCCGACATCTTCCCGTCCCTGCGCTTCGCCCCCGCCTGGGTCGCCGCCGCCGCCCCGCCCGCCGACTTGCCGCTGACGTTGGAGTCGATGCTGCTGGAGCTGGAGCGGTGGCCGCCGCGTGCCGCCGCCGCCGCCGCCCCCCCGCTGGACGACTTGGCCGGGCGGGGCAGGGAGCGGTACTGCAGAGTCACTTTGGAGCCGCTGCAGCTGAGCAGGACGCCGTCGTCCTGCGGCTGCGATCCGTCCAGGCTGGTCTTGCGCACGGCGGCGACGCCGGCGCCTTTCCCGATGGCGGCGGAGGACTTGGGGGCTTTGCCCAGGGTGGCCGAGCCGCTGGTGAGGGTGGCGCCGCTGGAGGTGATCAGGGCCCCCGTGGGGCCCGGCATCTTCTTGTATCCAAAAGAGCCAGCGGCCGGCGGGCGCCCGATGCCAGAGGGAGGTTTCTTACCTTCGTCTCCGCTGCTCTTCCCTGCGTCTGAGGGCGAGCGCTGGATGCCAGCCGAGCTTTTGGAAGGTACCTTGACCTTCTCCGAAGCCTTGGCATCATCAGTTTTACCTGGAGGTCGGCAAAGGCGCGCGGTTAGCACGAACACACGCTCACCGTTGGGCCGCTGCCCGCTTTCATCACCTACTGCGATGGACGAGAGCCAAGAGCTGCAGGTTTTTACAGGCTAATATTAGACACACTTGTAATGCCGTTGTTATTTTATAACTATTGTGCAAACCTGTCAAAATAGATCCCATCAGGAAATAATGATTCATCTAACGATCACCTTTTGATCCTCATGCATCTCAGGTGATGACAGTTTAAATGAATTATCTGATAGGACACTTTAGATCAGGGGTCGGGAACCTTTTTGACCGAGAGAGCCATGAACACCAAATATTTGGAAATGTAATTCCGTGAGAGCCATACAACATGTTTAAAACTAAAAGTACAAATAATACACATACATGTGTGCAACGCAAGTACAATATGTCTCTGAACTGAAGTGACGCTTCATGTTTGACCGTTTCATAGGTGAAATGTTATCATTGCATATTAAACACACTGCAGAGCCTGCTCTCCCCACAACAGCAGGTTCCTCTGTCCATTCCTGCTGAAAAGTACCATAATCTTTGTCTTCTTTTCTTTTAGCCTTCTTCTCAAAAGGGTTTCTAAAATCAGTTAGCCATAAAACGCAGTAGGTTTACTTCTTGACCTCACCACAAGCCGTTGTGCGGACCCTTTTGCACGTGCGCACATTGGCCACTATTCGGCAGCAATATACGGCAACAGCGCACGAACCCTGCCTCATCTGCGTTGCCTAGGCGATTGATATAGATCAATAGATAGACGTAACGACGTGTATGTTCCCCTCTGAAATTACTGCAAACCGGCTTTCTAGTCACCAGTGACTGTCGCCGGTTTGCACATGTGCAAAGGAGTCCAACGACACCTTTTTCATTCACGATCTGTCTGCGAGCCAGATGCAGCCATCAAAAGAGCCACATCTGGCTCGCGAGCCATAGGTTCCCGACCCCTGCTTTAGATCTTTCTTGATCCTCTTGATTGACATAAATCTCAATTTGTTTCTACTGCCAAGCCGCTGCGTCGGTGTACCTGTTGTTTTAAGAGCAGCAGAGCTGCCTTTGGACCTGGGGGGCGTGATGCCCACCTGGGCCGTCATGCCCCTCCTCCAGGAGCCCGTCTGGGACATCTGGGCCAGCGCAGCGGCCTTCTGACCCGTCTCCTCGTACTGGCATTGAGCCTGAGCCGACGAGGAGGAGGAGGACGACTTCCAGCGAGGGGAGCCGCCGCTGGGATCCATGCTTGTGTCCAGCTCCTCCTCAACCTTCTTTAGATCCTGAGCTCCGGCCCAGCTGCTGCTCACCTCTGGCTCCGCATGCTTGGACCTGCTTCCTTTCTGGGCCTGCAGAGGTATTGACATCATCAAAACGATGGCAAAAAAAATCTCAAATACGCTTGAAAGCAACAGATATTTCAATAATTCGGAGCACCTGCTCACCACCGCTCTACACAAACATGCTGTTGATGCCCAGAAGTGATTATTATCTCTTCTTATTGTCTATAGGTCCCATTATGTGGTGCTGTTGACACACACCAATCAACAGGACCGGAGAGATTACAGAGTCTATAGAACCAGAGAAATGGACTGTGTGTGTGTACAGTCAAAGCTATCTTTGGAATTGGCCCTGTCCACATCTCCTCTTTTGGGATGCATATGAACACACCCTCCCACACACACACACACACACACACACACACACACGGCCTCCCACACACACACACCGAGCAGTAATAAACTACCCTACCTTGACAGATGGCCTGTCTCCCTAGAAACAGCAGAGACTCTAAAGAGCTCCGTCTGTTGAGTATTTCATGAGGGGCCAAAGAAACTTGGCAGAATAAAGCATCAGCCTGTTCGAGCTAAGCGCTGGCCTTCGGTCTGTGGCGGTGGTCTGACCCACAGGCGGCTCTAGATTTCATGCTAAATCAACAACACGTTTCCATCTTCAGTCTTCTGATGTAGCATCAGTGGCGATACCAACAGCTTCTGTCGTGTTTCAACATGGTGGCATTCTGCTGGTGTTCTGAGGTAAACACTCCTGCTCCTGACATTACCAGCCTCCCCTGATTGATACCTTCTACTCACCCAAGGACCGACTGAAAGGGAAGTGCATCAGGCGCTACTCTGCATCTCGCGCTATAGCAACCGAACGAGACACATCAGACACTCTTTGGTAATTACCTGAGCTCCTCCTCCTCCTCCTCCTCCTCCTCCTCCTCCTCCTCCTCCTCCCCCGCCTCCTCTGCTCTTTCGTGAGGAAGCTCCAGCAGAGTAGAGCGGCGTGTTCAGATCGTCGGTGCTGATGTTGTCCAAGGTGTCGCTCAGCCCGCTGCTGACCGAGCTGCTGTCGTCCCAGCTGCGGAGAAGAGGAGCGGAGAACAGGTCGTTGGGGATCGCGCTCGTGTTCTCTCACCTCTGCCCGTTTGTCACTACCGTCAGTCTGCTTCACACACGATGGATGGAACCCAGGAATAAAACGACGGACCGCAGTCGCGTCTATTTATTCCAGCTCATCCGCCAGACTAACAGATTATTCCTGCAGATTATTTGTAATTACCAAATTCGTCTCATCAAACAGCCGTGCTCCTTTTCTTAAGGCCCAATAAGACGTGTGGGCATTTGAGTTCTCTCCGAGAACGAAAAAAGAAGCGTCGGCTCATTAATCGGTGAACTTCTCATTAACTCAGGCTGAGTGTGAGTAGTGGAATAAAAGGGTCACCATTAGCACATCGTTATCTCGCTGTTTCAAATGGGTGACAGCCACCAAACAGCCCGCCAGATTGCAAATCATTTTAAACAGCCCCGCGACGGCAGAATTCCAGTAAACATTTGCAATACGCTGCCCTAATCCACAAACCCACAAACACCCAAGGCGAGAATCCCTCTTCAGCCGTGAACTAAGAGCTTCCTGCTGCACTAACCCCTCCTTCCTCACACCACAGCGAGCCACAACGGCACATATGTGGAGAGAAGTTCAAATGGAGCTCGGGCAGACATCCGTTTCCATGCCAACACTCAGGTCTGCGTGGCTGCTTTTGTGTGTGCGCGGAGGACTCCGCCTTTAATTCACATTACAGATCTGATCAAACACCCGTCGCGTGTTTATTTGAATGCGGAGGGAAAGGCAGCGAGTTAAGGAAGCCACTTCTGGCTCGCCATCAATATTTAACGTCGGTCTTAGGAGAAACCTCAAAAATGAGCGAATAAAGACCGACACATGCAGAAGGGCGGGGAATGTGTGGATGGATGCAGGAGCTGGAGTGGGAAGGTAATGGCAGTTTCCTGATAAATGCGCTGCATTATTTTACATTTGTCCAGTGTTAATCATTAAATAAAGCCGTCGCTACCATCAACGTTTATCCTCCCTGGGCCCGTAAAGGTCTGCTGATGGAGTCCATGTAAAAGTTAATAGGGTCTATTTTTATCTGATCGCTGTAAAAGGTTTGTAACGTATTTAGTGTGAAGCGAACGCCTCGTAACCCAGTTGTCCACTGGCTCAGTGCGGAATAGATTTTCTCTTGACAGATTTAAAATGAGAAACATTTATCTTGTAGTCAAGCCCAGACTAGAGCTACAGGTTTAGAATTGTGGGCTGAGTTTGGGACATTCTCTGATATCAGGCCTCTGTATAATTGAACATTACGCTTCCTCAATCTGTCATTTTGAGGCTTCATTTTCTTTTGTTTGAAAGCCATTAATGGAAAAGAGTGCCATGACTTTTGTAAAGGCAGACTGGGTCATCTTAAGAAAAATGAATGACATCCTAGCTGTCGGTCATGAATTTCCAATTACAACTCTGAAGCCTTCACACAGCTTCTTCATAAAATTCAAACGGGGTTTCAGAATATTCCTCACAGAGCTTCTGCTAACAAAGCCAATGAGAACAAACGCCTCTTAAAGAGTCACCAAACCCCAACCCACCTTTTACTGCAGGAAACAAATGTATTTGGGTGTTAAGTACAGTTTTGATTGGTTCCCTTGACATCTTAGTCAAAGCTTGTCAATTTAAGGTCTTTTATTGTAAAAACGGAAGTGACTGCCCTCTGTGGGTTGAGTCGGGGTTATTACAATCACATTTTTCTATTGACTGAGATGCTGGAGAATGGCTGGGCATGTCTTAACTGCTCCAGGAGTTTAGTTACTCTTTAAATCTACCTGGTTTGTTTCCTCCTAATCACCCTCTGATCTAATCATCCTCTCATCTACTCTCAAGTCTGCCCTTGCTGATGTCTTTGTGTTGATGTGAGCCCGACGCCGTCTGCTTCCGACTCATCCGAGCGAAGGAACCATCCCGAAAGTTTGTCGGGCTGTCAAGGTCAAGTGTCAGGCATTTTGCCAGGTCACCTCGACGGCGCTCAGGTTTTCTTGTCATCTCAGCGGTGATGGGGGTTTGTGCGTGCTGCGAAGCTTCCTCTGAGACATCAACGCGTGACAGGCAATCGGGCCTGATGGGGGCCAAAATTGATGCTCCAGCAATGACGGAGAAACGACTCTGAAAAGCAGCGACCCATTCAAAACATTCTCAACCTGAAACGGAGATAAATCTGACTGGATAACAGGAACTGCTGCGCATTTTCTTGCTTCAAAAAAAGGGAAAAAATAGCAGTGAAAGGCTGGGTAGTCTGGGGAAGCCAAAGCAGATGGCTTTGAAAGAGCTCACTGGCTTCCAGTTCTTATTTAAACATAAGCATAATGAGGAGCAGAGGCGCGCTCCTGCCTCTCAGGGTGGTCTCTATCACACAACAATGGAAAGTCGCACTCCTGGAGAATTACCCTGAACTGTGCGTAATGTGCTCAGAATGTTTTGTCGGTAATTCTTGCTTAATTAATTCAATGAGTCAGAGTGATAACCAGAGTCACAGTCTCTGAAGATGCCCTTCAGCACTGGCTTCACTCTGCCAACGTAGGGAACGTCACATTAGCAAACGGAGCAAGATGATAATGGGAAAAGAGATGAACTGATAGAAAAGAACAACAAGGAGCAGATTACTTTTACTATCTGTAAAAGTCTATAACATGGGAGTCTTTCTGACACTAAACTGAATGAGAGTGCAAAAACTTGTCTAGTTCCACGATAATGTAATAAAATAGAAACATTTTAGGAATTTGCTCTGTGACACAACATGACGTTGTTGGGCAATAACACTCATGACGAGAGAAGCCTAAACTCCTGATATTAGTTATGAGCAGCCTGTTTCTGTGAACGCTGCTCTTTCAGGAAAGCAAATAAGATAATTTAATCGAACTGATATCAGATTCACTGAAGGCTGCACGCGCTCCTGCAACCATGGAAACCAGTAGCCATTGTCAAGGCCGAGTGGACGCATTCAAAGAGGCTCGACGGTCAAACGCCAGGTCGGTTCCACGCGACCAATCAGGAGAGGCGCCGCTTTTGTCTCACAAGTGTCACATCAACAAATGAAACCTTAAGGAAACACAGCCGTTCACCTTTCCCTACTTGTTACTCGAGGAGCCGGGCTGAGCGCACGACTCAGTGAACCTGCTTTTGACCGTCGGCGTCGTAGCGTTCTATAACGAATACGCACTTTTTCTACTGCTTAATGAAAATGATACTTTCACGGTTCGTTTGTTTGTGGATGTACTACGGTGCCCTTATTTATCAACTTAATTATTAATTCATTAAAGGCTTCTCACATCGCAGATGAAGAATGATGGGATATGTGGCTCGGTTCAGGAGCATTGGTCATACAGGCATCATCATCTGATGCATTATGGGATACACTGAGTGCACCAAATTGGCAGCAGTGATCCTCATGTAGGTTTTGCATACCCCTACAAAATGGTGTGCACTCTAGTTAGTGCTCTATGTAGGGTATGGGGTGATTTTGGAGAGGACTCCACACTGAAACAGACCAGAAAACCAGTCTGCAGCATCTTTTTTCCCACCGGAGCTGGTGCCTCCACATCCATATTTATGTTCACACTACGGCTCAAGATGCTGTTGAACTCCAACTATGAACAGAAAAGTGGCTCTTCAAGCTGTAGCTTCTATCTAGAGCACAGAAAGTTCAATCAGACAAGAGTAACGGATATTAAACAATATCTCCTTCGTGTGGGAGGAAACATGGACGGATATCTGCGGTTTTCAGCAGAGACCAGTAGAGGAAAGAATATGTGCATTGTGGGTTTTTCCGGGATAATGAATTGATAAAAACAAAATGATATTCAGCCTGTTACAGTCAGGCTGATTCTCCTGAGAACCTGCCTGACTGTAACAGGCTGAATATTTCATGGCACCGCATCCCTGGGCCGGCTCTGATTGCTCCGACAGAACGGAACAGAACCAAGCTCTTCCCCTCCGACCTGCACACTTTCTCGTGCGCGTCACCGCTTCCGTGGAGGGAGGAGGATGGGAGAATCCTTAAAAGTGGCACAGATGAACTCACTAACCCTACAGCCAGTTGCGCTTTTGTGACATAACGTCTTAAATTAACAATGAGCGACGATGTGAAAGAAGCAGAACGATTCAGAAACGGCTGCTACAGAAGGTCCCAGTAAGATCTGCTGGAAGCTGCACAGCGTTTCCACCAGTTCTTACTTCATTTACTCCTACGTATTCCAACTTTCCACCACTTCCTGCGGGGCAGAGCCAGCAAGAGCGTGTATCAGGTGCTGTGCTAAAAAAGGTATGACCTGTTTTTGAAAAGAGCAGACCTGCTGCGGTGGTCTCAGCTGAGCTGTAGCCATCAGAGAAGGTGATGAGGTGACTTTAACGAAGCATTTGTACCCCAATTAAAGAGCCACAAAGGCAGAGAGGAAAGGCAACCATGAAAAATAGAGGTTTGGTATGGATGTGCTGCTGTGGCTTCGCTCAGCCGTGAAAACATTACAGCAGCTCATGAAGTATTCAATATATCTTCTTTACAGACCCAGAGCAGAAAAATGCCATTAGCAGCACAAACAGACAATATCATGAATAGCAAAGCACTTTTCTTTATAGGATTGATAAATGTTTGGGGGAAACTGTGTGGAACTGAGGTGAGTTTGGAACAACAACACAACACTGCCCTCATCACTGTTTCATAACAACACAATTGTGACCTCACATGACTATTTTAAGCCAGTTGAACCAGTGAGCATAAGTACGTGGTGTGAATCAGTGCTATTCCCTTTGTTGCTCTTTTCAGTGGGTATGAAGACGTTTTTTGGATAAATCTATAACAACTTCAGCCTAAATCAACCATCGCCTCAAGCAACAAAAAATAATAATAAAGAAAATGTCCCAAAACGCATTAAAGGCTTTTTAAATTCAAGATATAAAGATATGTAATCAAGCAGGCCTTAAATGAATCTGATGAGGTAATGCAAGTCATCCTCCCACTGGGCTTTTCTCCTTTCCTCTCTGGACCGACACATCTGATGAGGATCTCTCGCAAGATTGTCAGAAAACAGCTTCCACCTTCCGGAACAAACTCCGTCCAGACTCGTCTCCACACAGAGCATTGTCAATCATCTGCTGCCCAGCAGACGCCGTCTACTCACCTCTTGTTGGTCCGCTCCCCGTCAAAGAGTCGCTCTTCCCGACGCCGCCTAAGTGCCACCGATGGCAAGACCTTGGTCAGCGGAGGAAGTCTGAGGCTGCGAGAGGGAGCCCGGAGAGCGAATGAAGAAGAGAGACAAAGCAAGAAAGGCTCACTCTTCCACTTTCACCTCCTGCTGTTGCCTCCGCTGGCTCCCGCCTCCCCTCCCTACGGCTCCCCCCTCCCCTCCTCAGCAGGACCGGCCCGTTAGCCCTCGGAGACGCAATCAGACTCTCTGTCAGCCGCGGGGCCACAAAGGGTTAATTAAAGCAGGATGACAAGGCAGAATTGAGCCAAATCAAGGAGGGAGCCGGACGAGAGCCGGCGGCATCCGTTGAGAACTCCTCTGACTGGAAGTGATCTCATGCATAATATGTGAGATGCTTGGAAATGTCTGTCGGTACAAAGCTCCTGTTGGGACGTTATTCACGACTCTGGGGCAGCGCGGGGGGGGGCAGGTACAGCTGTCCACTCGTGTGCACCTCTGGTCATAGACAACCAACAAAAACAGCATCACGTGACGTATCAGAGCTGCTGTTTTACAGAAAAAGATGATTTTGCATCCCCAAAATACTACTAGTGCTACTACTACTACTACTACTACTACTACTACTACTACTACTAATAATAATAATAATAATAATAATAATAATAATAATAATAATAAAACAGTGACTCTACTCGTCATTGACTGAGTCCAGTACAGCTCAACTCAATTAAAGGATGGAACAGGGTGACCTTGCAGGGACTTGCTGCAAATGTGCTGGTTGCCAAGCAGTGACGGCCACAAGGATGTCAGCCAGTGTGATCAAGACGTCCACGCTTCGCACCGCAATGCAGTCAAAAGATGACAACCCAGTCTCCCGCTGCAGGACTGCAACCGCGATGCGCAAAGATGACGGTCCGGAGAAGTCCCGACCCCACCCCGACACCCCTCTGCTGTCCTTGAAGGATGGAACAGGACTGCTGTTTCAACAGAAGACGAATTCACTCTCAAATCATCCAACTTTGCTTCGACTTCTTCGCTTTTCCGATCAAAAAACAAAACGGGCTCTATGCGGCTGCCTAAATGTTAACGGCCGCCCTAATTCGGTTTCAAGACTCGCCATTTAACGAGATTACGTTTTCATAATCCGCACCAGATCAGACTCCATGGCAGTAAAGTGAATTAGCAGTGACAGGAACACTGCTGATTTTTATCTTCACAAGCTCATTTGGAGCTCAGGCCGGGCGGAACCGCGGGGGAGCGTCACGGCTCCTGGACACCTCGGCCTCAGACCCCACGGTGTCGCGGCCTCGCGCTAAAAATCAAAAGTACTGCGTCACTCCAAAGAGGAACAGAGGTGGTAATTGCTGCTAAAGGCACTTCAATGCATTTTAGTTCACCCTTTTGATTAAATGTGTTCATTTTTTTAAAGAAATAAAACCCTCACAGCCGCTCTGCTACCCAGCTCGCTTCTGCGGGGACTTTAAATATCCCCGATCTGTCATTTGTTTAAAGTCAGAACAAGAAGGAGGCCATTAGGAGGACTAATAAGACCATGTTCAATCTCCTGCTTTCATATTGTGCTTGTTTTATAGCTTTTGTCTCAGTTTATTCCCATCGCCACACGAGCAGAGGTGCTCTCCCTCATAAAACACACAATTTAATGATTACAATGAATTTTCCATCCAAGTAAACACGCGCTGACACAGGTTGTGCATCAGCGGCCCGGCATTCTGAAAGGACACTTTTAAGTGGGCTAACTTATTCAATTAAAAGTTTGAAATCACTCGATTGCTGTGAAACAAGATCTATTGGGAGTGTTGGAGGTAATGAAGGGAGTGTAACACAGCCGTATATCACTGCACCGTTAATAGCTGCGGGTCACCTTCTCCATATCTCAAACAGTGTTTTTTGCCCTCACAAGTAGAGGTTTGGAGTTTTAATCGAAATCATTTTCGAAATGATGATTTTTCTAAACTGGCTGGAAGACGGAGAAGGGAGCAGAACAATAACGTAATAACGGTCTTGAGCGGCAGATTCCAAAATCAGGCTGTCATAATCTCTTATGAGGGGAACGTTCCTCTGATTTTTGAAACAAAAACGACAGGACAGCCATGGAGCAATGATATTGAGTCGGGGCAGTAGATCATGGCTTACGTAGTTACATAAAGGGATGGAGCCATATTCATGTGCTTCTACCCTCTGAGTTTGGTTGTTGTGATCCCTGTTACCTTCCACACTCTTTGGCATGATTCAGTGCTTTCTACTGGACTTTGTCTGATTTCAAATCAGACAAAGTCCCATGAGAGGAATGAGTCATGTGTGGATGAGGACACATGTGGTCTAATCTATGGAACATGTGTCATGGGACCAGGGAGCGTGATCTCACCCAGCACCACCCTCCACCCTCCAACGCTCACGCAAGATCACCAGCAGACCCTGAGTGATCAAATGGAAACAAATAGCTTTGTTTAATACTGTAATTTTGCATCTTTTTAACTGGGAATATTCAGCATCTCGTTTATTTATCAGGGGTTTTTATGAACTATTTTCAGCCACGGCCGTAGATCAATAATCCATTATAGCTGTGAGCCGCATGAGGTCATTCCATTAAGGCACTTTATTAGTCACAACTGACACACGTGACACGAGTCAACCCTTGGATGACACATACGGTAGGAATCTAAGGTGTAGAGAAGACAGTGGTGGACCTTAAAGAGAGCGTTAGCTCTTGAACATGATGTTATTCATCGATAATTGAACTGTATGCGCTGACTCAGACTGCACTCTGAAGTGATGATGTCTGTTTATTTCATCACGGCTCGCTCTCAAACAGGTCCCCTCATGACTGAGTACAGTAATTAATCAGGACAACACCCTCCTCAGGATGATTTCAGAAAAATGAATAATAAACAGAGGAGCAGCATCTAAGCAGCAAGAAGAAGTACCACAGATTAAGTGCAGAATCTGACTTCCAGCAAGTGTGAGACATTATCATGAGCTTTAATGAGACACCTAATTAGGACGGGTGCATGGGCTGCATGTTTCTGAAGGAAACTATCTGCATGCAAGCACCTGCACAAGTGAGGACGCGCGTGAACCAGACCCAGCTGGGTTCTGAAGCCAGTGATTAAGCTCCTCATAATTACCAGCACAGTTCTCCAAGTTCATTCAGAAAGCACGGAGACAAAGCTCAGAGTGACAGGACCGGTGGAGAAACTTCAGGATGAGACGGCGGGAAGGTTGTGTCAGGTGCAGTGCGGGAGCGCCGACTCCCCTGCTAAGTGGCGCCCCTGGCAGAGATGAACGGCGCAGAACCTTATATAACGACCGGATTTGTCATTGATGCCACAAACCTTCTCCTCTAAATCTTCTTGCTGCTTACAGCAGCACTGATGAGCCATGCAGCTTCAACTGTCAACCCTCTGCAGACTGACAGCAGCACGCACACACACACACACACACACACACACACGCACGGACGCACACACACACACGCTTACATTTTAGTTGGGCCAAGCACACAACTAATTCACACACCCCGAGTTGTCGTCAATCCCCCAAAGCTTCAAATGACAAAAAATCGCAGAGCCAGCTGCTATCCTGCAGCCTTCACACACGAGTCTGACGGAAAACCAGAGGGCACGCGCACACCCACGTGCACACGCGCACCCACGTACACACACACACACCCCATTCTAAAAGCAAGGCCCTGTTACTTATTCATGCCTCGGCTCAGGATGCCTGCCGGTGTCAAAACACTCTCCTTGGGCGTTCTTTTGCTTGACAGCGAAGCCGTGAGCGTGCACTCATCCATGTTGCAAGACAGGAGGGTATTTTTAGAGAGGAGCTTTTAGCCCGGGCGAAACGCCCCATTGTTTAAAAATGATCTGAAAGGGGATCTAAGCTTTGGCGCGTAAGTTGTGGGGAGAAGATGGCCAGCCCTCGAGTTTGGTCTGACCATCCGCAGCGGAGAGGCTTTTTTTTTTTTGTCCTTTCTTTTGGTCTCCATCTTCTGTGAAGACTACCTTGTGGTTGCGAGCGTAATCCACACTCTATCACCTCGCGTGCGTTTCCGAGGAGTCTTTTGGATGACTTCGCTCACGTGAGTCTGCCACGGGGGCGCACGAAAGAGGAACGCGTGAGGGGGGGGGTACGGTTTAGGGAGAGACTCACGTGTTCTCACTGGACACTTGTTCCACTCCTCCTCCGACAGGAGATTAGGGAGGAGACGGGACATTTCTGTGCACGGTGGACATTTGTGTGGGTTCGTGTGTGATTGGAGGGCGGGTTCCAAGGGCTGTTTAATGAAAGCCCAGAGAGCTTTTAATGGTTAGGAAACAAAGCCATTACACAGTACATGCGAGGTTTGATTTAGAATCTAGCTTTAAGCCGATTTCTGTTCAACCCCTGCTTGGCCGCCATCCACGCCTCATCAATCACCTCCCTTTTGGCACCACGTGATTGCGCAATGTCCAAAGTTTGAGAAGAACGAGCTTTTGATGTGTTTGTTGTTTGGCTGTTTGTCATTAATGTGACATGTTTTTCATCTGAACACAGTGAAACAAGACAAGCAGCAGAAACAATTTTGATCGTCTGCTCGCGCGCACAGCATCAACGTTCGCATCCAATCAGTGGGGGGAAAAAAAAAGCCGAGTCTTTGGAAGTCCAGCCATGTGCTGGAACGCTCAGAGACACACATGCAAGCGCGTCAGAAAGACCTCACAAATACGACACAAAAGTTAAATGAAACTTGATTTTAAGGCTAGATCGTGCTTTTATAACCGTTCAATAACCTTTAAATAACTTTCCGGTGCCTCTCAAAGGCCCCCACAGCTCCTCTCGAACCAAAGGCAGAGCTTGCTGACCTGCTGTCTCATCTTCCGAACAATGAGGACAGCTTTCGGTCACTGACAATGGTCACTCAGCAGCCTCAAAAGTTATGAATCACGACTCAGAACGTAGGAGGCCAATGCTGGAGATGCAGCCCTGACAAGACTTTTAATTGGGGAAAGAAAAAATAAAAAAGCCAGAGCATCCTCGGTCTGCAGAGTATTGACATTTTACGCTGCTCTTCATGGAATTTCCCGTGTAAATTGTCTTTGTAGCCGCTGTTTCAGAATACAATTCCACCGTGAGACAAGCATTTTCTGCCGGAGCGAACAGAGCTGATTGGTTCGAAATGGCATCTATCCGAAGCCCGGCTGCTGCGGCAGCGAGACGTGAGCCGCGGTTTATCTGAAACAACACAGCATCGCCTCACAGTCGCTGAGGAGCAGCGTCCGCCCAGTCGGGTTGCTGTCACTTGGAAGTCTGACTGTCCGAGTCAACAATTCCCTCTTTCTCTGTAAACCGGCAAAAACGCTCAGCTGAATTTGCTTTTAAGGATCCCCTGAATAATATTTTTAGACAGACTTTGCCCTTCTATTTTTACGACTCCTGCTACTCCCTCCTCTCTATTTCTGCACAATTATTTATGTGCTGGAGACAATTTCTCCCAGCAAAGATATTAAATGACATGATATTAAATAGTCTTTATTTAATATAAAACCTGGGCTGATTTTGTTCTGAAAATGCAGACGTCTTTATAGAAGTAGTCAGTGAACTTTTATCGTATTTGGGCCTGACCTGATACCTATTTAGTTTGGAGCTGGGGGAGAGGTGTGGAATAAATACAGCGACTGGTGCGCCGACCAATTATTGAAGGCAGATCCTGTCCTGAGGAAAGACATGCAGCCGTGGCAGAGGCGGAAAGCCCCAGAGCAATCTCTGCGGAAATGGCTTCCTCGACTGAGCTTTGTTGTATGTCAGCGGGAAATGACAGCTTGGCCTCAGACAATCACACACCAGCGGGAGGGAGGAAGCGCTACACCTGTGAGTCCCGCGCGTGCACCGCTTCACGCGAGTGCGAGTGCGAGCGGAGCGGGGGAAGAAGGAGGTTGCGGAGTTCAGACGCACAACCAATCGGGAGCTTCTGCCTGCGGGTGTCTTCAGGGGAATCTGGCTCCAATATCTCCTGAACACCCCAAAGGAACACCCCAGAGATCCATATGTTATTCTCCCCAAAAGCTACAATTTTTTTGGATTCATATCAGCGTAAGGGGAGCGATATGTTGGGGAAAATATTTAAAGGCGGAGATCAAGTATGGATCGGGCTCGGCAAATGGAACAGGCAGTTCACAGGGTTCATTGTTATTCTTATCAGCTCCTCCCCCCGTGTGTCAAACTCTGACAGGTAGACATGCATGAAACTGACAGGGGGGGCGGGGGGATCACCCATCCTCGACCTCCAGTCAGGTCTGCTGTGTTTTGACGCTTGGCCGGCCACAGATATGATTAGACTCGCTCCGGGGTAACCAGCCCGACGGACTGATGTGACGAAGCTGTTTGTGCAACTGAGCACATAAGCCCGCCGCATCAGATCAGCTGCCGAACAACTGTATAAACAGACTCAGCAGCAGGACCATGAACCAGGCTGAAAACAGCATTAAACGCTGCTGAGAGCGAGCGCGCCTCCCACATCCTCTCCCCGAGCAGGAGGGAAAAATATGTGTGAGCTCCTAAAGGACACGCTCCTCGCTCTTCAGAGGCGCACAAAAGCAGGCAGACGCGCCCGACTGACAGGCGTCATCCTTACCTGTCGATGTCACCCGGCACTTCCTTGCTCCCTCTCTGGGATGTTTCCCGGGAAGACGCCGCTTCTGAAGCCCGGCCAGTGTTCCGCGCATACAGATGGAGGCTGCTGTCTGTTAGGTATCTGTGAGAGGAGAGTCCGTTAGAGGCAGCCTTCTGTTGTCAGACTACACCCAAAACTATGAGCTATGCTCTGACTTGATTATTCATTAACGAAAATAAACCCATTACGTAATCTAATTACACCCAACTTCCACTTAAACTCCTGTCACGGCCTCTCTGAGCCTCAGGAGGTCAGATGAACCATCACCTTCCCTCCCGATGTTCTCGCGTCCTGCGGTACTCCCTCTGTCCACAGGGGGTGCTGTTCACAAACCTGGAGGGGTCCGAGTGCCCGCTGTAGCGCCCTGCGGTTGTGCCGGAGCCCGTTGTGCTCGCCCGTGGCGGCGCGTAGCCGCCGGGCATCGAGGGAGCGTCGCCCGCTTGGAGACGGGGCGTTTGCGATTGCCCGAGGCGCCACGCCATCGGAGAGGAGCGCGTGGTTAAGGCAGGTAGACCCCTCCCGTTGACCTCGGTGGTCACTGTGGTGTCGAAGGTTGTCTCTAGTGTACTGAGGGGACAGAAAAAGACAATTGAGACGCCTGTTTTCCGAGATTCAAGTTGTTTTTATGGCCGGGGGGGGGGGGTCAGTAAAATGCCTCTAATGGACGAAGCTCGCCGAAGCCATCGTATCAAGAGCACTTGTGTGTGAAGGGCAGATCATCCGAGTGAAAAGACACAGCGCGTAATAAGTGGAGGGCTGTCTACATGAGCTGAGTGTCACTTTCTTCCCATCACAAGTTTCCCGAAACGTGGGAGTGCGCGTGTGTGTGTGTGTGTTTGCGTGCGTGACCTTTCCTAAATGCTGTTTTCTTCCGGCGTGTTAAACCGTTAGAGGGATCTGACCAGTGAACCCATCACGGCGCACCAGGAATGAGAGATATATAACCAATACAATTGTGGGCAATGGAAACACATCAAATATCAGTTTAATGTTATTGCAGGCTTCTTCATGTAAGTCTCTCTGCAGTTAGGTGGAGAGAGATCTGCACAGGGTCATTAACGCCAACCTGAACCCGCTTGTACAACAATCAAACGCATCGTTTTTATGAGTGAAGTCCTGTTGAGTATTAGAATTGTCTTCATTCTCCCTCTCTTTCTCTCACACACACCCACACACACACCCACCCACCCACCCACACACACACACACACAGACACACACCCACACACACACACACCCACCCACCCACCCACACACACCACACACCCACCCATCCACCCACCCACACACACACACACACACACACACACACATACACCCACACACCCACCCACACACCCACACACACGCACCCACCCACACACACACACGCATCCACACACACACACCCACACCCACACACACACCCACACACACACACACACACACACAGCAACCTGTCTTGAGCTCTCTCTGCTGGGAAAAGTGTGCACTGCACTCAAACGGACCTGTGTCAGACCTCAGTGCTGCTCTTTGTCTTCTGCACATTCCTGAATGACAGCCAACAGTGAAGCAGCGCAAAGCCCCAGATGTGCAGAAAGAGTTTAAATGTATGTTTAAATGTATGTTTAAATGTATGTTTAAATGTATGTTTAAATGTATGTTTAAATGTGTGTTTAAATGTATGTTTAAATGTATGTTTAAATGTATGTTTAAATGTATGTTTAAATGTGTGTTTAAATGTATGTTTAAATGTATGTTTAAATGTATGTTTAAATGTATGTTTAAATGTGTGTTTAAATGTATGTTTAAATGTATGTTTAAATGTGTGTGAGAGAGACGAGAGACATAAGTGACGAGGTATCTGCTGGGCGGGGGCATCGGTGCAGCAGCCTTCATTCACAGACAACACAAACGACACCTCAAAGCAGAGTCTTCGCCACACAAGAGAGGAAGGTGTGAGGTCGCTCTGTGTGTGTGTGTGTGTCTGTGTGTGTGTGTGTCTGTGTGTGTGTGCTGATCTCAAGGTGTTGACAGAAATGTGTTGTGAATATTGTTGGCATCACTGCCCCTCTCATGTTGGCATCAGTGTCCTGCCCTTTGTCACCCATCTCTCTCCAAGATACACACACATGCACACACGCACACACACACATGCACACACACACACACACACACATACTTAAGCTGTACACTGAAACACAGAAATCAGTTTATTATGATATAGAAATGAAATCATTTAAACACCAGTTTACAATGTAGCTGCTAAATCAGCTTATCTTTATCAGCATAAAGCAGAAACATGAGAGGGAGAGAGAGGGAGGGAGGGAGAGAGAGAGGGAGAGAGGGGGAGAGAGAGAGAGGGAGAGAGAGGGAGGGAGGGAGAGAGAGGGAGAGAGGGGGAGAGAGAGAGGGAGAGAGAGGGAGGGAGGGAGAGAGAGAGGGAGAGAGAGGGGGAGAGAGAGGGAGAGAGAGGGAGGGAGGGAGAGAGAGAGGGAGGGAGGGATGGAAAGAGAGAGGGAGAGAGAGAGGGGGAGAGAGAGGGAGGGAGAGAGAGATAGATGGAAATGGAGAGAGAGAGGGTGTGTGTGTAGGTGTGGAGATAAATGAGCAGGCCAACTGAGGGCCCCGTCAGCAGGTCTGTGCTTTACGACCACGGGCTCAGGTGTGTGCGCTGGCTGCTGACGGCTGCGCGTTCGTGTTTACGGCCGCCGGAGCGTCGCCCTTTCTGCGGGCGGCGCCAGCGACACACGTCAAAGCCGGACAGGGAGCAGTTTTCTGCCCGTCACCGTCAGCGTCCGGCTCCAGTTGGAAGCCGCTCCGCCCCGCTGCTGGCACGCCTGCGGTTCACACGCGCGCTCACGTGCACACCAAGACCAGGAGGAAGAGCCGAGTCATCCCCCCTCAACCAATGAGAACTTCCCTGGTCTAACCGTGCCCTGATTGGTCCTCCACGATGAACCGAGGCTCCTCAAAGACCCCAACGAGCCCGGATGGATCCACTAGTACTCTTGTTTTTTTTTTCTTGTTTCCACACTTTCTGCAGCTGGATCACGTTTCCGCACACACAAGCGGGACCGCTGCATCCGAGGAAGCAGGAAAAGAAAAAACCCGAAGGTCCAGCCTCCCTCCCTGTCTTGCGAATGTAAACACCAGATAAACAAACCTGAACGGAGGGAGCTATTTTGTTCAAAATGTCATCCGGCAGTTGCCGAACCCCCAGAGGATCAGACAGGTTCCCCTCAGGCCTCAGCGGGCGGGGACAGCGGCGCACACTTCTCCCTTTTTGCTTCGCTGCTGCATGCTTGTCCTTGAACATTTCTTCACACGCACACACACACGCACACACACACGCGTGCGTGCGCGCACAGACGCGCACAGACGCACACACGGCCTTTCCTTCTCTTCTAAAATGTCAATCAATACGGACCCTCATCGTCTGGGCAGAAGAGAAAACAGCAGAGTGAAGTTTAATGCGTGTTTTGATCAATATGGTTCGTCTGTGGACTCGGCTCGTCCAGGCAGCAGCAGAACGGTGCTGGTGTGTGGAAGCAGAAAGGTCGTTTCACCGCGGGGAGGAGGTCCAGCTTAGACACCAAGACGGCCTTTTTTTACTGATGACGATGAAATCAGAAACCCTCCTCAGCGAGGGTTCCACTCTCCATTTAACGGAAGCTGAAAGTGGCCACGTTCGTATTTTTGGAATCCTAACGCGGTTTTCTCGCGATGACGGCTCATTGTTTTGTTATCTCGGGACAACGAAATCTGTTTTCTTCCGATAGCGCTTATCTCACGCTCAGACGCCGCTGTGTGCGTCAGGTGTGTCCCAGCTGGGGTCAGAGACCGAGCTAATGTTTAATGTAAAGACTGTATATAAAGTACAGCTGAACTCAGGACGATCACCTGGACCCACCCACATCACAGAGGATCTTTTCCCTTATAACTCATAAATTATATATCTAGATAGGAAAGTAAATTCATGTATTGTCACAAGAAAATTGAATTTTAAGTCAATTTCGGGTAAATCTTGATATAACGAAATAACATGTTGCCATAGAACAGCAAGAGAATAAAATTATGTGTGTGTCACCTCTCAGCTTCTGCAGATTTTACCACTAAGAATTTTTATCATGAAGCTACACTTGTGAGAAAGATGGTGTGTCTTGTATCAATTAATATTAATGTATGCACATTTCCCTTACAGGACGTCTTTCCTCACGAGCTGCTCCTCGTGACGGGGACAGTGAAAACCTCGGTCTGTCTCAGAGAGACATCCATAACCTGCTCCAGACCTACCCGCCACCTTTACCCTCCTCAGACCTGGTGTCCACATATCTGGACATTAGATGTTGGGTCACCTGTCATATAAAAGCTGATTCTTCTTAGTGTGGGACCAAATGTCCACATACATGGACCCATAAACATTATATTATTACACATTTAGACTGATTGTCCCCGTATGTGGACATCATTGTCCCTGTATGTGGACATCATTGTCCCTGCATGTGGACATCATTGTCCCTGCATGTGGACATCATTGTCCCTGCATGTGGACATCATTGTCCCCAAAAACCACTTGTTTCACAATATTGTTGAAACCTGATTCTCAGTCTTTACACTTATCAGGTCCAATAATCCTGAATAGAGACATGTTGATGTCTCTGATGTACATC
Source organism: Lagocephalus sceleratus (assembly GCA_911728415.1). Classification (NCBI taxonomy): domain Eukaryota; kingdom Metazoa; phylum Chordata; class Actinopteri; order Tetraodontiformes; family Tetraodontidae; genus Lagocephalus; species Lagocephalus sceleratus. The sequence goes on along the minus strand of CAJVRN010000210.1, from coordinate 9,554,974 downwards.
AGAGAAGAGCTGGGGTCTCAGGAGGGTAAACGGTGCGCGCCGGCTCCTAATGAATACGTGAGGAAATGAAGCGGGTCAGTCGTTAAGTGCTAAAGCGTGTACGGTGACGGTAGGAGCTGGATTACAGCGGGCTGGTAGCTGTAACTGGACCCCAACAAGAGCGACCTCGCTGGCTTCCTGTGTGATGCCGCTCCCTCGTTACTCTTGAGTCCACTCTGACTCGGCTTCACCGCGAAAGCGCAACGTCACGCACGGAACGTTCGCGGCCGCCGGTGCCGCCCCGTTCAGGCGGTCTACGGGAGTCAGGCTGCGCGGGGACGCGGAGGAGCGAGCCGGCGCCAGACAGCCGAGAAAGAGACGGGGTGATGAATATGACGGTCATGTCTGCTTGAGCGTGACAGCGATTAATTACTTAAGGTGCTTCAAAGCTTCATGGTGATTAAAGGCATTTCTTATCCAAGGGAGAGATTAGGATGGTCTGGCCGGGCTTTTGTCATGGCTGGAATTGGTATGCACAGTCTGACGGCGTTCCTCCAGCGTTTGGAATATAAACAGAACCGGCGCTCACTCACACCGCCACTTCTCCCCGAAAAGATGGAACGGCTCCAAGCCGAGTCTACCCACAATTCACAGTTTAACACGCCGCACAGGCGCGTCGTCGTGGAGACGTTCCTGTATTTTGGTCTTAAAGGCGTCCAAAGGTGGCCCGCTGCTGCAGGACCTCTCAAACGAAACGCAGCGGTGGCGCTGCATCGATCGGGCCCGCTCGAGAAACCCTCGGAGGAATAAAAGAGGTAGAAAACAAACGCAAACACGCGGACGGCCATCTGTCATGGTTGTCAGCCGCCCCGGCCACCGTCTTCCTCGGCAAATGGGGCAAAACGTGCAAAAATAGAGTGGAAGGGGAGAGGGAGGAGGGCGGGAGCCCTGCCCAGGGAGCAAAGATGGACCAAGGGTGAGGGCTTTACTGCAGCCTGGCTCTCACCGTGTCGCCCTTTACCCAGGGTGGCGCCCCAGTGGTGCACCATTGTACACGCATTAGGAAGGCTGTGTAATGATAAAGACAAAGGGCCCGTTGTATGTGTGAACATTTGTTATGCTTTATGTTGTATGGACTCTTTCTGATCAGGCCCTATCACCCCTGAGATCAAAGATAAGGCACCTTAAAGCTCAGACCTGACGTGATTTATCAACCCGAGACAGCGGAACAAAGGTCCGTTGGTTCATTTATAATTTGGTGAACTTAATGAGATACCAACCTCTCTTTTGAGATCTGGAAATTCAAAAGTTTTAGGTCTTTAGGTTAATCTGCACAGAGCCTGGGGAGGACTTTAACTGTCTGACAGCCAGTATTTGTGGGGTTTTTTTGACTAAATCTGACAGCACGCACCAAAGACTCTCACGCTGTGCACACAAAGTTCACACTTTCTTTTAAAAAAATCAAGAAACCAGCAGACGAATCACATTTCTCGGCATCAGACGCCATTCTGAAACGCTGTCGGAGGCGTCTGCTGTGGAACAGGTGGGGTCTGAGCCTTTGAAAGCCATTGGGCAAATGTTGCAGCCCTGGTCATACATAACACAGAGTGACACTCAACTGATGCTAAAAATAAGCAAAAATAACAGAGATGACGTCACCAAAGCACATCACCATAACTGCATTTGATTGAAAAATGAGTTCTAAACTCCAAAGTATTAATGATGCCCACTAAAAGAATAAAGCAGTCCTCTGCTCACAGTAAGAAGAAGTTTGTTTTTGGAGGATTTCTTTTTACTCTTTAATGAGCTTATGCTGATTCTAAAAACTTCAAAAAGGACTTGGTTCAAGGCGTCAGCGTTAAACCGGTCAGTCAGCTGTTACATAAGAGGGCTGGCCTGCGCTCACCTGTGGCTGATCTGTGTCCCCCGAAGACTGGACATCGTCTCCTCCAGGTTCTGCCTCAGGTCAGCGATGTTCTTCACCGTCCTCATGCGTCTCGTCTCGGGATCTTCTCCTGGAGACGCAAATGTGACATGATTCACCGATACGGGTTTGAGCCGGGCACGCAAACAGAGGTAGCCGCATCTGACATCGGGCATTTTTACGGGCCGTCTCAGTGGAGATGGAGACGGATCGCTGTGGCGCCCGGCCCTCAGTCCTAATGTTGACAATCGCAAAGTCGCGCGATGAATTAGCCTGTCAGCTTGCGCTACTTGCAGATTGTGGATGCGACGGTTTACGTGGAAGTGACATTTTTCCTCGGGGGCCGATGCAGAAATGTCGTGCCATGACACTGCGCGCTCAGTCATAAAGTTAAAAAGGAAGCAGGCTCTGTGGGAGCTTCCCTGTTCCGCTCTCAGGCTTGTCAGAAAACGCTGCCACTTCGGGCGTCCGTCTTCCTCATGCTGCTGCGCGGCAGAGCACGAAGAGAGGCTTGTCTTCGGGTTTATTATCAAAGAACACTGTTATTACACATAACATGATCAGGTGGACGGGCCTGTCTGTTCCCTGGAAGCAGTTACGGATGGGTGTCCAAGCCTGCCTGCACCCCTACAGGACACTAACCAGAACAGCTAATTAGCAATTAGCTGTTCTAATTAGACGCTCAACAAACTTCTTTCCACCACTAATGAGCCCGACTGGGCGGGAAGGTCTCACACAAAATGGAGAAGGTGTCCTGCTGAGATGCCTGTGAGATACCGAGGGCTGAGCCTGAGCTCGGGGCTAATGTCGCCGACACGGTTAGGAAATGGAGGCAGGTGGCAGGTGGGATCTGCCTTCTACGGGTTCGCCCAAACTCTCCTCCCAAGACAATCACATCTTTCACACGCCCCTTTCACGGACTGCTGACTGAGCTTAAACCGTCCAGACATCAAAAGGAACACGAGGCGTCTGGCGACACCGTTTACATTCTTCAAACATTCATTTGTGAAATGAAGTCAAGAACTGACCCCAATTATCCTGAACCGCGCGGTGTGATGACCCAACAGCATAAACAGCACTCTGAGATAATTGAGGTCACATTCGGTCATTGCAGGACAAACCGACTGGAGCTGGTGTTAACATCTGACCCCAAATCACATGGACCACATGACCGGCAATTACAGATAAACAAGAGACATAAGATCTTTGTTGTCACTGTGACATGCGCCATCATTCCAGCCCTGATTGGCTGAAGCTGGGGAATATGTAGTGTGCAGGCCCAAGGACAACACTAGTGTGTCAACGGGGGAGATTTTGTATGGATATTTGGTGCAATCCCATTAAAATGGTAATAAATAGGTTTTTTTTGGGCACACCAAGTCTCCCTTCTCGTCCCTTTCAGCCCTTTAAAAAAGCCCAATTAGAATCCAGTCATGAAGTTATGTGAGGATATCTCTCCATCATTGTCAGACGCAACATTAAACAGCAGCCAAAGCTTTGTTTTATGTTGTCATGCACGTGTGAGCAACTCCCCAAGACACACAAACAGAAGCTACATGTCAGTTTGGAGACTTCTTTAAAGCTGCGAGTAGGTTTTTTTTTTTTAAACGCCTTGTCTTCTGACACCCAGGCATGAATGCGCAGATGTAAAAATGCCTGCACCTTGCACACATGCACACGCTCACACACACACGCACACACACACACACAGAAAAAGGTGTAATAATAAGATATTGATCATGCTGCTTGTGTGACTCAGGCGAGCGAGGGAGGTGCGAGTAATAAAAGCCTTTCCAGTAGGAGAGCTGCTGGTTTTCCATCATCTATGTCTCAAGGAATTGCTTCCCTATCGTGTCTCGTGCCCTGGCCAGCTCCAGGTAAATCAGCAATAATCTGGAGACACAGCCCCGCTGCGCCCGTATCATTATTTAGCTTTGTCTGCAGTCAGAATAACCACCGCCGCCATCACCGCGTCACCACAGCCAGGTGACACACCTATTCAGGTCTATTCAGAATCCTCTCTGAAGAAGTAGCAGCAAAAAAATATGAGAAATGAGCAGGAAAATGGAATATTAACGCTGAGTAAACTCATACTTTGGCTGTGCACAACCATTTCAGCGAGCTATCTATGTGACTGGATAATCATTGGAAGCCTATTTGTTTAACCACCAAAGAATTTATTGTCATGGCGCACAAAGGACATTTGTAATTTGACATTTTTTGACATCAAAGGTTGCCATAAAAGCCTAATAGCGCATTTGAGAAGGCTCTCTCCCAATCGTGTTGGATTAAAGAAATAACCAGCTCAGTGAGGGCTCTTTCACACGTTACATCACATCATCCCCTCAACTACAGTCACAACGGCGGTTGTCATGGCGTTGTCACGTTGCAGGAACTTAACATTGAGCGTGTGTGCGTCCGCGGGCCACCTCGGGCCCCCCTGCTGCGCGTTTGCTGACTTACGTGGGCGCGGTTGAGCGTGCAGCGCCTGCTCCAGGTCGCCCAGCATGGTGAGGATCACCTCCTTGTCCAGCTGAGCCGTCCCCTCTCGAGGCCCTCCCCCCGAAACCTCCTCCTCCGCCCAGTACCCGCCGTCCTTTTCCTTCCCTCCTCGCTTCCCGCCCGCCCTGCTCGCCGCCGCCGCCGCCGCCACCGTCCCCCCGTCATCGTCCTCGTCCGACTTCCCCTCCTTGGACGGGCGCGCCGACTCGGCCCGTGAGTGGCCGCTGTACGAGGCGCGCTGCGGCCGCCCCCCGGCGCCCCCGCACCGCCAAGGGACCGGGATGAGGGAGTGTTCTGACTGCGAGAGCACCTTGGTGAGGGAGAGCGAGAGGGACTGGGCCCTGGTGCCCCTCATGCCTCCGCCCCTCATGATGGCCTCCTTCCTGGGGCTGCCCTGCAGGCTGCCTCCCGCCCGCGGGGCCGATGGCGAGTACGGGCTCTGCGGCGGCGGCGGACACGGCGCCGCCTTCTCAAGTTCGAAGGAGTAGACCCGCTGCTCTCCGTCGCTCAGCAGGGTCAGGTTGGTGAGCGAGCGCTGCTTGAGCCGCAGGTTGAGGTTGTCCGGGAGCGGCTGGGGGGGCCGGCGGGCCGGGCTGCCCCCCTGGTAGACCGAGAACTCGGCTCCCCTCTTCATCTCCGTCGGCTCCCGCGCCTCCGCTTACCTTCTGGTTCAGAGGGCGAGGCTGCGAATCTGAGAGGGTCCGACTGCCTCTCCGTCTCACATCTTGGCTGCGACTGCGAGAGCAGATGGAGGGAAGGGGGATGCGGAGGGACGCGTCCCACGCCTCCAGACCGGGGTCCGGCTCTCGGGGGGGTGGAGGACGACGAGCGGAGAGAAAAGCCCCGTCTCAGGCGTGCAGGTGGGGACCGGGCTCATCCTCCGTCCAGCGCGTCCAGGTACTCACGAAAAAGCCCCGCTCGCTTCCTCCTCCCGCTCCCGTCCGCATGCTTTCGGTCCGTCTCCCTCGCCGCTCCGCTCCTCCACCACAGTGCGAGGCGTGGACGGACAAGTCGTTACATCTCCTCTGCTCTTCCCCTCGCACCTCCTTTATCTCTTCCCAATGAAATGCCGGTCTCTTCTCCTCCACACTTATCTCTCCCTGTCCGCCTTCTGTCTCTCCTTTAATTACCGCCTCGCCGCCACACTCCTGCTGCCTCCCCTCTGACGCTCCGTCACTCCTCGTAAGGGAGAGCGAGCGGGTGTTGAAGCAGCAGCGCGCTCGCTCGGCTGCTTCATTCCAGCATGCTGCCTGCAGCTCTCTCCCTCTCCCTCTCTCTGTCTGTCTCTCAGCTTCCCTCTCTCCTCTTCTTAATCCTCCTCTTTCTTTCAATCTCTGTTCACCTCCCTCCTCTTGCCTGCCGTTTCCCCCCTGACTCCCTCCCAGTAGCCGTGGCGTCCTGGCGGTGTGGCGGCGAGTTGTCTTGGGCGCCGCACCTGTACGCTCGCACGCGCCGCTGCACGGCCGGCCACCCAGCTTAATTAAACGCTATCTTCGGGAGCCCCCAGCTTATCACGGACAACCACAGAAACCGTCGGCTCGTGCTCAAGTTGACCGACGATTAGTTGTTGCACTCGTGGTTTTTTTCCATCCCCGGTTTCCAGAAGGAAGGACCACTCCAAGCTGCCATTAATAGCACACGCCTCATCCATCTGGAGAGATCACATGGTCCAGATCGCTCAGGAAAGTTGAATCGAGTGATCCTAACGCTGACAGTTCCCCAAAGAGCTGGAGTATTGATTCAAATATGAAAAAGGCATAACTTTGTGTTTGCAGTCTGGGCTCTAATTTTCATGCTGATTCAATTTGAGAGCTTTAATTGTTGTGGAAGCCCATTACTGCAGTAGTTTTTGCAGGTACTTTAAAGGCTACTTGACCCTAAAGTGCAGAGCATTCCCACTACGCTAACCCCACTGGATAGGAGGGGCTGGGGTTTGTGGCTGTGCATGTACTGGTTTAATGCACACCCCCCACTCCACGGGCTTCGGCTTCTCTTCGGAGGAGAACTAGAGATGCGAAACACCACGAAACGTGTCGGACCCCAAACAAAGGGAAGGGTCACTGCGGCAGCCTAATTTTATCCTTCAAATGACGGGCTTCGTTTAAGCCACAGTCGGACCAAAATGCCTGGAATGTCACCGCCGACCCGACTTCATGAACCTACAATCAGGGCTAGTTCTTGGTGCTGTACTTTGACATCTTACTTTTCATTAACTTGCATGATTTATAATCCAACACTCTTCTAGTGTCCATGTACGGACTTATTCATGATTCAGCCAAACAATTAAAAGGTGATAGTTAAAGGATTTGAGGGGTACTCTTATAAAGGTAAGCCTCAACTCAAAGAGTGCTTGGAAGGGACGCTACTTTAGAGATTTTGACTGACAAATGTCAGCAGACATATATTTATATAGGAAATGGGTGAAACTGCCCCTCCTTCAAATCTTTATTTCCAAGCGGCAAGAACCAACTGAAAAGTTGCATTTCATCTGTGCTGTGTCAGAGCAGCGCTTCCTGGCTTAACCTCTCATTTTGATCCCTGCCAGTAAATTCAGTTTGTGGCCATAAACTCCTTTAAACTGGTCAAATGTCCCAAGAGTCAACCTCTCAACTGCTCATTAAAGAACAATAGAACATCGCCCGTCTTTGTAAACAAAACCTCGGGCTGCGAAGGTGTTGTGGCAATCATTCTTGAACAGGAGCTTACCCTCAAAGATATTAAATGTATTAAATATATAGAAGAAAATATATGTTTACTCAGCTCTGTGCTCTCGTATGTTCCATTTAAAGTCCATCTGGATGTGGTACAAACATGTAAAATCCTGGTATGACAGGATCATAAAAGCCTGCATCGGGCATTGAAACATTTTTTCAGCCCTGCTCTTGTAAACTGGAGATGATGTACATGGATTGATGTTTCCCATGACTGGTCACACCACAGACATGAGACTGTAACAGATGATGACAGCCTGCAGCGGTGTAAACAAGGAGCCACAGACGCTCCCTGTGTCACGCTGTCAATGCTGACCTTTTCACTCTTCTGCATCAGACCGGCGCAAAGCAGCTCGTGTGAATATCACCCCAGTCACTGCTGCGTAACGGGGGCTTTGCATTTCTGAAGCACGTCATATTATTGTTTTAATATCTAATTATTACATTTCTCTTACAATAAGAATTAGGGCTGTCCAAATGAAGACATTAATGCGGTTTAAACCATCGGCGATTAATCTGGTTAAACAATTTTGACACAATGAACCCATCTAGAGCGGAGAATGACTGAATGTCTCTGGCAGTGCATTTCTTGCAGTCTATGCAGTTACAGCTGCACAAACAGTCAGAAGCAACGAATGTTGCTGGAAGAGACAGAAGCAACGATAAAGACGGAAGATCCTAAACGCTACACGGCCCTCGCCATGTACAAAAAAAAAACCCCACGAGACGGAACAGTCGCCCAACATAAAGTATTGTGCACACTCTGCAGGAGTGCGGGAGTTTTCTTTTCTCTGAAAGACTTCCATCCCAAAATACCACGTTGAGACAAAACCTCCGTTAATTGGGGATCCTGCTGGATTCTGCCGGCTCCTTACTGATTCTGTTTGCTTGTGCAAAATGAAACGTGAATAATATAGATTAAAAAGAAGATATATTAGTTGATTGATCAAAATTAATCTACAGCTACCCTGTTATTCTGATTAATACTTTGAATCATTTGACAGCACCAGTAAAAATTGAAAGTGTGGTATCAACAAAATGCAACATGAGACACTTTTTATCGTTTTCTACTAAGAATGCAACAAAGAAAAGAGCGGCTAATCACGGATGTAACACATTATTCTCATCAATGCATCAGATGAATGGCTTCATCATAATCTTAGAGTCTGTGTGTTTCACAGATTACAGTAAAGAGCGATTATCGCGTACAGCGTGTCTGAGAAGCCGGCGAATACCTGAGATCTCCTCCAGGCACTGCTTGGCTGTCTTGCTGTACACAAACTCTCCCTTGGTGGGGCTGAGGCAGGGGTCGGCTGGGGCCACCATGGTGCAGTCATTTTCTGAGAAAGTCCTGGAGCCAAGAAGAACAAAGCACACACACGGTGGTTGTGAGTGAAGACTCTGGGAACAAGCTTCAGACTGCAGAGGACGGATTCATCCATCAGTCCCATCTGTCAGGATTAGTAACAGATGATCTGTGCTTCAAAACGGAGCTCAATAAAAATAGTCAATTTGTTGTGATATGAGAAGCTATAAAGATTTTGCTTTTCATAACAAATAATAAATAATGTGGAACTTAGATTTAATAGCAAATTGACTGCAGTAATTACCTCTGCCATGGAGGCTGTGGGAGCTCACATCCATCTGTTTGATTTTAAGAAAAATAACTCCAAATGTTATGGATGATTTTAATGACATTTTCAGGAAATGTTGTGTAATGTGCGATGTGGTAAGGAACAGATGATTACATTTTGGTGCTGTTCCGGTTTACCATCAGAATCCCGGAATTTCAAGGTTCCCAGTAAATAAGATCAAACAGCAAACGGACAAGCTGAGGTTGGAATGACTGTGGAATTTCACCTTCCCCACTCTGTATTTTGCATTTATGCATCATGGTAGGAAAAAAAACAACCCCATCTGTATTTCAGGTCTCTAACATATTCAACAGATGAATGCCTCTATGGGGAGGAGGTGGGACAGTGTCAGAAGTATGTGAAAGAAACGTGTGTTTGTGTGCCTCAACCTTGAGCTGCATCCCACTACTGCTTCCTCATCACCAGAAAGGAGGACAGCGCGGAATAAACTAATGTGAAATCAGTCCCAGTATGCATGCATGCGAAAACCAGACCGATGGCGACACAAATGAACACGGTAGAAACAGACAGAGATGAATACAGAAGCATGAGCCCTCTTAATGAAACACAAAAACCGGAGGAGATCCTGAAACGCTCACTGTAAATCTGGAATAACCAAACGCAGGGATGCGAGCTCCAGTCTGCTGTTCTGTCCACATACACAACACACACTGCAGGGAGCTGCACCACCTGCAGAGCTGCAGATAAATACACTCCCTTTTGCAACAGCAGCATCAGCCTGTGACTTCAGCTCCAGTGAAAATGAGCCTCTCTCACTGAGCCTGCGCGCGGCTGCCGTAGTGATAAACTGGTAAATGTGTTTTGCTACTCGTTCTACCCTGCTGTGTCTTTGTGAATGTGCAACAGCAGTGCCGGGGGGAAACCTCCATTTACCCCCAAATTTACCCCCAAATTTCCCCCAGATGCTCCCTGACTCTACGCGTTTCGGTAGGGTTTCGGTTTTTCCCCATAATGCCTCACCTTCTTGTTTTCTAAGTGCTCATCCTGTTTACTGTATTTAAAAAAAACACAATCGCCACAAAAGCGACCAGATTGATTATGGATTCACATTTTCGTCTGCGCAGCTTCCATCGAAATCCCACTTGTTGCGCCTTCAGGAGCAGAACGTAAGCTGCTCCTGACAGATTTGCCAAGGTGCTGCCAGGGGAAACTGTCAGGCGTCCAGGCAGCAGGCAGATCTGGCACCCGCACGGGGCGGGAACGCTGCGGCGCTGCAGAAGAATCCAGCGTCACAAGGAGGAAGACCGAGTTCTACGGTAGTCGAAATGGACGGGGGGAAACGTGCTCAAGCCAGCTGTGACACTTGATGGTGGAGTTCAGGACACAGGTTTAGTTAAGAGCCACTGCAGGGACTCAATACTTCAAATCTTTACAATAGTTGTAATAACTCCTGCAATGGCTGCAGAGAAACAGAAAAAAAACGCCCCAAAATAGCAATTTGATTAGAAGGTGATGGTAATTTGGAGCGTGGTGGGAGGTCATAATGCTGGGAGGTGTTACTGGTGAACAATGACTGGGAAAAGTGGTGAGTGGTATTCATCCTTTGCCTCTTCAGAAAACAGCACATCAAATTTGTATGAACTAAAATGAAGAAACGTTTGGAGGCCCATAAAACACCCACTACTTTTTAAAACAAGTTCACAGGCTTGAATTGAATCCCCCACTCATTCTGCCACAGCTGAAGCACTTCCAAGAAAGCGAGGGAGAACTGCCTGTTCAGGCTGATGCATCAGAATTTAGTATCATTTTTACTTCTGTCACAACATTAACCCTCGTGCCTTTTAGCTATCAGGATGGTTCAATTTGAACATTTTGCCTATCTCTAAAATTGAAAAGTGCAAACTTGTTCAGAGAGATGTCTAGAGAATCCCTGGTGGCATGTGTTCCAACCACAGTGTTTTAATTTACTTGTTGCTCGCTGCAACCGTGTGCATTAACGCGCTCTCATTGTTCTGACTGACTATCTTCCTGGGCCGAACTGATAGCACCAGAGCTTAGAACTCGTCGACTATACGGACTCACATGCTGACTGTGCACAAAGGATGAGGTGGAAGAGAGGGGAGGAAAAAGAAGGGCTAAGGGATTAAGTCTTGTTTAATAGGATTCCTCACTTGCGACATCCCTGAGAAATCGGCGGCTCCCTTTTTTCCTTTTTTTCCCCCCACTGGATTACCTTTGTTCTTGTAAGAGGCAATGGACCCTCTGGGCAGATTCACCCAATTCCTGCACCTCAACCACTGATGGATAAGGGGGGATAAGGAGGCTTCTCAATGCTGGATTGTCATATAGAGCCTTAGAGCACAGCTGGACACTTAAACAGCAGCAAATTGCAGCCCTTAATTGGTCCAATAATGAATGAGAAGAGATACAGGGGCATGCGTGTGTGTGTGTGTGTGTGTGTGTGCGTGTGTGTGTGTGTGTGTGTGCGTGAATACAGTGGTCAAATCAATCAAACAACGTATGTGAACTGTAATCAAAGCACCACGCGATTTCCTGAGAATGACAGAAGCTCTTATGTCAGGGGTTCTCCAGGTCCCCCCAGAGGTCCGTGAGGCTGCAGGTTCTGGTCCAACCCAGCAGCAGCAGCACCAGACTGGACTCACTTCATCAACTCATCTGAGTCTTCAACAGCTGACTGGTCAAACTGGGTGAGCTGGACTGGTGGAACCAGAACCTGCAGCCTCACGGCCCTTTGGGGAGGAGGTTGGAGACCCCTGGATTATGTGAAGGGCCTCACCTGTACATGAAGGGGGCCACAGTCGCAGTGTTGGGGTGGTTGTGCTGCTGCTGCTGAGGAAGCTGAACCACTCCATTTCCTCCCAGTGCTGCTCCTCCCGCTCCACCTCCTCCTCCTCCTCCTCCTCCCAGCATTCCAGTGGACCCAGATAAGGCAGAGGTACTGGTGGAGGAAGTCATGCTGGTCCGTTTGGCCTCGGAGCCCCCGCTGGACCGCTGCACGTAGAAGCTGCCGCTCTGACCTCCTCCTTTGGTCAGCTTGGGCCCGTCGCCCCCCCGCATATTGCCGCTGCTGTTTAAGGCAACCTGGCTCTGGCTCTGGGCGTGACTCTGAGACTTGGCCGTTGCAGTCGAAGGGGGCTTAAGTCCAGGTTTAGGGATCCCACTGGAAGCCGAAGAGCTGCCGTCTTTCTTGGTGGAGGACGGCTTGCCTCCCTTTGGGATGAGGCTGGCGATTTTGGACGATTTCTTGGTGGGGTCAGCGAACGAGTCGCGTTCCTCTTTGCACTGTTCGCTGTCTTTAGATTTCCCAGATCTGCTTTTCTCCTCTTTGTCTTTGGATGCTGGCCTACTGCCATTGGTAGATGCCTTTGGGTATGAGGAGGAAGAGGAGGACGCCTTGGTGGGGGCGCTGAGGGACGGCGCGGGGGTCTTTGTGGGCATCTGCTTGGCCGTAGCGCTGCTACCGACGCTGCCGCACACCGACCCCGTCGGCGTCAGCCCGTCCTCCCCGCACTCCGACAGGTCGTCCTCCTCTTGCAGAGCCATCTCGGCCACGGAGGGCGACGCTCGCGAGGCCGACCGGGGGTTGATCAGGCGGAACTTGTCCAGCATCGACCTCTGCCCGCCGCCGCCGCCGCCCAGCCCGGCTTTAGAGCCATCGCTGCCGTGCTGCAGGTAGCCTTCGGGGGCGGGGTTGGCCTGGGTCTGGGAGGGGGTGTGCGTGGGGCTGGCCAGCATGGACGACGTGGCGCTATGCTTGAGGTTCATGGATTTGCTGCGCCAGGACTTGCTGGCATTGGGGGAGGGGATGGCAGAGGCCAGCTGCTGCCCACTGAGGCTCGTGGTCACTGTCCCACCGACGCCACTTCCATTCATCCCTCCAGCTGCTGGGAGGCCCCTCGCCGCTTCTGCAGAGCAAACAAAGTCATAAAATCATTACAGATGCAGCAATTTTTTTAAAATTCAAAACAAAAAAGGCACTTTTACACCTCCGGGTTTATTTGTAATTTCATACACTGATAGTTTAAATTCTGTACACAGATATTAGACTCTCTCTGATGCAGGTGAGGCCTCAAAACGGACACCGAAACACACAGGGAAGATGCTGAACCTGTCAAACCTTCACTTTTCTTGGAAGAAGGTCAACTGTCAACTGTGGCTGTAACCCAGAGGTCTTCTACCCAGTGCTACAAGACCTGTAATAAAGCCGGGGTTTCTGTCCTACTTCAATTTTCCAAAGGAAACTGGGATCCCAGGTGAGCAGGGGTCTACCGGGCTCCCGCTGGATTACAGGCCTTGCAGGAATCATTGGAAAACCACTGCTGGAGCCGATGTTCAACATCAGCGCACGAGTGTGAAGTTAGTCTAAAGTCAGCTTTCACACTTGAGGAAAAGTGAGCCCATGTCTGGAATTGAAGCTGCTGCGAGTGTAGAAGCAGCGTGTGTCTGATCCAGAGAGTATTCCTGCGTGAGCCTTCAACAGGGAAGATTTTAGTCCTCCCAGGGTCAAACCAAGAACTGCTGAAGTGATTTCCAGCATGTCAGCATGAGCGAGGACCCTTGAATTATGTTCTATATTTTCCAGAACATTTGCACTTTGACGTCCGTGTTTGGTCACAGGTCTGAAAGTTGCCCTACGATGCACCACAAAGCTGGTTATTTCTGCCAGGTTTTCAATCAAAGGCTTGAGGGAAACGTCCTGAGCCAAACTTCACACATACACACACACACACACACACACGCACACGCACACGCACACACATACACACCACACACACACGCACATACATACACACCACACACACATGCACGTACATACACATCAATCATATCTGTAAAACAAATGCTTTAGCATCCGCTGCTGGCTATTGACCTTTGCACACCTCACTCTTCCTGGCTGATTTATCAATACTCTTCCCTATTCTCTCTCACTGTCTCTATCTCACACACACACACACACACACACACACACACACACACACACACACACACACACACACACACACGGAATTCCAACAATGATCGCTTTAGGGAACACATGTAAGAGGAAACTAACAGAGCAGAAAATGAGTTATGTGAGGAAAAGGGAAGCAAAAGGGAAATCCAAACTTGGAGAAGTGAGAGCGAAGGAGGAACACCACGGTGACGGCATCAGGTTGTGCATCATTACACAGAGTGTCCGGCTGTCATCCAGGGGTCAGCCGGCTGTGAGTCGCCCCCAGCCGTCGGCTCAGAGCCCCTTCAGACAGACGGGGGTTCAATCGCGGCCGAGAGACTCGCACTTTCTGACAACATTCTCGCCGACTTAGAAATTTCCGAGCCCCGCGTGAAACATGGAATCTGGCAGGCTGCGACACATAAGACTGTAACACAACATGGCGCAATGGCTCGGGGATTCCATTAACCTCCATATGTCTTCATTCAAGGTAATTATTATTTAGTGCCTTTTTTGCCATAAACACCCACTTTGCCGTTCCAGTGAAACTTCAGGTAGTTATTACTTTATGGCTGCGCTTTACGTCTGTGCATGTGTAAAATGATTGCAGTTTAAGTGGTGTAATAAACATCTTGAAGTCATTTCAGGAAACGAATCCAACGCCACCAGCAGGCAGCTAAAACGCCGCAATCATCTGTTGCGCCAGAGAAACATCAATCTGTTCACCGACAAGAACCTCAACGCCGACTCCGCGTTAATAGACGACGCTCGACGCCGACGCCGCGCATATCTGAGCAACTGGTGCGAGACCCCCAGCAAGTGTCATCTGTGGAAACCATCTTGTCAAGTATGTGAGTCACCCACTCCGGCAGGTGTGTGTCGGATCCACGGTCCTGTCTCCTCATATGAATGTTCGTTTAGTCCCGCTGACGTTTCCCATCCAAGCATGTCGCTGAGCAAACGTGACAAACGGGAGTGTGCTGATACGAGCCGAGGGGTTTGTGCAATCGGACGGCACATCGGGGAAAATAGGGGGGGGACCATATTAGTTTCTGTGTGTGTGCGTTCGCCGATACGGTATGAGGGGTACGAATCGTGTCAGACAAAAGCTCCTCTTGCGTTTTTGTCTGTCCTCTGTATCACCCCTCATCTTTGGAGATAGCGCAGCGGCCCTCCGGCGTTGCACTGATGAGAGTTAAAGACATTAGAAGCATTTATTTGATATTTTATATATGTGTCTGCCCAATTAAACCTGTTCTTAAACACACACCGCCGCCATCCCCCAGAGGCACCAACGCAGGGCTGCTACACTTTTCAACATGCAGTTACTTGTTGTTGCCATGGCGACAGTTTCCCTCCCCCCCCCAGCCGAGGAACTAAATGTCACTTCCTGTGGACCGGCTAACCTAAACACACATGCGGTTGTTGTTACTTTACAAATGGCACATGCACGTGCATCAGAGCCTGCAGAGGTTAATGCACCTGCTTTAACAGCCTCAGCTTTGGCAGATATATGTTTTTATTCACAACTCCAATTTACTCACAAAAATCTTTAGTTTGACACTTAATATTAGTTAAAGCTGGTGCAAACACACTAATCATGACAGCTTGGATCATCTATAAGTCCACATTTCTTTTTAAAAGAAGAGAGCAATGCCAGGATGAGTAATTTGACTTGTTTTCACAAGCATGTGCGTGCGTATGAAACAGCTCGAATTAGCAACTAAAAGCAACAGAGCACTTACAGAGTACCTGCAATCTTAAAAACACATGGGAAAGCAGAGTGGCTGCTAATCTTCTAGTCACGATGCCAAAAAAAACAAAAAAAAAAACAAAAACACCCTCAAATAATAATGAATATCAGGACATTATCACCCGACTTCAGACCAGACCTCTAAATTAGAGGATGGAATACGATAAATACGGCTGTAGATTTATTTTGAGCGTAAAGATAAAAGTTGAACACGTGATGAAAAAGGTCAAAATGTTATTTAAGAACTGTAACACAGCGAGAAGGAACGGTGCGTGTGTCCTGAGTCCAACACGTCCGCTCTTCTTTTGGCATCTGCCCAGGCCGCTGCCTGCTGTTGCCCACAAGCTCCTGACTGGACTGCTGACATTTGCAAGACCCGACTTCTCTCTTTGTTGCTTCTCCTCCAGACAAAAGCATCTTGTCATCTCTCCTGCAGCGCATCTCCAACACCTGCTGTCTCATCCCTGCAATCCCAGGGCTTTCAGTGGGCAGCATCTGCCCTGTGTCCATGCTATGGAAAGGGAAGGGTTCACCTTTAAGGCCTTCTTTCTCTTTTTATTGGCCAAACAATTAAAAACCTTATTTTAGCCCAGCACAACAGCTGCAGTTTTGATTCCAGGAACCAATAACATTGCTTGTTCCCCACAAACACATCTTAATTAAGATGATATTTTAACTCACAGACACAGTCCAGACTGTTGTTGCTGTTCAATCAAACCATCTTCCTCTATGATGTGAGGTGCCACAGGGACCTATCAATGGTCCTTTACTTTTCATTGTATTAACAATTAAACAATAAAAGCCCATTTCCTTTATTGAGAATGACATTCTCCTTTAATCCATTTCCCTTCAGTTACTTTTATTTGCTGCCTTTGACACTTGTTTCACTGCAGTGTTCCAGGTCCCTTTCTTCTGCCTTTCAGGGGGCAGTTTGAATATCAACGTATGGATTGTCATACTCTGTACTCTGGCCATATAAATGTATTTGAAAATTCAGTCTGTCGATTGGTTCAGTTGCTTTGTTATGCTGATCAGTCAACACTACAGCAGTTATAACCTTCGCATCATTACACCTGCATCTAAGAGCTTGAGTAATCCCATTACAACAAAGACATTTCAGCAAACCCAACCTCTTCTTTAGGGCGGCGGCAGGATTGGTTCCCAACATTGCATGCCTCACAAACTGAAAAAGGTCCCTAGTTCTCCATAATTGCTTTTAATTATCTTTATTGTTGGGGTTTTATTTGAGCATGTGTGTCAAAACAGTCCTGATACAACTGAAACAGCGTGATTGAATAAAGATAATGATGATAATAATTATATATTGTGTGACCTATGAGTGGATGATTACATTATAATGAATACATAAATAGTATCCAATCAGTAAAATGTAAGCCAAAAGTAGAAATTCTTACTCAAATAACAATAATTGTCAGACCCACAATTATGTCAATTATCTTAATTGTGCTTGAAAGAGCAGCATTAATTGGCGCCTCTGTCCTCTCACTAGAAAATGTGTTTGCATCTCCACTAAACGTCATCCATTATGATTCAAATGGAATAAACCTGACATGATTCAACACGTGGCGCTGAGCGGAGAGACAGCGCTCCACCTGGTGCTTGGAAGGCAGCGCGTCTAGGCTTCAGCCGCCGCCGCCGCCGCCTCCCTGGGGGGACGTGAGAGCGGCTCTCACCTCTGTCGTTGCCGCTGGCATACTGCAGAGGCTTGCTCTTGTCGATGCTGTTGAAGCTCTGACTGCGGCGGTTGAGGTTGGAGGACCCCGGGCTCCTGGAGACCCCGCTGCCTGCAGCAGGGACCCTGGAGGGGCCTGGTAACCTGGAGGGGGCAAGAAAAGAGGGAGGGTATGAGGATACTTCTGACCAGGACACGGCAAAAAAGACCGTTCTTCCAATTATTATCTTAAGTTAAGTTCACTTAATGCTCAAGTAAGTTCTTGTGTAAGTCCTGAGCTCCACATATCAAGGGTTTACTGTGCTTAAACATATGTGAGAGTTGATAGAAATGATCTATATAGTCTACGAGGGCTCTTCCTATCATCCCTTGTTCTCAAGCTCCCACATGTACAATACCTACACACATCGGCACGGTTATCACCACCGAGACGCTGAAATAAACCTCTGCCAGATGCGTCTGTCTGCTTGATACACACACTACTCGCTTTCACATAATCTTTTTCATTTGTCAAAGCCGTCGGTGTGAAATGTCGATTTTCTCTGCTGCAGCTGGAGAACTTGCACATTTCCCAAGAGGATCTTAGAAGAATGATCTAATCCGAAACCTGCTGTTGTTATTTTTGTAGGGTGCACTCTAACGTGCGCGCTGCCGGGTGCTTTCACCCAAAAATCTGGTGGTTAAAATAACAGTGAACTGCTCATCTACGGTGTTTCTATGACTCCGTTGTTTGATTTGAATTTGAGGAAGTGAACAATGCAAGAATAGATGAAAAAAGAAATCAATTTAAAAGAAATTGCTTGCGTTGCAGGCGCACACACTTGCATGGTTGCCTGGTTCATGTGACCTCATTAACGAGGAAAACAACGCAAACTCTGCGCACCTCACCGGTGCTCTGCCTCCTTTTTGAAGATATTCTACAGCAGGCAGCACCACTTCTCACGTTGGGCTTTTTAGTTAAACATGGGGAACAATCAGCATGCAACAAGGACACAAACACATTTCTAGGATTTTGAAGAAATTGAGTGGTTTCCACACAGAAAGCTGGTAAACAACATTAGCATGCACCAATCCCCTCACGCCACCGCGCATTAGCTCTTACAGTATGTGCACGTCTGCAGAGAAAACAATTCTGATGTCATGTTGGTCTCAAAACTTTACTGCTTATTACAATAAATTAGCACTTCTGCAGGCTCCTCAAGGTTGTTGTGCAAAACAGCATAAATAAAGTTGAATTTGGCTCCAGCAGAAGAAGTCCCAGCGCGAGTGAGTTAGCCGCTGCACCGCGGACCTCACAAATACGTCTAAAAGGACAATTGTGTAACAGCAATTAAATATGCTTGACGGTAAATAGTGATAGTGTGCCAGAGGGAATAGCTGCCCCACAAAGCTCAGACTCCAACTCGGAGTCAAACTACACACCTGTGTACTCAGCTCCGTCACACACTGCCACCTAGTGGCCCAGGAGCGTAACTCCGCAAACACAAACTCGAGATCATGCTGTTTCCTCCTGGGTGATCTGCTCGAAATGATCTCAGATTTTCTTGCAGATCACAACTGATTTCTTACAGGAAAACAAGAAACGTTGGAAAAGAAATCCAAATAAATAGCATTGGAACCCGTCCACACTGTCTGTGTATGCGCCGTGGTTTCAGTCCAAAAGGAAATGACACTTAAAATAAAAAAGAGTGGAAGAAGAAAGAAGGCTGAGAAAATGGAGTGACAATGAAAAGGAAGGGGAAGTGAAAAGGAGATGCAGAATGAATTAGGGGCAAATACTGGAGGTGCAAACATATGAGAGAAAATGAGAGGTAAACACTGAGGAAATGAGGGTTAGATTGTAATTCCGATGGAAATCAGAGGGAGGCTCTTTTATCATCACATTCTTTCATCTTCCAAAATACGTGTTTGATAAAGCACCAGCAGAACGGGGCTGCAGAGGGAATCAGAAGCTGTGGACGGAGATTTCAGTCTCGCACAGCCTGTGCAGAAGCGATGCTGCACAACAGCACTTGTCAGCGTTTCACTTGCAGCTTTCTCAAAGAGCTTATTTATATTTCTCATGACTGCTGGGGTATTTTTATTTACATAAATATCTAAATGCAGGTATTTATTTTGGGGGAAATGTGAAACCACCAGGAAGGAAACAATTGTGAATTTAAGACTGAATATTCTAATGTTTATAGAGTTTCTGATACTATTCCTTTATTATATACTACTATATACTGTTCTATACTTTTAATGCAGTTGTGTGTATGTGGAGGCCACACACACACACACACACACACACACACACACAATTTTTCCCCTTGCACTCAATAATGTCTCCATACTAATGAGACACATTAGACTAACTGATATTTGCTTTTCTGCTTCTTGCAGCTATTTCTCTGAAAACGAGAAAGAACAAGATCAAATGAAAAAAGGCTCGCCCAGCCATGCAGCGATTATCGTATTTACACGAGAGCGGATGAACGACGTCAACGGGCGCCGATCGGCAACAGGTCGAGCTAAACCGTGGAGAAAGAGGAGAAAAAAGCAGCGAAGGCCTGGCGGCCCTGAGGAAGCCCCCCCTCAGGCAGACATCAATACTTTTCCCACTTCAGAACTTTTGTCCGGGAACAAAAGAGACAATTTGTGGCAGTTAAAAATAATCCCTCGGCCGGGGATTAAAGGCGCCATCCAGTTTGTGCGACCACGAATCAAGATGGCAGCAAAGCCGGAGCGACCCCCCCCCCCAACGCCGGTGCACACGCCGGCGGCCCACGCCTCGCTCCGTATCTACGCGGCATTAGGGCGCTATTTCTACAAAAGCCGCGGCGGTCGGGTTGGACTGTCGCCGACGTGGGGGGGGGGGCAGATTACCACCCGCGGGGGGGGCTCGGCCATTTCTGTCATCGCTCGGTGGCGGCGAGGGAAGACTTGTTACAGTTTCCAGATGAGTCTGAGCTGAAACAAAAGCTGTGAGTATCAGACAGCTGGACTGTGTGTGTGTGTGTGTGTGTGTGTGTGTGTGTGTGTGTGTGTGTGTGTGTGTGGGGCGTCTGCAGCGATGGAGACTGCTGACCTCAAACGCGTCCAAGCCCAAAAGTGCAAAACAACGCGTGTGACCAGGTCATCCCCTCAAGAAGCTGACTTGAGCGAAGACGAGAGCCCCCCCCCCGCTCAAGCGGGACCACGAGCGGCGGCCGCGGGTCCGCCTGCTATATTTACCTTGTGTTCTTCTTCTGTGGTGACCCTATTCCACTGTGGCCCGGAGGACTTGCATATCTTGCTGTGAGACTGAGGGGAAGAGCAGAGAAGAGGACGGACAAACGGTTAGCACAGTCCGAGGAAGAGCGAGGGCAGCGGCGGCGGCATGCCGGGAATGTCTCAAACCCGTGCCTTAACCCAATAGAGCGAGGGAGCGCACGCATTCGGTCAGCAGACAGGAGGAAAGAAAGAGTTCATTAAGGAGAGGAGAAGAGGAGCGCGCCGCCGCCCGCCCGAGAGCGCTCACATGACGGCCCGCACATGTTTGTGACTGCGCGCCTCTGAGTCAGCCAATAGCAGAGCCCCTTAGAGCGTAGCGGTCTGAGGAAGTCACACAACCTGCGCTGTTGCTGTGAACACACACGCACACACACACACACACACACACACACACACACACACACACACACCTGTGGCTCTCAGGAGCTGCACGCGCGGTGAGTCAGTCCGACGGGAAATAGCGCCTCGCGCCCGCTCAGGCCTCGCCAGTCACGGCTGACAGGAAGTCGTTAAAGCTTTATGGAAAGGCCTTTAATCGTCTGGTTTACGCAAACGATGAAACGCCGACCGCGATGGCGCGGCTGTTGTTCACTCCCGTCAGCGCTGCGGCCCTAACGGCCACGATGCCTTCGGACACTCGCCGGCTGCATAAACCAACGAGCTGCTCTTCGTGGTCGTCCTCTATTAGGTACACACACACACACACACACACACACACACACACACACACACACACACACACACACACACACACACTCCTTGAACTGCAGCTCACACAACAGGAGCGATACATTAGAACCTTGTGACCCCTTTGGCTGCTTCCTCTGTTATATAACATAAATAGTGTTAATTAACAAGACATACGATACACAAAGGTGTAAATATAGTGCTCAGCTCAGCTGCCAAAGCTCTTCCAATAACTTTAAAACAGTTCTCAGGACAACCACAGAAATATCATCTATATTTACCTTCTATAGGCTATGAGGTAGGCTATGAGGTATATATATATATATATATATATATATATATATATATATATACCTCATAATGAAGGATTATGTTAGATTATAAAGAACAAACAATCTATCAAACAAACAATCTAACTACACAAACAGTCTAACTATACAAACAGTCTAACTAAACTACACAAACAATCTAACTACACAAACAGTCTAACTAAACTACACAAACAATCTAACTACACAAACAGTCTAACTAAACTACACAAACAATCTAACTACACAGTCTAACTAAACTACACAAACAATCTAACTACACAAACAGTCTCACAAAACTACACAAATGGTCTAACTACAGTGTGACTGTACACAGTGTAACTACTCAGATAGTGTAACAGTAAAGACTAAGTACACAGACAATCTCACTCTACTGACACTGTAACTACACCAACAGTGTAACTACACCGACACTGTGACTACAGACAGTGTAACTACACCAACAGTGTAACTACACCGACACTGTGACTACAGACAGTGTAACTACACCAACAGTGTAACTACACCGACACTGTGACTACAGACAGTGTAACTACACCAACAGTGTAACTACACCGACACTGTGACTACAGACAGTGTAACTACACCAACAGTGTAACTACACCGACACTGTGACTACTCAGACAGCCGTACCTTGAAGAGCGTTGCGTTGTCCCCTCGGAGGACGGTGAAACTGCGACTGTGCTCACTACAGCCTCAGCTGAGCGCCGGAGGAGGCTGGAGGGGGACGCCGGCTGTGGGGGCAACCAGACACAACTGGTCCTCTGTTTTGTGACTGTGGGCTGACGGTTCGGCGTCTGTGGCCCAAAACGGACACACAATATGACCACTCATCCTCTGGCCGCCTGTCCTTCCCCTCCTCAGGACAAAGAGCAGGTCTCTGTCTGCTCAGGTGGCCGTCTGGACTTCACCTGGTTTTGTGTTCACGGTGTAGATTGTGTCTCCTACCATGTTCACAGGTCAACACCTCAACTACATAGAACACCGTTAGCGCTTTAAGGGCTCGCTGTGTTAACCTCCTCAGACCCCAGCTCTTCTCTGATACACATCCTTAACACGTCTATTCAGGATTATTGGACCTGATAAGTGTAAAGACTGAGAATCATGTTTCAACAATATTGTGAAACAAGTGGTTTTTGGGGACAATGATGTCCACATACAGGGACAATGATGTCCACATACAGGGACAATGATGTCCACATGCAGGGACAATGATGTCCACATACGGGGACAATGATGTCCACACGCAGGGACAATGATGTCCACATGCAGGGACAATGATGTCCACATACAGGGACAATGATGTCCACATGCAGGGACAATGATGTTCACATGCAGGGACAATGATGTCCACATACAGGGACAATGATGTCCACATGCAGGGACAATGATGTCCACATACAGGGACAATGATGTCCACATGCAGGGACAATGATGTCCACATACGGGGACAATGATGTCCACACGCGGGGACAATGATGTCCACACGCAGGGACAATGATGTCCACATACAGGGACAATGATGTCCACATGCAGGGACAATGATGTCCACATGCAGGGACAATGATGTCCACATGCAGGGACAATCAGTCTAAATGTGTAATAATATAATGTTTATGGGTCCATGTATGTGGACATTTGGCCTTTAACCTCTGAGGAGGGTAAAGGACTCGTTGTCCAACCAAGTCCGCCTCTAACTGACCTTGGAGGGGTTCGCCGCGATACGCTAACGAGCTGCGGAGGCAAGGACGGAACGCGGAATGGGCCGAGTCCGGGGCGCTTTTCCAGGGTGGACGTAGCGCGTTATTAATGAGGGATGTGATACATGACACGCTGGTTAACGGTGTCTGCCAACTCAATCTGCCCTTTAGTTCCACACCTCCACACACGCGACGCGCACCGCATTAGATCTCGGCGGCGGGTTCCGTGCTCTGCTAAATGGCCTGAATGGCGGTGAGCACACAGTACCAGCAGATCTCCAAGTGCGATTAATGGCGCCCGTCACAGGCCGCGCTCTGTTTTTATGGCCCTCGATGCAGACACGAAGCGCCGACCTCGGACCCCCGGGAGAAGGTGTTCTTGTTCTTTATTTCAAGATGAGCCAGGCACAAGAGGCGGGGACGTGCGAGCAGGTCGGGGACCAAGACGGCTTCAAGACGGCGGCGAAAAACAACTTAGGTGCGACACACACACACACACACACACACACACACACACACACACACACACACACACACACACACACACAGAGGCATATTTGTATCTTTGTGGGGACTTTCATAGACACGATACATCTCAGCTCTCAACCCCTAACCAGCCCTCGCCCGACTGACCCCCCCTACCCAAACCCCACACTGTCACCCACACACACACACACACGCACACACACGCACGCACACACGCACGCACACACACGGGTGTGAGGGGGGCATAAAACAGCAGTATCTACGAGGAGGAGAGGGACGGGTACACTCTGTCACTTCTCATCCGGTCCAGCATACATCACTGCGATCTGCGATTAACAGCCCGTAAAGCGCGCGCGCGCCGCGTCGGGCGCCACGGCGAGGCCATCAAATGTGAGCAACATCCCTCCCATCTCCCTCGGCGCCGCAGCACTAAATTCAGCTGCGGATCTTAGACCCGGCCCGGCGGTTGCCGGGGCGATGAGTTCGGCGCGGTGAATCAGTTGTCACAGATGGGCGTGGGGACCCTCGTGACTGGATTATTTCTAGATCTCACATCAGGCGGACTACGGACACGCGTCGGGTCGAGGACCGAACACTTGGGGGGAGATGATCACATGAATGAGGAACGGGGACAAGCACAACCGGAGCGTTTCCCAGTTCACGATGACCCCCCTCCGCCCTCCTCACACGTGAACATAAGCGACACACACACACACACACACACACACACACACACACACTGGACGCCCCACAAACACACACAGCACACGCTTCAACTCTACCCAGCCGACGAGTCGGGCTTTGCCGCGCCGCTGGCCGTCCCGCCCGTCCCGCCCGTCGGGCGGCTCTTCTTGTCACGAGGCACGGCGGTGGGCAGGCGCGACGAGCGCCACGCCGCGGGGTCAAGCCGTCCGCCCCGGGACATGGCGAGCTGAGGAGGGAGGGTTGGCGTCGCCCACGCCAGGCTCAGGAACCCTGCCTTCCGCTCCCACTGCAGCCCTCGCCTGGCTCCAGGCCGTCCCAGTCTGACCAGCAGGGAGTTCCCCTCAGACACACACCCACACACGCGCACACACACCCACACACACGCACAGACGCACACACACACACACTCTGGGTCAGCAGGTGCTTTCTATAGAAAGCTCTGTGCTGTAGGCTAAATGTGTGTATGTGCCTCTGTGTGACATGTGATAATTATATTAGTTTAAAAGCTTTTTTTAAATGAATACATCCAAACTTCTGTCTCTGTTTGTCCGTAAAAACCTGAACCCAGCGGGAGTAATCACAGTTATTACATGAGGGGTACGTTACTAATGTATACGTACGGGGGCAGAGGAGCAGAGGCCCCTCACATCCCTGATATCAGCCCTGATATCCGACATTCTCATCAAAAAGTGATGGTCACACGTACGAACAGCAGCTGTCAAAGCGGGAGTGACGGCGCTCCACTGCCACGCTGCAGAATTTGCGGAGGTGCCCGTGAGACACTCAAGTTTGGTGGCCGACTCTGAAGCCAGCGAATCCTTTGCACACTAAACACACCACTGAGGCGTTGTTGAGCGCAGCTTCACGAACATCTAAGGCAGGTGAACCTCATTAGTAAGCCTGTTCCATATTGGCTGTCTGCTGACTGAACAACACTTAATTTCCAATACTGATATCAACCGATATGAATACATGTGGGGTTAGCCACAAAAAAAATTATGATTTGGGGCATCTAACATAAGGTGTCTCATATTGTGACATTTTGAATGAGAGGAGAAGCAGCTGAAGAGTTTGATGTATGCATGTTGTATAAAGGCTGTGTCCTTCAACAAGTAAAAACTGATGACAATCCTTTCCGATATTACATTTTAATGCCAATATCGGTCAATAATATCGGTAGGTCGATAATATTTTTCCACTCATAATATCAATGTTACTCCATCCTGCTGGAAAATATGTGTTCTGTGATGATTAGTATGGCGGAACAGGCAGTAGAGAGTCTGAAAATGACTGAAAACAATGCTGAATGCTTGATATCACACACACACACACACACACACACACACACACACACACACACACACACACACACACACACACACCAGCAGCAGTGCACTCTGAGTTCAAACACGCTGCTGACCTCCTCCCCCGACACTGACTGGCCTCTGTCAATGAGCCCATTAAATATATATTTTCTTAATCCCAGTCCTGATTTTTCCACCCCTGGAAACGTTCCGATTCATTCTCCACACCTTTCCAGACGCCCATGAATCAGAGCCAAGGAGGAGGGGGGGACGCCCCCCCACAAAAAACGCACAGATTAATGGCTTACTTTATCACTGACAGACACAGATTGATCCTCTGACCTCCTCTGCGGCCTTCAGCATTGAGACATGATTAACTTATCAGCCCAGAGGAGGCGGATGCTGGTTGGCCGGGCAACGAGGAACACAGAGCATCCAAGCGAGCCCCTTCTCTCTCCTGAAGTCTCGCTGCAGCGTGAACTTATATTTTACCATAGCAAGGCCACTCGCTTCACTTGTCATCAGACACTCGTGTTTCATGAAGGGAAATGTGCGTCTTTTCTAATGATTTATCCGCATCTTGTGTGCGTTAATCTGCCATGTTTGTAACTTTAGACCCATGTGTGTTGATGCCTTAGAGTGCCTTTTCCACCTGTTGTGTTGGGAGGCAGTGTGGGAATGGGAGGCAGCTGTGGCCTTAATAACCTCCCCCAGACACACACACACACACACACACGCACGCACACACACACACACACACTCACACACACACACACACACAACCACACACACGCACACACACACCCCGTTGCTACCAACTCCTAACTCATACAAATGGAGCACGGCTAAAAAACATCGACTATATCATCTTACTCGTGGAAGCTCTCCTCGAGTGCCGCGACTAACTGCTCTCATTGTGCCGATTTTCCGCTCATCCACTCACACACACACACACACACACACACACACTCGCTCACACACGCAGAGTGGCCGTGCCGAAAGCCGAGCTGCTCAAAGGGAATGCGGCTCATGCGTGGCATGCCGGGCCCTTCTTTAGATGCCCCTCCGAAGCATCCGTCTATTTACATCACATGGGCAGGGCTCATTTGTGTTTACTACACACTGGCTGGGTTCAGTTTAGTCAGCGCCCTGTTAATAAATGCCACCTCTGACCTGGTGTTGGGCTACAACACCAACAATCTGCACCGTTCAGTCATTCCGTTGGAGGTTTAGGTAGAAAATAACGGAACTAACTCAGTGTGTGTGCGCGTGCGCGCGTGTGTGTGTGTGTGTGTGTGTGTGTGTGCGTGTGTGTGTGAAGCTTCAACTTCTAATTGTCTCTCATCCAGGACAGAATCGTAACAGCACACCGAATCAGACGTGTAATTATGGAACGGACCCTCTTAAATCTAAGTATGTGCTGTTAATGTGCCAACCCTCTCAGTGTTCCAGTATTAAATGTAATTCAGTGACCAACCTCAGCGCCCACCTCAACGTGTACGTTTTATTTGGACTGAAAAGGCGACATCGTAGGAGAGCGTCATAAGGTCTCAGACCTGATGCCCACTTTGCCCAACATGGCTGTACTGTGCACCACCCACCAAACAGGATAGATACTTCTCTTGTTGCATGATTGCACATTAAAATAGCGAGCACTATTTGTTTGTGCATACATGTAATATTTGTCAGAACTGGCTGGTGGCTGCTCGTCCCAGTTTGGCCAACTCAAACCAAATGGAACTGGAATAACAGCAGCGCTTGTCTGTTAACTCATGATCGCTGCTCGTCAGTGTCAACGACTCGTCACAACACTCCTGGAGAAGCAGCTTCAGAGCCTCAAATGCGCATCAGACACAGAAGCCAGCACCCAAACGGTCCGCTCGGCAGCTACCACGCTCCCTCACAGGGCCGGAGCAGCAGACCGGTTAATTAGAAACAGTTCGTCTTCAGCAGCACGGAGACGCTACACGTGAACCAATCAATGTGACCTTCGGCTGAGACCCAGACCACCTCCAGACCGCCGGCGTGGCCGTGCGTCACCTACCTGGACTGCATTTCTTGTGACTTGAGGCTGCTGGCGGACGACGTGGCGCTGCTGGTTTGCTGGCTGAGCTCCACCAGGGACTGGTAGTACTGCTGCTGCTGCTGCTGCTGCTGCTTGTAACGCGACAGGATGAAGAAGAGACCCAGGATGCTCTTCAAGTTGCCATTCCTGATCTCTGGAGAGACGAAACAGAGGGACGTCGTGAGCGTCTGCTGAGCTTATCGACAATAACCTCATCAACAACGTCATCAAGTTCTTCCATAAAACATCATCTGGACTTATATATATATATCTATCTATATCTACATCTATCTATCTATCTATCTATCTATCTATCTATCGATATAGATCGATAGAAAGATAGACATATGTAGATATAGATAATATATAGATAAAATATAGATAATTATATAAAGGAAGTGAATCTGCTGTGATTCGTCTTGGGCGAACTTTAAACAAATGCGCCTCTCACACCCTTTTTCACACACTTAAGTGTTGAATCAGCAGAGGGGGCAGAATTGATCGCCTTGGTCAGTGCACCATCAGTGAAAATGGACCTTCCCCTCAAACCTTCTGTGAGCAGGAAGGTCAGCAGCGCATGATGAAGGGTTTTCTTACTTCATTTTTCAATCTTGCGAGCCTGTAATACTTTCCCCAGACAGCCGCGGCTAAGCTGTTTGGCAACTGTAAAGCTTAAGGAGATGAAACACCAAAGTGTTGTACTTTTTTTTTTTTGTCTCTTGCTGAAGCCCAGAGGGGGGCCCTGCGAGCAGTATGGAACAACAGCCTTGTCTGCGCTTTAGGGAGAAACAATATCGCTCAAATAAAGAGCTGCTGACAGCTCAAATTATGTGGGTGTGATGAGGATCAGGCTGGCGTGAAGCAATTTTGGCAACTATCTTTTTTTTTTTCTTTTCCGAACATTTGATGCTAAATTCATTAAGACGACAGCAGAGGTGATGGAAGATAGAGCCCGCCGTCAACTCCACCTGACGCTTCTGGGCGAAAACACACTCGCTGTTTACCAATTTTGCACTTGAGTGCATCAAACTACAAAAAAAAATGTTGCTGCACTAATAAATGGATGTTTTCTTAATCACAGATGATAGAGTACAGAGCAGTCAGAGCAGAGATTCGATTTTTCACGGCCCTTTAGTCAACACGAATGAATAAAGTCAGACTGTCAGTCTCGTATTTGTGTGTTTTATAAGCTGTAGCTCCCATAGCTCCCACAGCCCCCCCGTGGTTTGTTTTATTTCCCGTCCTTTGGCGCTCTCCTTCGTGAGAAGGTCTCAGCCTCGCGTTCGGTGCTCTCATCAAGTGAAAGACAGCTGGATTGTGGGACATTGTCAAAGCCGCCCTCAGACGCTTCCATCGGCGTCGCGCAGCCGTTTCATCCCGCTGAAAAGCCCGACGCCTTTGGTGGCGAGCAGCAGCGCGGAGGCTAACGGTTTCTCCTTGGCTCGGGCTCAATGAAAGCGCGCCTTTGCTTCTGGAGGCCCTTTCAAGCCTCCGACATGCTTTAACTCAGTGTGTTCTCTCCTCCGCTCGCGAGCGGCACAGGATGTTGGAGGTCCATTTCTTTTCCCCCTTTCAGCTTTTTGTTAGAAAAACAAAAGCTTAGCCATTAACGACCCACCTCAAAGGGCCTCGTTCAAAGGAGCTAATGAAATCAGAGCTGGTTTACACCTACTCTGATCAAGAGGGACTGACTTTACTGCGGTGAAGAGGTCAAAGCCTGAACTTCCTAACAGGATTGTAAAGAGATCCAATTCAGCTAAGAACACACAATTAATAATAAACTGGAAGAAGCTTTAAGGACTTGTCAAATTATCAGCCTCAGCAACGTTCTGGTGGAGCTTTATGTTCGTTTTAATGCGACTACTGGTATCAGGCCCTTCTGCTGGGTAATGCTCACACACTGGTGGGACACGGTCGTCAATTATCTCCTCTGTTCCTCTTTGAGTTAGGTGGTGTCTAGTTTTAAACCCTCGATCACGCTTGAGAAAATGAGCCTCAACCCCTCGCCACGCCCGATTGCCTTAACAACTAGAATACAGTATACGTGTCCGTGACAACGCCCACAGGTGGGACAACTTAAAACCCCAGGATGCTTTTAAAGATCTGCCTAGTGGGCATGAAGCCTTACGTTTCAGGACATCAGCTTTTGATTGACTATTAATTTCAGATCAATCCCTTTTACAGTCGTTCTGATTGTCTGTGGGTTAAAATAGGCTGTAAAGGTGAGACAACTTCCATGGTGACCTCACATCTCCAAACCAGATGTGCTGTTTGATGTGTTGTTCTGGAACAGAGGTTATTGGGGAAAAGGGAATAAGCCACAATGGTGCCTAAACGCTCATCAAACATTTGGGTCTTGTAAAACAATACACAGTAAAAGTTATTATAATAATAAAGACTGCGTATACCAGCCAACAGAAGCTGGTAATCAGGCCCATTTAAGACCATCTAATCTAGCTGACACACATCAAGAGCATCAAGTAATAGGATGACAAAAGCAAACGTAGTAAAACCGAGAGGCATATTGGCTATCAGGGTCAACACTGGTAAATAAAGTCTCCCAAAAGCCCCGACATTTTCAAGGCCCGGTTTGAAATTCCAGGCCCAGTGAGTCACTTTGCTGCTTTTAGAGCTGCAGAGAGGGAGGGGTGTGGAATATAGAGCTGTTGGTCAGTGGGTTAGCCTATTTCTGCTGCTCCAGGGTTCAAGGACACACATGTCTCTTTAAAGGCAAAAACAACATGGGGCCTGGGTAAAGACAGGTTCAGAACAACAGCCGGAGATGTCTTCTGCTCCAGTAATTGAGATACAGTGGAGCAGAATCCCGTTGATGTGTTGATTTTTGGGGTTCAGCTCATCGACGTAAAGGTGCCACTGGGAGCATTCATGAACTTGACCTGACCTGAAATACAATAAAACGCAGCCTAGGGCCCAGAATGGTCCCAGTAGAGACTCTTTATCAACAAAGAACATCTGAATGAGTTAGTTCTCTGTATTTGGAACATTTTTTAAAGAAATATTGATTTGGCGAGGGCTGTCGCACATTGGGGGTAAACTAACTGAGGCGTTACAGTTTTTTTTCTCATCGTTTACTTTCAGTCAGTTCATAAAATAGCTGCACACTGGGCAGTTTAGATGTGAACCCTTCTCTTTATCCTCCTACAATCCCCTTTGATACCCTAATGATCACCTACGCTGCCATCGTGAAAGAGATGGAGAAACCGTGCACCCTGCCATGACACCACTGCGGTAAATTCCATTGCTGTGAAGTCTAAAAGTTCTGTGAAAATGGGTTTTCACTGTTTTTTGAAGATATTTGGTGCTGTTAAGAAATGGAAATCTACCCGCAGAAGGTCTCAGTGGAACTGAATGGATTTTCCAGAGATCAGAAATACAACAGGAGGATCCTTCTGTTGCTACACTGATTTATTCAATTAAGGGTTTGATCAGACCTTCAGCTTATATTCTTTATTCTTCTTACCTTCTGCTGAAAGCCCTTGAACATTCACTCCTCTGGCATCCAGGAAATTGAGGCAGGCGTCCACATTCTCGATCTGGCGGGGAGACATCCGACAGTAAGACACAAAGGACAGACAGAGCAAAAAATGCGGACGATACTTAACATTCGCTGCGCCTAAATGTCTCAGGCCGGAGGGCTCAGGGGTCCGAGAGCGACCCGCGCTATCGCCCATAAAGCGCGTCATTGTGTGGTCACGGCCAATGACCTCTGCTCAACCCTGGCATCCAGCTTGGTGACATACTGAAAGCAGTGTATGGCCACCTACACACCCCGGGGTGCAGCCTGCCTTGGCACGCCACCAACGCTGCTTATTCATCCGCGGCTACGACGGCTGATGATATTCACACGTTCCTGGGTCGAGGCCCCAACAACCAACAGATCGTGTCGTCATCAGCGGGTCCGCTCGCTGGCCAGCCTCCAACAGCCCTTAGGAGCTGCGTTAGAGCGGGTCAAAGGTCGGAGCATTCTGCCTCATCACTGCGGGCCAAGGCCACAAAGGGAGCAGGCCAGGAAACTCAGTGCTGCGTCCAGCAGGACACCGTGATTCATGAGCTCCAACTCCCCCAATCCCTTCTCTCTCTGCTCTTAGTCACTGTCCTTGTATCTACTTATTAGTGGGAGGAGGGTTTCAAAGAATTAGAATACTGACTCACGTCTGCTCAGAGCCATGAAGACACTTGCTTCTGTTTCTTCTTTAACTCCTACTCGGATGAACAACACCGAATTGACCTTTCTCTGCTCATAAATTTTCAATTTTCATAAAGCTGGCCAAGAGAAGAGAACTTTTCTTGCTGAAATCATCACAAGTCTGACTTATTTAAGGTTGGAAAGCTGTGTGCAACTCTGAATTACGCAATCCGGAATAAAATATCCAAGAATCCACTCCAAGAAATGTCTTGATATCTGCATGCGGTGACGTCATTTCATATATTAAAAGAAAAACATAATTCATTTTAATCCCTTTTTGCCACCATACGAATCCAGAATCTCTTCAAGCTGCAGTTAAAGTTTAACAGACCTAAAAGCTGTCGTGTAGATTATGTGACAGGGTTCTGGGTGAACGTAGGACAATTTAAGGCCGATGTTTGAGGTCCACCTTGTCAAGATGAAGCTTAAATGTTCTACCACAGTGAGAGGTGCACTAGAGCCTGCAGGTGAACAGGAAACCTTTTATCCATGATGATGGCAAAATATTATTAAAGTACAGAAAAATAGCATTTTAGAGGACAGCTGTTTATTCCTGGGTGTCATCGTCAAAGAGGAATTGGTTTCTGTTAACAAACTTTAGCTTCCACTCGTAAAATATTATGTAGCACTTCCAATACGTCTATATTTAGAGTCATTTCAGTATTTGGTGTGCAGCGAATGTTACGGCCGAAAGCTTATAAGCCACAAGCGCTTCGAATTCAAAGACGTATGGAACAATTGTGGTGGAGCGCGGTACGGCCCAGTGAGTGCCTGAAATTCAGAAGCTGAAGAGGGGATGGGTGCAGGAATCTGAATTTAAATAGTCTGCTGGAATCTGCTGAATGGCGGGTACTTGTCCTCTGCTCTGCTGCTTAATCCCTAAACAGCAGCCGGGGGGTGGGGGGGGGGGGGGTCAATATCACTGAATCAGACTTAAGCCCAATGAAAATGTTCTTTTTCTGCATTACATGCTTCTCCTGCATAAAGGTTACGTGCTGTTCCGGCGAACCAGTGCTGAAGGAGAACAAGTCGCCGTCACTTTCTCATCGCTCTCTGGTATTTCGTCAGAATGGGGGTCTGTGCCACACTCTCACGCAGAGTTCCTCCATCTGCCCGACACCACACGGATCCCCACAGCGAGCACCAAATGCCCTTAAATGTGGTCAGCACCGACGTTTGCGTCAAGCGGGCTGCAAATATAGAACCACGTGTGTGTGCTTGGTTACAAGCCCATTTGATTGTCCCAGATAAAGTCTCTGAAGTTTGTGTGTGGAGGATTTTATGGTACATGTGCAGATCGCCTAATTATTTTTATAATAGGGGAACTTTTTCAAAATGGGGAGACGGCTGAACGGCACACTTCCACGTTCACCTGCGTTTTCCCGAGAGTTTGAAAGTGTGTTTGAAGACTGAAGCCTGACTAAAGACAAATATCACACATGGATCCTGTCCTCTTTTCCTCAAAACCTCCAAAATTTCTGAGGCTTTCAGCTCAAACCGCTGTTTGTTTTTAGTCGGCCTTAACTCCAAAATGATGTAAACAAGTGGAATGACGACTGGAGGTGTTGATGACGCTCGGGGCATTAATGTTCCGCAGGCTTCTGGCCATGTTAAACCGCTCGTTTGGTCGGAGGTTTGGCTTTTGCGGCATCCTGCGACGGCTTTCTCGAGAAACCGACATCGTTTAGTTTTCCTACGCAGGCTGGCATCAGAGAGATCCACATAAGCCATTAAAAGCAATTTGGAAAAGGGAATTTTGATGAGGTACTCGTCAGACGATCATGAAATACTTAAAGCAGGGGAAAAGTCGTGCATTTCGAGAAGTGACAGACGAACACATGTGCAGCACTCACCGCGGGCGGGAATCTCACCACGAAAGCGTGGAGCAGTAATTAAGGGAAGCTGTTAAGTTTCTGTAATATCCAGTTTCATTCAGAAGGTTCATTTACAAACAGAAAACTATGCTGAACGTGAAAGAGACCAGCGCACAGGCAAAGGTCGGACTTCTACTTTCCAAGGATCCCCCGATGCCTCGCGCTGCTGCGCTACATAAATGTGAAGATTTCTAAATTAAAGCTGCTTCAAAATGCTTCCATATGCTAACTTACACCGAGTGTGATGCAAGTTTTCACATTCTTGAGCTTCTATTTTTTACACCGTTCTAAAAAACAGGATGTGCGGTTCATAAAACCGTGAAAAGCCCACCACTTGCATGACAAAGCACAAAGAACTGCGAAGGTGGGTAACCTCAGTAATTCTCTATATGCTGTGTTTACGCTTCCCTCGTTGTTTCCTGTGTTTCCCAGCACAGCTCTGGTGTCTCAAGGCTGAATGCTCTGTGGCGTTACCACATTAAAGGAATTCCTGCTTTGCCGCTATAACACATTGGTAAATAAAGAGAATATAACAGAATGTAAAGAAAGGTAGCCTGTAACACAGGGTCATGTCTAACAGCGCGTTAAACTATACTGGCTTTTACCTGGAAGTGTGAATCCCTGTCAAGGTTTGAGATTCTTACATCCCAGGATAATAAATATATAACTGAGTGAGCAGTCAGGCAAGAAAAAGAACTTGATTGATGTTTTCGGGCTCTATTTACATTGGATTTGTGTTTGATAACTTATTACAGGAGCATTTTCACAATGTATTTCAATACTTTTCCACTGCTGGTTAAAAAAAAAGTGCGACTTGCTCAGCCAAAGAAAGGAGATGCTGGCTGCATGTGCGTGTTTGGAGCTTCGCGATGCTCACGTTCCTCCAGACCTGTGAAAATTCTGCCGGGTCACGTTGAGGTAGGGGATGATTTATGACGGCTGCAAGTGGAAAGTGTTATCCACAGGATTCAGCCTACAAATACAAATGGGCCGACACCTTAATTACCGCTTCCCCCGAAGACAGAAAACAACCTCCTTCAAGACGGGCTGGAAAAGCCAGTTAGCGCTTTACAGCACATTAGCAGAGCTCAATAATTGAAGGGTTTTAACCCAAAATGTTAGACATCCACTGGAAAGTAGATGCCACCTTAAATCCCTCAGTCTGTATTAAAAAATCATATGACTCACGCTTCAAAAACAGATCTACTTTGACTCGCCTCGAGATGACTCAGCCGTTTTCAGACGCTGTAACTTTCAGACCTCGGAGTGATCTTGCAAAGGTTTCTCCCTGTTCAGAGGGAGATCTTCCTCGCCACGTTTGAGCGATCCCGCTCGCTCGGGGTCTGTATTTGGGTTTCATGGCGCTGATTTGGATCTGGAAGGCCGGGTCAGCCCTCTGCAGCCGTAGAATGCGTGTGTGTTAAACACACAGTAAAGAGCTTTAGAGGCTTTTTCCTTTTTAAGACCAGAATCAAAGTCGGCCGATGAATCCAAACAGATCTGAGCCCTCTGTGTACAAACTGCCGTGTTGTCGTTCTAAGCCCTTCTTCTGACAGATCCAAATCGATACGCGCTGAAGCTATCTAAAATGAGCTCTGCCTCAGATGTATCAAAAATGACTTTTGTCTCCAATTCAGTGCACGTTGCAGAATGTGAAGAAGACAAGCGCGCTGTTTAGGTTTCTATTACTCTTTCTTGGCACTTGAGGCCTAACGATGTAGAGTCTCATCGCTCATGCCGGGACGACGCACAACTGGGAAGCTTTTCACAGCCAGAATATACTTTATTAATCATTTCTGCTCGGCTGCTTTGAAATGCAAACATTTACGCCCAGACGGAGCCAAGTCCCTCCGCCGAACGCGATGGAGCTGCCTCCCAAAGGCTTTCTAAAACAGAAGGTGAGAAGTGTTCGTGCTGGACAGGCGGAGGGAGCCAGAACACGAATCACCTCTGCATCAACCCCCCCCCCGCCCTTTTTTTCGTTTTTTGACACTTTCCCAGGTCCAAAACAATCAAGTTCCTCGTTCGCAGCGTGCGGACCAGACGAGGGCTGACAGATGATGAATCAAGGCGGACAAAGTTGGACAAAGCTTCGGGGCGGCTGATGGGCAGAAGAACTGCCAGCTTGATCACGTCAAAGCCCAGAGAAGGGAGGCCCGTCCCTCCGCCGTCAGCTGAAGAAACACTTTATGCAATTATTGATCCTATCAGAGGATGCATCATCCGGACCGACAGCCCAGCACCTCTGCTGCTGCCAGTCGATGAATTACAAGTTAATATTTAGTTCCAGAGGGATCCCCACCCCGAACATTCACTATCCAGGACCCAAGATCAGCGTTTGCCTTTAAAACATCAGAAAACTAAAATAATGCTTATCTTATGTCATGATTGGAATAATCTTTGCTGCTTTCAAAGGTGCTAAACCAGCAGATAAACACACACAAAGTATAAACAGGCTCTGTGTGTCTGTGCACGTCTTCGTTATATATGGCGGCTTGAATTTAAATATTTACAGCAGTAAATGTCTTTCAGGGTTTCTGTAAAGTCGGGTGCATCTGCTCTCCACACATGTCCCGTGTGGGAGGCAGGAGCAGGCCGAGGCGCTTAAACAAAGACGGTCCAGGGATGACAGAGGCTAATAACTCACATCAGTCATCTCTGGGTTAATCACTTTAAATCCCTTTTAAATAAAGTCAGATCTCATTATCGGCCTGCTCCACAATGCCATCTCCGAGCGAGTCCAAATATTACTCTGCAGTTTTCCCATCTGTTTTATTTTCTTTATCTCTCTATTTCTTTGTTCACTTCAGTTGAACTGCAGTTTGTGCCTATAGACACTTTTATGAGCGCCAGTATTTTATGTGTTTAATGGTTATATAAATATTTGATGTGTGTCCGGTCTGACCGCTGTGTTGTTGTGGCGCCGTGTTTTCACAGTACAAATATCCAAACCGAGCACACCACACCTCCGTAACCAAGCCCCATCCTTGAGGGCTGCAATCCAGCTGGGATTTCTGTCCCAAGTAGACTTTCTACTGGGATGCTGGTTTCCTTGGTGACGCTGTGTCTGCCTGGTAGGACTGATAATCTGGCTGGATTACGGCCCTCAGGACCGAGGCTGGGGGCCCCTGGCCTACTGTAAATATCCACGTCCAACAGAGCAGCACGGGATGGGACACACACGTCAATGTTTTGTTTCACCATCTAGTCAGAGGTGCACAGATACAGCAAATTTAGGTTTATTAGAAAGGGATTGTGAATGTAGGCCAACGGGAGAAGCATTAAACACATGCAGCCCATACTGTAGACGATGAGGCTATTTTTAATGTCAGTTCTGGCCCATTGAAGAAAGTGATCTACCCATTTAATAATGCACCGCTCTCATTAAGTAAGTTAAAGTCAGACTCAGCACAAGCCAGAATATCATCCCTTTTTTCTTCTATATTTCATGTACACTTGCCCAGGGTGTACTCTGGCTCCAGAAGATGGAGGGATGGATATTTTCAAGTAATATTTCATTAGCAAACTTTCAACAGAGGTGGTATCCCTTTGAAATATAATATAGTTATAAACATAATTATGATCCCGAGGTGTTCTTATTAATCTTCATATCACAGTGAATTAAAATAGCAGCACTAAATGAGGTTGTTTATCAAAGCTGAAATTGCTTTCAGGCGTTGGTGGCTGCTGCACCCACCGAAATTCCGCACTTCACCAAAATGATGGGTAGCGCACCGTCCAAGGGGTGACAAATTCAGCTGTCAGTCCTCTCCAAAGGGTCGCGGAGGTTACGAGCCGCTGACTGCTGCGCCGCCGGGCTCGAATCCTGCTGACTGGCTATGAGGCATTTTGCAGGGTGAGAAATACGCGGCTGACATTCCTCCCATGACTCGGGCTCGGCGTCCAGTTTGATGTTAGTTAAAGCATCGGTCCAAATTGCTTTGATGTCTTTGATAGACAGGGAAGTCAACACCAAGCTCTGAAATCAGCAGCCCCAACTGTTAGAGTATACAAACACACGCGTGATGCTAACATTAAAAAACTGCTTGTGCAGCATTGCAACCCCAATAAAAGCGCCAAGCGCGGCTGTATTTCACAAAGCTCGATGCCAACAGCGGCCCAACTAATACCTGCAGGATTCACCGGCAAGCATTTCTCAGCATGTTCCATTTCACCGTTTGTTCCCGATCGTGTGACTGTGCACAAAACACAGCTATTATAAAATATGACTTGAATTTGCCGCATGGCTCTTTTTTATTGTCCAGCGCTCGCTCTCTGTGACCGATAAAAGGCCGCCACAGACTTTACAGCAGCTTTTCCCAGATGCTAAATATCCAAGTTTCCTCCACAGCAAAGGTTGGTTAGCGGTGATAAATCAGAGATGGAGAACATTTGTAACATCGATATTTTCTTTCCACATTATTTTTCCTCCTCTAATTGTAATGCCATGTTGTGTACTTTGTTCTTTTGCTAATAAAGTCAGCACCTAAAAAGATGAGCTAACTTCTCAGAACATTTCACTCACCAAGCGAAAGCCTCAAAAGCTTTTAAAGAGCCTTAATAATTTAAGGGTTTTTGTTTTTTTTTTGTAATTTGAACTCCCTTTTTTCAGTGTCTACAAATAAATCGAAATGGGCCAACTATTGTGTTCATGCTATTATTCCGCACAAGTCTCTATTGTTGAGCGAGCGACCGCGGCCCCCGGCGATCGCGCGCCACGTCACGCTGTGGGTGGCTGAGGACGGTGCCAGCGGCTCGTGTTTACTAAGGAAAGCAGAATTAACCCGTGCCAAGAGGGTCTGGTCATGAATGGGTTGCTTATGACCCCTCGGGCCGGAGTAAACACCGATGAGAAGAAAAAAAAAAAAACGAGAGAAAACGTCGGGGGATGTTGAAGGCATCAGACGTCCTCACACACGTCCATTCCAGGGACAAGGAGACGTTTGGAGAAGGCTGCTGCTTTTGCGTAATGAAGGAGCCACAAGTGGCGCGTCACGGACAAACAAGCCGAGCCTGAGGAGGGTTATCGAGTTCTCGGCCCCATCATTTATAGCAAACCCCTGACAGAACATCTGTTGATGTCATTCACTTATAATGACTTATTAAAAGCTTCCAATCGAGCTAAACGTGCGGCCGTAACGACGCCCCGGGCGCTCCTTTCACGCCGTTAAACGAGCGAGCATGTGACGGACACAACCTGCGCACCAGAACACACACCTCGCGCAATAAAAATACAAACGCTGGCGCCTGCTGGGGGACAGAGACGATGGCCTCCGAGGACGTTTCCGAAGAGTCCGAGGGCGAAGGGAGAGGAGCGGGAGCAGTGAAGAGCGCGAGCACTTGAGCAGAAGTTCTGTTCAAACTCTTGGTGCTCGTGAAGTGACTGGCGCCCCTTCAGATAATCTTTCAGCGCACTGAAGTATAAAATTAAAAAAATGCTGACACATTCCTTTACATGCTGAACCCAATGATGTTTTGCAGGAAGGGACATGAAATTAGACGAGGGAAAACACACTGAATAATGAATGTCACTGTGAACAGATTGAAGCAGACTAATATTTATTTCTCTTTCTTGAGTGAAGAAAGTAGGATTTAAAATTGGTTCTGATAGCTGTTAGAATGAAATAACTAACATTTGTCTCATAAAGTATCAGGAGTCTTAAATAGACATACAGGACTTATATGTCTGCTCTGATTTACATTTTATTTAAATTTCATGTCATATATTATCAAATTATCTTAATTGCCTAGGTTCTCGGCAGTTACGTACATTTGAATATTATCATCCAGATGAATGCTAATTTAAACAGCCAAGAGGCTTTTTCCTTCAAAAGATTAAAATCGCATTCAAATGTACCTGTCCTCAACACCCTGATCCCTTTTAATACAGCCAGACGCCTATGGCGGTGGTTGAGCTACAAAGCAAGTTCTGCTTCAGACATTAGTGGAAGATCTATTTAGAAAATAACAGATTATAGCTGCTAAAGCAACAACAGATTATAGTTGCTAAAGCAACAAAAAGTAACATTTCAGCGCCCAAACAAGGGGACCCGCGTCACAATGAATCCAAATGTTTGATTCCCAAGTAAACAAAAGCCCAAGACTTACTGTGCAGAGGTTCCACTGGAGCCTCTCACTGTTGCACGTGCACTGGCTATCGTATAGAATAAGACTGGTTTAAGGACTTATATGGTTTGATCTATAGATAACGTCACTATAACCAAGCAGTATAGAAGAGAGGCTGAATGAAATTCCTTATATAACTTGAACTGCAGCCAGACCTGGCCATCTGCCTCCGTCCACTTTCGAGCCCGTTCTGCTGGTGCACACTGACACCAGGGATGCTTTGGAGGTCTGGAGCTCCATCTACTTAATGGCAGGATTCTGGGGCAGATGACTCTCATGATGGTGGCCTGGCCAGGCCAGCTGATGCATTTTGAATATGTGCCACACAAATACCAGGTCAAGAGCTCAAACTGGGATAACAATTAAAAAACAAAACAAAAATACAGGGGGGTGGGGGGGTCCTGGCCTGAGCTGCCGATGAAACGCAAGACCTGTGAAGATTATACTGAGAGCTCCGTGCCATTTGTCCTCCTGTCAGGCTGCTGTGCAGGCCGCCAACAGATGGGGACCAGATGAAACCGGTGGACTTTTATAGTCTCCAAGAAACCCTAGACTCAATTAGGCCTCACAGGCAGCAAATCCAAACATTTATAGGGCCAAAGAACCGAGCGTTTGACTTTTGGAGTGTCAGTGGAAATTACTTAATGCTGTCTCTTCTGAAGAAGGTACTGATAAGGTTTTTTTTTCCCTTTATTTTGGAGTGTTTTGCAATTCCAAAGGGAAGGTGCAAGATTAATTTATTTATAAAATAATAAAGTCTACAGAAGTGAGGGTTTACTGTTGAGGAATTACTCACAGCAAACATAAAATCTTTGCCTACTGCCAAAGATCAAACACGTAGGGGATGATATCACCCTCACAAATCCAGGCGAAAGCTATCTCAAAGTAAATTAAACTGGGTTCACGGCTAGATCCACGGCAGCCTTGAACAGCAGCAACAGAGGGCGCCGCTTGTGATTGGTTTGATGTCATCTCTCCTCCTGCTGACAGATGTTGCATCCCCGCGTTTGACAAGTGTTTGTTTTCAAAAAAAAAAAAAAAAACCCTCCAGCCGAAGCCGCTCGGAGCTACAGATCCACCCAGACATGAATAAATGCATGAAAATGAAAGTGCACAGTCATCTATACTGCAGGGAAACGATCCGCGGCTCGCTAATGATGTCTGACTATAATGAGGAGGATTAGCGTTTGTGAGGCTTCGATATTTTCTGCTGAATGGACCTCTTCTGTCATCATCAGCCGGCTGTTCTCCTGTCTGAACGCCACTCCACAGAGAAATGAATAAAAAAAAGGTTCACACTTCTCAGAAGCATATCGTGGTGCATATACTGCACCAGCGCTGCTCAGGCTGCAGGAAACAAGTACGATTGTCACTCCTGGTAAAAACAGCCACTTATATGGCGTTTAAGAGAGCATATCAGCTATTTCATCTAATGGAGAGAAATATATTGTATCTATACAAATCTTGATGTCTTTTGAGACTTATTTTAGTCTTAATTTCTTCCAGTGTCCAGCAACAATGGAGGAGCCTTCTGTAGACGAGGAGTGAGAGATTGAAAGGACACCTCTGGTTGTAGCTCCAAAAGGTTTTTGGCCAGAGGAACAAAGTCGATGACCAGAGTGCGGAGTTAGAAGGCAAAACAGTATTTTTTCATTTTTTTTATTGGCTTTGAGATGTCCCTTAGATGGAAATAAAGCAGCTTCTGACCAAATGTCTTGAATGGTGCTGCAGAGATATTGATTCTGGCTATTGTCAAACAACATCACAAGCTTCCTGATGGTCGGCTGGACTGAGGGACCCAAAGTCCAGCGAAATCAATGTTGTTTTCTCTTAGAAATTGGACAAACAGTTTAGTAGCTTTGACAGCTTATCTATCTCAGATTGCAAGAAACAAAACATAGCTTCATATCGGCTGCTTAGAAATGGCATGGTTTGGCAACCTTCCAGGAGGGAACATATACACACACACACACACACACACACACACACACACACACACACACACACCAATGCAGTTTTTGTCCTCTAGAGGACAACAGGTTTCAAGCTGAGCCAATACAACTATTTGATTCAGGGGGGGAAAAAAAGAAATTGGAACAATAAAATGAATAAATAGAATGAGTCCCAACGCTGAACCTTGAGGTACGCCATATGATGACATTTGTCTCAGACATATAATTTACGATCCTCCAGAAGAGGAAAAACATTTGAGATTTCTTATGACTGAGGGGAAGCTTAATCTGAAGCATACGTATACAGTTTTACAGCAGCAGTCTCCCTGTGCACAGGCCCTGACAGCATTCCTGACACAATCGAAGTTGGGCTCTGACATTTTATACATCGCTTCACTTTTGCTTCACCCTCGAGAGACGAGAGTCAACAAAGAAAACGCGGCTGCGGCATTTAAAACGGGGCGAGGTGGGGGACTATGAGGGGATTAACCTGCCATTATCATTAAGACTAAAATATAAGTCAGAACCAGGGGAGTGTTTTTTTTACAAGCACCGCACAGATTACGCATCATTACAAAAAACAAGTGTGTGTGTCTTATTCCAAAAGAATGGAATGGACACAAGGACTGGCTGATGTTGACAGATGTTTATGAAAAGGCTACTGTTAGAATTACTGTAAGAGGCCAGCACGGTTCTGCCGGATTATTCGGCAGGAAATGATATTTCCTCAGATGTTTCGGGTCTTCTCTTCCGGACTAAAGCGCATTGTGAATGTAGATTAGTCCGCAGATGCTGGAGCCGTTCTGGTTTGTGCTCCTCAGCTTCCAGCAGCTGCTCTCTTGGCCTCCGTCCATTCACCTGACCAGCGGCCCAGTTCTTGGAGACGCGGCCTGTGTCGCTGTTTCAGA
This sequence comes from Lagocephalus sceleratus, assembly GCA_911728415.1. Lineage (NCBI taxonomy): Eukaryota > Metazoa > Chordata > Actinopteri > Tetraodontiformes > Tetraodontidae > Lagocephalus > Lagocephalus sceleratus. The sequence goes on along the minus strand of CAJVRN010000210.1, from coordinate 9,512,268 downwards.
GCCCAACGGTGCAGGAGTGCGTGGGGGGGGGGGGTGGGGGGTAGAACGGGACGCGTCTGTTTGCAGATGCTTCTGCCGTGGTGTCCACGACCATGCTGCTGACGTTCCAGGTGGCGAGAGGCGGCCTTCCTATGTTCCAGCTTGTGAGATCAGCAGGCAGCCAAAAGTCCAAAAAAACCCCCAGAAATGCAGGTTCATCCGGAACCGACGAGGTTTCAGACTGAAACCTTAACACTCCAGCAGCCACATGCTCAGGGTGTCCAGCTCAGGCTCTGGCCCTAGCTCTCTCTAGCTGATCCAGCCAAGCATAAACACAAATCTACATTAGCACCTCCGACTTCTGGTTTGTGTTCACGCTGATTTTTAACAAATGAACCGAGCGCTATAAACATGAGCTCAGCGCCTGATGTCATCCTGTATCATCAGCCATGAACAAAATGAACTCAATGACCTTTGGGGTCATGAACAAAGTCCATCAACCGTGGAGCTCTCGTCGCTACGGCCAAAGACAATGGCGCTGCGCTCCTGAAGGCACTTCCTTGTGGAGCCGTGACCTATCATCCACCTAAAGTGCTCTTTGAATTCTCACGGCGGTCCCACTGTATTTCACAGCCGTTGCGCTTGTGCGAGCGCGCTTGTAGGCTGTTTCCTTCCCCTCGTGCCCACACTGTGACCAAATGCGCTTCCTCCAACTTCAGATTCCCAAGCTGGTGGGTCGCTCGGCGTCCAAGCAGGTGCAGGATCAATGGGCTTAGTAAGTGATTGAGACAAAGAACGGACTGCGCACACACACACACACACACACACACACACACACACACACACACACACACACACACACACACACACACACACGTGCATTCCGCTGGAGTATGGGGCCAGATGCTTGCAGCAGTGTTTTGGATCTTGCTTGAAATCAAGACGTGAGCAGTTTCAGGCCAAAATCTGAACTCCTTTAATGCCCCAAGACTCACGCTACATTCACGGTTCCCTTATTGTTGTCTTTCTGCCGCTCTGCCTCTAATCCGGTGGGAGGGAAGCAGCTACTGGGAGCTGCACACAGTCACACAGTGTGACTTAAACACTGTACACAAAAGTAATGCTACAGAAAGATGCAAATGCCGGACACACACTTCGAGGACCAAAGGCATTCCTCTTCCACCGAGGCTCGCTGTGAAAGCGTGCCAAAAGGAGCTAAATAGCTTTAGTCACTTTTTAAAAGCGGGAGGGCAGATGCCGGGGCAAGCCAGCAGTGAATAAACAGTTAGTCAGCTCTCGTTAAAGCGAGGGGTTATTATCTCAGAGTGACGACAATCAGCAGTTATATGGGCCGTCGTCTCATTAACACCGAGGCAAACGGCAGCAGCAGCGTCTCAAACTAAATATCCTCTGGAATCATATTAGCAATGGGATGTAGTTGATAAGAAGACCGGACCCACTAACAGAATGTTGTTTGGATAACTTAAACAACGTGGAATCGCATTTGCATTCAGACACTGGCGTGATTATGGAGATGTAATAATCAATTATTAGTTCACCAGTGTCAGATTAAACTGCAGCGTTATGAATGATGTGAATCAAAGTTTCTGCTCAACCTGTTGCAACAGTGCAGCGCGTGATCATGCAGAGTTTAAAGGTTTCTAAGAAAAAGTTCCTGACTAAATACAGTAAATGTACTCATGGATTCATTTTGAGCCCTTTTGTAATTTGTAAACATTGTGGAAAGGTTTTTTTTGTAGTAGGAAAGGATTATTTAAGGAAGATTTTGATGAACCCTCATAATCATGCTCAAGAGCCTCACAGCTGGCTGTCAGTTAAATATAAATAGTGTGTATTGTACGGTTAACTGTTGACTATGGCTCAATTACACAAGAGCAATTAAAGCAATTAAAATAAAAATGGAGCAATTTACTTTTAAGCCCCATGATCATAATTTTCTCACATAAACCAGTATGTTGTGTAATGATGGACAAAGTTAAAAATGACACTCACCATTTGCGACTGGCTCCGCGGGCTGCCATTGATGTCCTCCACCTTCTCATTCGCTGTGTGAGAAAAGACATGAAGACTTACTATCCTCCCTCTCTCAACCCCACCATCCCGACACGAGGACGAGAATTCAGGTACGCAAATCCAGCAACAGCTCTCATGTGAGGTTAGTAAAGAGTATGGGAGCCATGTGAGAGCCTGTGTGTGTGTGTGTGTGTGTGTGTGTGTGTGTGTGTGTGTGTGTGTGTGTGTGTGTGTGTGTGTGTGCACGCGCTGAGGTGCAAAGGGAGGCAGGAAAAGTCTGGGAAGTAAAGCTGCCTAATTCGTCAGCTGCCGCAAGAGAATTACTGACAGACCAGCTTGGCCTCATTGTCTGTTTTGGTGAGCTGGGAGGGTAAAGTTTCAACCCAACACACACACACACACACACACACAACACACACACACACACAACACACACACACAACGCACACTTACTTAGAAAGAGAGGGAAAGACAGGGAGGGATAAAAGAGAGAGAGAGAGAGGGGAGAGGGAGATTTCATAAGACAAACTGCATGAGTGAGAATGGCAGTGTGTGCAATATAATTAAGGATATATATATGTGTGTCTGTGTGTGTGTGTGTGTGCGTGTGAGTGTGTGTGTGTGTGCGTATGTGATCCCTGAAAAAGTAAACGTCATAAAAGCCAGTTTAACCTGCACATGCTCTTATTATGACATTAAACTAAATGTGGTGAATCCTAAATCCCTCTTAAGTAAATAGGCAGTGTCATATTATTGCCATTTATGGTTGTTGAATGTTAGCAAACAAATACTTTAATAATCTTAACTTTCTTAACTAATTAATTTTCCCCACCATGAAGCAAAGACTATCAGCCTTCACTTTATTTATGAATAAAATGATTTTGGATCCAGTAATAAAAGCCGTAAAAGGGCGCAGAATGCTGCAGTCGGTCAGAGAGATAATGTAATAACCAACGTTATTGAGATAGATATCAGTGATTTGTGTGTTCACGCTTGTTCCAAAATGTGTCGTTGCCCCAAAAGGGCAGGAGCAAATTATGACGGGAGGAAAAGAAAAAGTGAGAGTGAGAGACACCAGCCTTGAGAGAGAGAGACCTAGAAACACTTCAGAGAGAGAGAGAGAGAGAGAGAGAGAGAGAGAGAGAGGGAGAAAGGAGAGGGATCAGACATTAAAGAGGACAGTGAGATGGACAGAATGGGAGATGGGTACAGAAAGAAGAGGGGAGAGGTCCTGAGGTCTGGGGTGAGACGCACGCCTCGGCCCCCCCAGGGCGTCACAGAGACGGCCTGCGTTGCTGCGGCAGTTAGCCCGCCACCCTCAAAAACAAGAGCGCGCTGCTGAGATTTGGCCCAAATACAGCGCGAGACTGACGATCAGCCTCGACTGCAGCTCGCTGTTACAGAGAGCAAACCTTGCATGTGTGTGTCTGTGTGTGTGTTTGGGTGTGTGTGTGTTTGGGTGTGTGTGTGTTTGGGTGTGTGTGTGTTTGGGTGTGTGTGTGTTTGGGTGGCCGCTCGCAGATAGCATGAATTATAGACAAACACTGCGTTTTATTCTTGCTGATAACACACAGATTTATTCATCAATGCTCTCTAAACATTTCTTTCAGACGCTCGGTTACACCTCAAGTGCCATGTCTCGCTGTTTCCCAAGAAGTGGAATTTTCTGCTTTGTCATAAGAATTATGCAGATTACGGCTGAACAGGCCGAAGGCGTAAAGTCGATGACTTAAGCATAAACAGAAACAGAAGGGAGAGAGACAGGATGGTAGATACAGCAGGAGATAATACAGGGCCACAATGGTGTGTTTTCCTACTTCTGTGGGGTCCTGAAACCTGTTTAAGATTAGGGAGGAGCTGTTGTTACGGACGTGGATTAGGGGAAATTGTGCTGTGTAAGAGGACATCAATTGAAAGACAGCTCAACAATACAGCTGCACATGTTTGTGCATGTATCTGTACACCTGTGTGTGTGGTTGTGGTTGTGTACATGCTACCGTATGTACTGAGCAAACACACAAGCATTCTGCTGGTAAAGAGGCTGTTTCGGGACATTTTGACTGGTCCTCAACTTCAAAGGGCTGGTTGAGGTGAGAAATGGGTTCAGGTTAGGGTAAGTTAAACAATTATGTGTATGAAAGTCCTCAAAGGGAGAAGTACAACTGTGTGGGTGTGTGTGTGTGTGGGTGTGAACCTACCTATGATCTGGATGATCTGCGCCAGCAGGACTCCATCGGTGACGTCCTGGCTCAGGTCCTTGATGAGACGCGGGCAGCCAGACTTTGCCAGGTAGTGATTGGCCCAGTCTGTGTAAATCTGTAACAACAGAACAGCCGTTAGTGCGTATGTGAGCAATGGACCCGCACCTGTGTGCACATCTGTCCAGGCTGCACACTTTTTTTAATGTGAATTACAAGCCAGGTAATGTGGATTATTAAATATGACGTATCATGTTCCTGCTTTTGCCTTTCCCTCCAAATCCTAAGCCCCGCCCACATACGGTATTTGCCCCGCCCATCTCCTCTGTCAAGATGAACCCATCTTCTCGTAGGTGGATCCTTGTGCAGGTAGCTGTGGTTGTGTGTGTGTGTGTGGGGGGGTACCCAGTGAGAGGGACTATTGAAATCAGACTGGGCAGAAGGTAGTTTAGTGAACATTGTCCTGGGAAAATGAGCCTTGCATGGTATGTCCCCTTTTAGTTTAAAACTTCAGGTATATATCTTCAATCCAGGTCTCTTAATTATCCCAAAAGTTGTTTTTTTGGGGGTTTTTTTGCAGACATAATCTGTGTCTAATTATTGGAGTCTAACTATTAGCAGTAGAACAGGCTACCGAGGGGTTAAGCGGAGTGTTGGGCTCTGCCCTTGAGGGTCCATTTAGCCTTGTGCTCATCTTCTAACCTTCCATCACGCCAAACAGGTGCTGACTTTTCCTCAGTGCCGCTTGTCCCCAGAGCGCAGTACTCTGTCTCTCAGTAATGTGGTAACTGTCCGGCCCCGACAGCGCTATCCAAACACTCAAACTGTCTGCACATCTCGACTACCCAAACACAAATATTTCATCCAGCCTTTGGCGCTCGCTTGCAGACCCATGCTGTTTACGCTCCTTCTCCATGGTAATCGTAAATGAACCCAGCAAACACTTCAGCGCGAAATAGACGGGTTGGTGACTCCAATGAAAACAAAAAAGGCCTTTTTTTATTGGGCATGTATTGCAGGCCCTTTTTTTTATTTCCACAAGGTATAAATGGTGCTGAAAATCCCACAAATTCCTTTAATAAGTGCCCCGGAGGACTCAAAAACAAACCGGGGGGAGTATTATGGCAGAAGTCAGAACAATGTTGATGAATGTGACAAAAGTAGCCATAATTGAGACATTGGTAACAGGTGGTTTACAAGCAAAACCCTGGATCTGAAGCAGAAAGGGCAGCATGCTGCACAATCTTTATTTTCACTTAATCTCTTAACAGCCGCTTTGTCTTTCATTAGAGCCCAATGAGAGGACCGATATAGGCGACGCTTTGTCCGTCAGGTGACAGACTGATCCTGACAGCTGCTGCTGTTACTACGGCTCCACAGAGGAAAGATGGGAATCACATTTGGCCTCCAAATGTTGGGCCCGACCATCGCCGACCCGAACAGGAACAATGGGGGTTTTCTCTTCGTACCAGAGGTTCAGGTCCAGCAACCATGATGACTGAAGAGGAGAGATGAAGGCTAATGTGTGCCGGTGCAAGTGCACATGGAAAATTGTTCCCACACCTTTAAATTTTATGTAACCGGTACATTTTTCCCCCATTTCCTTGGGTTTTTGCACAGCTTTCTCTCACGCTGTACCTGTGGAAATTTCAGCAGGAGCTAGAAAAGCAATTCGGCCCCTCCTGCTGTGCAGAGGCTGCATTTGATGAGTTTCTGCAGACAGATATGGAGAAACTTGTGTCTCCCAGTTAGGCCCCAGCTCAGATACTGGCTCAAAGAAGTAACATAAACACCCTAAATGCTAAACCTGCTGTCTGAGACTGTTCTCATTATCCACAGATTTAACGAGCACGAAGGACTTTAATGATAATTCAGATTGAAGACCTTCTATGAGGTTTTAAAAAGAATGCCTTAATGTCTAAAAGTACACAAAAGCTATAAAGTTCATATTAGAGTAGTAATTGTATTTTCTTCTTGTGGTTTGTGTCTGGATTTTCTTAGTATAACACAGCAATCCTCTCATCATTGCGATTTTTTTTCCCAAGGAATTCCCTCATAAAACAGCTCATGTTGAAAAAATCTATTTTCCCCTCATTTACCTCACATTCGGCTCTCTATTAAAACCTTTTCTGTCCCGCTCTTTCCTTTTTTTTTCCTTCTAAGTGAAATGTTTGCTCCTTTAAAGATGCCGCCTCCCTGAGTTTTTTGGGATCTTGTGGTTTCCGTCTGTGATTTTTTGCCATGATGAGAGGGAGGAAAATACAACAGCAAAACAACACTGAACAACAAACACACACACAAAAACAACAACAAAGTGCCTTTTCTTGCAAAATGGGGTGAATACTCAAAAATGAATAGACGCATTAAATAAGGAGAAATAAATCAAACAAACAAACAAAAAATAAATGCACCACGAAGGCAAGCCACATCCCATCGGGGGGCAAGTAAACAAACAGGAGATGGAGTTGGAAGTGTGTGTGTGTGTGTGTGTGTGTGTGTGTGTGTGTGTGTGTGTGTGTGTGTGTGTGTGTGTGAGAAAGTTGAGCCTGCAGGAAATATTATTGAGGCTGTAGCACAAAAGTGCTGGGCAGCAGAGCCCCTCACACACAAAGAGGAGCGAGCCGGTAGCCATTATTCATTACCTACAACTGTGGCTTTACCTTTAAACCGGAGCAGACACAGAACAGCCCAAAACAATGGAGGCTGGCGGAGGACTCCCTTTGTGCTCTTCAAATGTTAATGCACTGCACAAGAGGAGGTTTGTTTTGAAGATATCTCGTATTTGTCCTCTGCGAGCGGGCGGAGGGGCTTGGGTGTTCCAAGGAGCCTCGCCGCTGTGATGTCGGGGGTCTTTCGATGCCCCTGTGAAGGGCCGGGCCAAGGCCTTGAGTTATTCAGGACCGCTTCAGCCGAACAAGCTCGTGGTGGGGAAGTCATAATGGTGACTTCAGGGCTGGGAGGCAGGGAGGCTGATCCAGACCTAGTCAAGAAGGCCACATCAAAAGAATATTAAGCTAATTAACTGCGAGGGTCTGCGATGAGCTGGCTACTTGACATGTATCCCGCCTCTCGCCCAAGGCTGCTGGGATAGGCTCCAGCCTCCTCGCAGCCCCGGAAGGAGCAGAAAATGGATGTTCGGAAATGCGAGGGTAGTCTGTCCCCAAACATGACTGAACGTCAGAGATCTGCAACAGTCAAATGTGTTTGAATACGTTCTTATCTTTAAGACAGGATGCCATTGTAGGAGCTGAATAGAGTACAAACGGGATAGAAAACAGGTTTTTAGGAGGATTCAGCTAGAACATCTCTTTGTCTAGCTCAAATAGATAAAAGTAGATGAGGCGGATAGAAACGCAGACACCCAGTAGACAAATTCAATTCAGGTGGATTCCTGGTTAAGAGAGCCATCTGCCCTGACATCTGTTGCGCTTCCAATGGGGATATGAACGGAATATAAACACACGTCTCCGGGACCAAACACCATCCATCCAGCCCAGAGGTCAAACGAGCATTTGCATGTGATTTGAAGAGGGTTTTATTTGCCACAGCGAGACGCTTCGGCTTCGCAAATGCTGACAATCAGAGGAAAGTAAACTCGAGCATCACTGACAGCCCGCTCCGTCTGCAAATATTTGTCTTGCCGAGAGTCATAAAGGCTCCGCATGTGAATTTGAAATTGAACAAATATGCCTCTGCGCGGACAAGTTTCTTCAGATTATGAGGCATCGTTTTGAGCATCGGTTTTACTGCTTCAATAATGCTGAGTCACAGTTTTGCTTCATTTCTTTCTTCTTTATGTACCTATAATCGGTGAAACCTGTCAACGTGAGGAAGAGAGATGCTGATCTGATCTATCAAATCACTTTTCTTTGCGAGAGACCAACTGGAGGGATGTGGCAAACACCTTAATGAGTGGATATTTTTAAAATCTGACAAAGGAACAAGACCTCACACAGACACAACTAGTCCAAATCTTCCTGTTTCTCATCCTGAGTCGGTCTCCGAGGTGGGAAGTGGACCCGAGACCTCCGCTGCCCTCGGCTCGCTCTGACAAAACAAGCGGAGAGGAAAGGCACCCTGCCTCCTGCCCGTGTGGGAGCGCAGGCTCTTCCTCTCGCTTCATCACTCCTCTGACTCGAGTCTGTCAGCCGTCCGCACGCGTTAGTTCCCCCCCGTCACAACAGCCCTGTCACTTTTCGGAAGCGCAACCTCGTGCTACCATGAGCGATAACGCCACCTCCACTGGTGCCGCCTGAGACTACTGACATCATACAGGATGTAGGCAGACACACATGCACATACATGCACATACATGCACACTCACACACACACACACACACGCTCGCTTGAAACCACCCAGGCACTTATACTTACCCCCTACGCCTCACTATTTCTTTCTATCCGTCAGCCCGCATCAATCAGCACATGTCCAGCCTCTGTAATGATGCTCCCCTCACTGATGTCACCACAAGTATCTTTCCTCTCACGCTCTCCCCTCTTCCTCTCTCTGCTCTGCAGGTCTCTCCACTCGGCACAGGAGATCCCAAAAATACCCCTCTCACCACAAAGCAGCAAAAACTGCCTTCAACAGTCCTGATCACAATGCAGTGACTACAGCTACGCAGGTATTATTGGCAGAGGCTGCAGTGCCTCCGCGCAGCCTCCGGGGGGAGCCTGGAAGAGGAGCGAGCCGCTGGAGAGAGAGGACTTACTGTATTTATCAATGGAGTTTAGCCTGGCTCGCTGTTGATGCATGGTCTCTTTATTCAGGAATACATTCCAGCACTTCATAAATTAAGAGCTCGATGGCACCGAAGGAGTTTGAGCACATGGACAAGCGCTCACAGGACATTTGGCTGCGTGAGGTTGTTTGAAGCAGAGAATTAAGAAGCCTTGGCAATGCTACCGCTGGTGCCACACAGGTCCTAAATGCGATTAAATAAAACATAGAGTCCCGCTTAATAATGGAGCGGCAGTGTCGTCAATTATCCTCCATCAGTATCTGCCAAAAAGCAAACCCAGGGAGGATAAAAGGAGGAATGGAAAGAAGGGTAAAAATCAGATATTAATGTTCGTTTGTGTGTACACAACAAATAACTGTCAAAGAATATGTATCCACATTTTGTGAACAGCGCCTACACAGGAAAGTGTTCTTATGAAGATCATGATTGCACGCAAGCAAACTTTATTATTTGCTGTGTGCAGATCAATATTACAACTGCTCAAAGCCCTGTGGTTAAAGCGCCACTGGCAAGGTCGGACTTATAAACTTTATGTTGATTTTAGTTAAAGCTAATGTGCAAATTTAAATAGCAAATAAAAGTTGAAATCCTAGAACCCACTTAATGAAGCAAGACTGCAGAAAAGACACATTATGTTCATCTTTCAGTTCACCGCTCAGTTAAAAATGAGTTTGACTTCACCAAAAGAATCTTGAAGCTGCTCAAGTCTGCTGAAAAAGAGATCCAAATGAAAGATCACCGCTGCATTTCAACTGAGAATATCTCAGCAGACGCGACTGTCGACTGCATTACCAAAGCACCTGGAAGCCATTTCCATGATATAATGTCTGACACATCTGTGTACCCCATGAAAGCTTCATTATCTAGTCCTGGAGTAGAAAACCCTCCTTCAAATTCACCTAATCCTGAGGTAATAGCAGCAAGGCGGCTTTCCAGCATGGCTTCACTCCAAATGGAACAAACACCCAGGTGAGGAAGTTTATCCCAACAATTCGCAGACTTGCGACGTGCTGCCAGCATCGCACGTGATGTTTACGTGACAGCGGTTTTCACAGCAGCTCTGAGTCACAAACGGGCTGGGGGCTGGCCAGCTTCCTGTTGGTTGCTTCGCCAAGGTTCAGTCACAAGCTCACCTGTATAGGTATGTGTGTGTGTGTGTGTGTGTGTGTGAGAGAGAGAGAGAGAGAGAGAGAGAGGAGAGTGTGTATTTGCAACACACTGTCTATCAAAATACACATTCAGCAAAATTAGCACATCTTGGCTGGTCCCCACAACCTCAAAGGGTGACGTGAGGGTTAAGACATGGCTTTCAGGTTGAGGTTAGCATCGGGTTTAGATTAGGATTAGAGCTAGCAGGTTATTTGGGATAGTTAGTGTTAAGGTAGGGTCATGCCGTTGAAAAGTCTTCACAACAATAGAAATACAAGAATGTGTGTGTGTTTGTGGGAGGGTCGTCTAGAAGCACAAATACTAATGAAGACCAAAAGCCAAAAGAAAAACAAAGTTAAAAAAGAAGAAATCGCAATAACGAAATACGAGACTCAAAATAAAGCTATTAAAAACGCATCAATGCACGAGAACACTCGGCAGATCCCACGGCCAAAATTACTCAACGTTTCCTGACAGGCATTTGAGTACGCGTCATTCTTGATTTGGTTATTATTTTAGATGAAAAGTGATTAAAAGTCGCTTTCCAGGCAAGCCACTGAGCAGCCTCATCCAAGACGTTACACAGGTGACTCACCAATGGTAGCCAGACAAAAGGTGAACTTTAGCAATTTTCCAAACCGCTCTGGAAAAATCAAGCTTCCAGGCAGGTCACAACCAAATGACTGCGCAGCCATCAGACAGCAGCTGAGAAATTCAGAAAAAACCGACACGTTCTGTCATCATTTGCTCATGCTGGGATCTGCCAAGCCCTTCCGTTGTCTCCAGGGAACTCCTGAACAGAAAATGACATAATTGGACGGCTCGGAGAGATCAGGAGAGACGATCCTGCGCTGGACACGCTGGCACATGTCACTGCTGGTCTGCTGACTGGACTGGGACCAGTCAGAGAACACCCAAACCAAAAATGACCAGAATGGAAAATATGAAATCTGCATACGAAAATCACAAATGCGTTTGCTGATAATTCACATTTATCAGGAATTAGCACAAAATAACCCTAATAAAGTTTTTTTTTTCAAGGCAAAATGTGAAAATCTCTGATATCACAGAGATTTATGGTGCTGCCCAGGATGTGCTTGACTGTGCTCAAATTTCACCCAGATCTCTGCAGAAGTGAAGACAGCTCTGCTGGAGGTGAACCCCCACCACCCCCAACCCCCGCTGCTGCGTAGTCAAATTCAGCGGCTGATTCATGTTTGGAGGAGGGAAATCCATCAGGTGGTGTGAGGAAGCGATTTTAAACAGCCTCCACACACATCCTAAAACACAAACACCCTTTCCTTCCTCTACCAACAGCCTTGACCTCAAACCAGAAGACAGAGGATTTACACCACCTCACGGCCCAATGGGTCATTTAGCCTGCACGGCTGTAAAACCCAGCGGTGAGGTGGTGAAAGCTAAATTTATGTAGTGAAATATAAAACACAGACGAGTAGGAGAGCTGCTTTGCTAACCTCGCCATTCATCATATCTTAAAAGAGACTAATGGAACTTTAGAAAAAAAAAAACTGATGTGGGAGGCAGAAGGATCTTCTGTGCATTGTCAGCATTCTGCATATAAAAGAACCTGAAGAATCTAAACCAGTTTTATAAGAAATGACCCCCATACAGCTGATAATACAGAGGAACTACAACATTCATTTGCATTTAAAGTGGTTAAAACTCATGTGGCCAATTAGAAATAAGAACGATCCAAGCCTATAACAACACAGGGCCTCGCGCACACGCACACACACACACACACACACACACACACACACACACACACACTCGCCCACAGATGCTGTTGCTGTTGTAATCTGATGCTACCACATGATGACCTTCACTTCACCTGATGCTACATGTGTGAGCTGACGTACAGATGCAAACACACCGCTCTCTCACTTCTTGATAAACACCAGATTATGCTGAATCCTGGCCAGGGGGACATAAAAGCCCCACGAAGGCTTGTTGAGGAGCCTGCAGTAATTAGCTACTCCAGAAAACGAGATGCGTTGGGCTTTAATCACTGTGAAACCCCCCAGCATCACCTTTCTGCTCCACTAACAGCCTCAGTTCAAACTTGTGCCTCTCTGAGGGGGTCGATAAAGGTTACAACAAGCATCCTGGGGGCTCCTGGTTGACACCCACCCATTTCCAGAACGCAGGGTTTGAGCTCAAGTCCTTCCTCATCTGCAGCGTCCATCCATTCAAGTACTGTTAATTAGGAGAGGCAACGGGTTACTGTGTCATCAGCAGGCCCCTTCTGCTGCGAGAAGCGCTGCCAGAAACACACAATCGCGGGTGCCCACAAACAGATCCGTATCGTCCCACAGAGGCTTGGAATGATTTCCAGAGCAAAAAACAAATCAGGAGGACATTACCCGTGCTGGTGTGACTCACTGGCCAGGACACATTAGTCATACTTTCTCACACCATCTGACCATCTTTCAGTTCACTGACTGTCCATGAGTCAGCTACTGGGGGTGGGGGCATCAATCCAGCAGCACTTTCACCCAGGGCTGGACAGATGTATTTGACACCACAGCGGTGGCCAATTCCATTTCCATTAAGGGGGAAATATCATGCAAACATTTTCCGGTGCTTTAGTCCATATATTTCCGTATCCAGAGTGCCCCCGCCACCCTGTAAAGACCAGTTTCAACCATTACTTCACTGCTAAATAAAACGCTGTAGTCTGCGAACGTGTCTGTAAACAGTCCATTTTGCATGTCCACCCTGCAGTTACGCAACAGTTGATTTGAATAACCCCGCCCTCACGCTGGGTACCTCCTCACACACAACCACAACTACCAGAGACAGGAGCATTCGGAGGGAAGGGCAGTGAGACGGGTGTGCTTAGAGAGACTGTGCTCAATCCTTTGTTTTTTTAGGCCAAAGCACGTTACTAAGGTTTCATTGAGACATGAAGGAACCATGTGAACCTGCCGAAAACTAGCATAATATGTCACCTTCAAGGCAACATTTGGTAAATTTTAATAAGATAGGCAAGTAATCAAACCAACTTTACAGATGGGTGGGGGTCGAAAGTTAGTAAAAGTGTGTAGGTACACACCTGTATTGTAGTTACAGAGTTAAGCTGGCTGTAAACACGCTCAGTAAACCCAAAAACACCTATCAGCGGCCCACCAAATGCTCCAGTTTGCTCAGGTATCAGCCCCACTGGGCACGCGGCTGCCTCAAAAGCCATTTATGAGAGCATTTGAATGCGCCACACGTGTCTGTTTGGGTCCTATCAGGACGGCCATCTGCTTGCTGAGAAACAAACTCAAGTCGATCACTGGATTAATGGCTTTTTGATTTGGGGCAGTCCAGACTGGTGGGAGACGGCGCCAATTTTTATTAGCGACCGCACCTCAGAACGGATGCACGGGGACAGCGGCGCTGTAGAGGGGCCAAACAGCAGATTTAAAAAAGAAAAAAATGCAGATAGGGGCCATGTTTTCACAATCAAAAACAAACCATTGTTGTTGCTATTGAAACGTTACGAGTTATCCCTTTAAATAACTCATCCAGCAGCAAGAAACTGGGCGACTATTGTACACGAGAGATCACTGAGCGCTGCGGTCAGGAAGCACCTTCAGTGAGCGAAGGTGTGCAGCGGAAGATCACGGAGGAGCCACATCCTGAGACAGTCCTGCATCGGAGCCTGAGCGGATGTGCTTTCCCTGAAGACCATCGATGCACACACAGGCCAGCAGAGGGACCCATCCCTCCCTACAAGCCGCCCCCCCTTTCATCTCACGGCACATTTATCTTTAGTGGGGCTGCAGGCGGCTGAGGAGCTGTCAGAGGTCGGTAAGAATAAACTTAATGAGTCATTCAAGCATCGTCCGGGAATCACTGTTTGAGAGAGAGAGCCAGAGAGGTTGGACACTTCAAACGCTCGGCGGGCTTGGCTCTCTGCTTAGTAATGATGCACAGTTCCCGGCAATCTCTGCAGCCCTAACTTACAGACCAGGCTGCCCCGGAGCCAGGAGGGAAGTGTAGGCGCGTAAATAGGATCAGAACGGCTGAAATTCCCCCTAAAAGGAGTCCAGTCGCAACACGGGAAATGTGGCATCCCCGTGTGCTGCATTAATATTCGACAAGTCCCACAGAACTATTACAAATTTATTTGAGTGTGTGTTAGAGCCAAACCAAACGAATTAACGACACGTGGCATTTATTTGAAGCAACAGTTGTTACGCCGGGCAAACGACTCTGTAATCCGTGGATGTTACATTTTTTTACGAGCCTGATTGAGACGGCATGTTGGAAGCGCCAATAATTGGGGATGCAGGGTTTACATAATCAGCTCAAGCCCACAGTGATTCCTAATAAATAACCGCATCCGCCGCGTGATTTGATGTCTTCCACGTGGCCCTGCGCACAAACGCTCTGCTTCGTTCACCTTCGGTGAGGGCGCCGTCCTCCACGGCTGCCGTCCTACTCGCGCGGATCTCCACCGACTACATACTTAGTGTAAGGGCTGTGTGTGAGCGAGCACAGGAGAGCCAGGCCTGGATGGGAAGCGCAGCCTTCAGGGCCGATGGAGCGAACCAAGCTTAACTAATGGTGCTGCTCACAGGGTCAAAGAGATGGAGGCCAGAAAGCGTACAGAGCTTAAAACCGTGGATTAAAAAGGCAGAATAACAGCCTTTAACAGTATCCAGATGAAATTGAGCGATAAAGTATAAACCAAAGGTGCCCTCACACCCCAATATTAAACACTCTTCCAGTGGCTGCTGGGTTGCCAGTTCTGTGCTGGCACCAGTAGAGGGACCTGCAGACCAGAAAAACCAGGTGTTACACATTAATCCCCTCATTTCCATTGTAACCTGAGAGTCCTGTATTTATTATAAGCATATATCCTTCTTACCAAGTATAACAGTGGCAGCCTTTTCTGCAAATTACAGACATTCAAGACCCTGGACGTGAGACGAGGCCTTAACGTGATCACCACCTCGGCGTAGATCTCAGCGACGTGCACAGACTATTTGAAAGGCAGGGGCGAAAAGAATGGCACATAGAGCGCGCCCTCGCCGCTAAAAAGGGCACTTTAGGATGTGTTTCGGCTCCCAGGGCAGCGCTTTAGCACGCTTTTTGGCTCCTGAGAGGGCACTTTAGCACGTGTTTTTCACAGCACCCCATGGGCGGGGTGACTTGGACACCAACCCGTGCACGCCACTGGATCTACTGGACATCGGAAACATCCATGTGTCTCTTACTAATTACATCACCATAGAACTTAAAAACGATGGTGAACTCAGCATCACCTCCATATTAGGACCTCCAGTAAGTCAGCTTATGCAACAAGTGGTCAAAGCATTACGCCGGCACATGAAGCGATGGGATTAATAACGATGCGGTTAGCTTGGCTGCTCGTCCGCCCTCAGCCTCGACGTTTACTGTAAATGTAGTGTGGATGGGCTCGACATCTGTGGCCAGGGGTCTGTGACTGAGCCCTGAATCACAGACGACTCCCGCTGAGTCACCAGAAGCGTTTTCACTGAGTGTTTGCGCTCGACAGACGGCGAGGCGCTCCTTCCTCCAGCCCCCCGTTTTCATCCCCCATCACGTCTGTCCTTACTTCCCCAAGATTGATGGCACCTTTGTGTCGTCTGATGACTCAGGCTCTTCCATTAGAGGCTGTCAATCAATTAACAAGGGATGTTTGTTTCCAACCCAAGAGCTGCTTTTTTTTTTTTAAAAGAAGAGGTTGCACAAAAAAAAACAAACGATTAAACACAAAATGAATGAAGTGAGAGATTATACAACATGTTTCGCTTTTGTCCTGTCCTCTTCCTCTGAGCCGTCGGAGCGCGCTGCAGCATGCAGCTGTTATAACAAAGGTTAAAGGTCAGGCGCGTTGCACTCTGTCAGGATTTCCTTCACCTGCTTTCCTACAAGAAGTGACCCGAGGAGCCGCGTCAGCCAAATGGGACGCGGGCCCATCGCGATAGCTGAATGGAGACAGAGCGCCGGCGGAAACACACACGTCTACCAGTGTTGTCCCAGACTGCGTACGCACACATGGACACGCACACCCTCTCCAAGCCGCCGCACGCAGCTGCAAAATCAAGACACATGTTCTCTGTGTTTTTGTTTCAAGATTTCTATTTAGGAGAGAGAGAGAGAGGAAGAGAGAGAGTGTGTGTGTGTGTGTGTGTGTGTGTGTGTGTGTGTGTGTGTGTGTGTGTGTGTGTGTGTGTGTGGGTGTGTGTTCTGGTACTTGCTACATTTTGAATACCAAATTACGCGTTCTACTAGCAAAGTGAGGACATTTTCGGGAAGCAAGGCTATTGCTCATAAAATGAAAGGCCTGCTTGACGGTTAAATTGTGGTTTTAAGATTTGGGATTAGATTAGGGTTAGGGTCAGGGTTAGAGGCTCAGGTCTGATGGAGAGGGCTGGAGTAGGGGGCTGGGCAAAGTATTATGCCTCTGAAAGTCAGTGCTAAAGTACAAGGACGTGTGTGTGCGTGTGTGAGTGTGAGAGAGAGAGAGAGCGAGAGAGAGAGAGAGAGAGAGAGAGAATGGACCAATCTGAACAACAATGAGCCCTTCAAACCTTCACTAACAGTAAACACATTGATAACATTAAAACCATTAGACCGGCGCTAAGCTAAGAGCTACGATGGTTAGTGCTTGAGTGAAAATGTTGCTTGTTAAAAAGTCACCCTCCAGCCATTCAGTAAAGTCTCATTTCTCTTTGTAAAATCGCATGCTTTATTTCATCCATGGCAGTAAAAGAGCAGAGATGCAGTCGCCCATCGCTGACTCTGCTCTAGTTTCTCATGTGCAACTGGAGCTCAGCCGCTCTGCCCCCCATTCCTCAGCCTCACCTCTGCAGCTCCACAGTACTGATTCGTTAACGCCAGTCAGGCGTTATGACACCAGATATGCATTCAAACAAACGGGAATTTGTTCAGCTGGGACTAGACATTAGCCATGTCCAGTAATGACCAGTGCAGGAGCAGAAAACCACCTGCAACCCTGCAGATGTCCGTCCCACTGACTAATGGCCTGGACTTTCCAATTGCCCCGACACGTCCTAAAGCCCCTGAGTTCTATTGTTTTGGCAAAAAGAAAGCAACATGGCACAGCCTTCACGCGACACTCGGGCTCGCCAGTTGCTATGAGCGCTGCCAATTAGCTCGCATGCAACTTTGCAACAGGGAAGAAAAACCACTGTTTGAGGAGAAACTTGCCAAGACCAATGAAGGGATCGAGCAGTTTCACTCCTTCCCTTAAACCTTGTGTCAGCAAAGCCGAGTTCTGACACCCCGATGTTTGTGATTACTGTGTTTATGCTTCTGATCTCCATCACGGGGCTTAAAAATCTCTTAAAACTCGGCATTAGCCTCACCACTCCCCTCTGAGGCTGCCCTATTTCGGCGGGCTGCCTATTAGCTCCCCTAATTACCGCTGATCATCTTGGGGAGAAAGGAGATAAGGCTTGTGGGTGAGGGACGCTGTGATCAGGTTACACGAGCCCGGCGGGCTGACAACCGTATTTACGAGCCGTGACCGATGGATTTAGAGTGAGTGAGCACTTTTAGACCACGGGCAGGGGTCGCGGGCAGATGACACAACACAAACGCTCTTGAGAATGACAGGCCAGTGAGATGTCTCAAGGCCCGGGGAGGAGGGGTGTGTGTGTGTGTGTATGTGTTGGGGGGTAAAATAAGACGGTAGCAGGGGGAAGGATAGGTCACAGGGAACTTTTGTGCACCTGGTTATGATGTCCATTTTTTCCCAGTTTATTTGCCTCGCGTCTAGACCATCAGGACCCAATAAAATGTCTGGATATTGAGGATCAAAGATGGACTTATTCCAAAAGCACTGATGAAAGGGCGCACTGTGACAACTCTACTGGCCAAACCACCATCAGCGCTTCACTGGTTTCGATGGGACAAGGGACACTGTGTACAAGTTTGGCACCTTGTGCCACCAAGACAGATCTGGGTTTCATAACTTCTGCAAGGGCGGCAATGTGCATCGTTCCTGCCCCTTGGGGCTGATGTGAGAGCTGGCTACTGTACAGCAAACAATCATCATCCTTCCAATAGCTTCCATTAAGTAGGGTAATTAGCAGTCTTCAACAGTGGAGAAGGAAAAAAAATCAGCTTCCTGACTCTTTTCCAAAGGATAAATACATAAATTAAACATCAGATTTTGGTCCCGAGGATCAAAGACTACCAAAGACCGTTTGATGTAGGAGAGGCCAGAAATGTGCATATTCAAAAGGAAGTATCGTCTGAAACCGATGAGCGCTACATCACGTTCTGGCCCCCCAATTTGATAATCTCTACCCGATGATCAAAAGAGCAGTTGGACTGGAGCTCTCAACAGCCCTGATCAATTGAATCCACGCTGCTCTTCAAAAGCCACAGATACCGTGAGCAACGCGAAAATGTATAGCGAGCCTTCTTCAACGTCTAGTGAAGTGCAGAGGAACAGGTGGAATGCCGCGGGTTGGTCGGTAGGTGGCGGTAGAGGGATCTAGGCGTTAGTTACAAACTGGGAGAAAAAGTTGGTTTGGCACTGAGAGCAAACAGAGGCCGGTGGGCATAATCTCAGTTAGGCAACTTTTCCTGGATCAAAAGGGGATGTTTTGGTCTCAGCTTTGGTCCACAAACACTGGTTTATTCTGAGCTTTTTTGAGAAACCAGAAGCACGCCGTCAGTGGAAAGTGTCGTCATGCATGTTCAAACGTGCGCATACTCAGAGCGCATGAATGTATTTCGTTTTGCACACAAACTACTCTTTGCTATACCCAAAAAACACCTCAGTTGACTGTTTGCTTCCAATTTGTTTTCATTTTCTGTACTCCTGTGGCCCACTGACTTAACACATTTCTCCTCTTTTTGTCACATCACAATTCAACTGCTATGTTTTCTTATTGCTCGGACCCCTCCCCATGCTGAAGCTAAATAAAGCCACATCATCAAAGTCTCTGAAAGCCTAATGAAGACAGCAATTACATGCACACGCCTGCTGGGACACTGTTGCTCTCCTGACTTAGAGTCGGCCTGGCCGTGCTCAATACTGATTGATCTGTTTTTGCTTATTTAGCTGAGAGAGAAAAAAAACAACCCAAGAGGCGCACAGCTCCTCCAACCACAGACTGACTAAGCAATCTGATTTAATGCTTCCAGAGTACTCTGCTGTGTGATCAGAGAACTCTGACACTCTGGTTATAATGCATGTGGCACTTTTGATGCAATACTTTAAGCGCCGTTTTCTTTGCTTTGATATTTTTGCTAAAAAAGGTCTTCACAATAAAACAAATCTCGAGATGTGAAACAGAACCTTTTCTGATACGTCAAGATGCAGCAGAAAAAGATAAATCACGCGGATAAAAGCCACTTTTAAGCCCGGGCCTGTGTTCGAAGCAGCGTTCAAATCCACTCTACATTGTTTTCTTGTGAGATTTTAGGCACCGGTTATGTAAAGTTCAGTATTTATATGTGGGTGAGGGAGTGCAATCACAGATGATAAATCACAAGTGCAGATTAGTGATGGCTCAGTTGTGATTCAACATGTTCTCTCTTCTGTTTTCATGTTTCTATCTGCTAACGTCAACAGGTCAAACGTTGCGCGAGTAAACCAGCACGGGGGAACACCTTCTTGCGAGAAACACAAAGTGGAAGCTCCACACCGAAAATCAATTAAAAAAAAGAAGGAAGCAAACATTTATGAAGTAGAATAATAAAGAAGTGGCATGGAAAAAAACTCTGGATAAGAAAGAGGCAAGATGAAATCTTTATCAACACGCTCATCTGTCTGGTCAGAGCAAAGGAGAGGGGGCCAGTTTTAAGTATTCAGGAAAGTGCTGCAGTGAATAACAAGTGCCTGCAGCCCTGTGGACAAAGGGCAATGCTCTTAAAGTCAGCGTTGGTGCACTGCACAAGAGTGCACAAAGATTTGAAAAAAAAAAACATCAATAGCTCATGGTCAGGACTTAGTGAGGAGAGAGGAGTCCGGACCATTCAAATAAATCCTGCGATGAACAGGTCGAAGGGAATAAGTTTATCAGTGTTTGGTGTTGGAACATAATCTCTATGATGAAGGTCTTCCTGCAGGGGAAGGGGGAGGGGGGGGGTTGGATTTGTGCCCTGACCTTTTCACTGAAGGCTCAACAACCAATACACTTTAAGAATCATATTATCTCCCCGGATGACAGGGATGTGTCCTCACCACTCATGGAGTGGTTTATGTTTTCTGGGCAGGTTTGGTCTTGTCATTTCGAAAACGAGACCTGGAAGGCCTGGAAACCAAATTTCCAGGATTTCCAGGTCTTGTTTTCAACTCAATGTTCCATCTCATTCATTTATTAGCAACGCTACAGAGGAGCACATAAACACCATACACTTGTACGAGCATTTATAGTGTTTGACAAAAAAATATAGCAGTACAACAAATCATTCAGGCCTGGTTATGTTTGAGGCATCATTTTAAAAAGCAAAGTTCATTAAGATTATTTGAATTAAACATATACAGATAAGCGTGGCTTTCCAGAGAGCTCCTTTCCAAAGTCCACGAATCTACTCCTCCGCACTTTGTTGCCTTAAACTAATATTATGAACTTCGGGACCTTTATTACTTCAAAATTCAAACATTCATTAACTTGTCTCCAAGCCAAGAGAAACAAGCAGTTTGATACACTGCAGACACATAAACTGATTATCACAGTCAGTTGATATCTAGGCTCTAAAATATAATGAGCCAGTAAGGTTGTGGTGACATTTGGGCTCCTTCCATCTGTTAGATTCAGTGAATATGCATTGAAGCCAATAAACACAGCTCTGTCTATAGAAGGCTCACTCAATAAACATCAAATAGGAGAAAAAACACACACAATGAATAACAATTCATGATCCAGAACGCTTGACTGGTGACTCTTTGACAATATTCACCTTAACACACAATCGAAAGTGAATGCTATTGGGATGATTGAAAACAGACTGCAGCTTTAGATCCATGCAACACAACTCTCTTTGCTCTTGCACCGTGACCGTAATTGCTCCATCACTTCTCTGCTGACAACATTCACCACTTACTGCCGATGTTCCTCTCCTCCCTGTTCTCAACCGTCTCGTACGTACCAATTTCTCATAACCTTCTGCCTTTTCATCTATTTATCTCTGTTTGCGACTGCAGTCTCCCCTATCACTCGATCCCCTCCGTAGCCTGGGTTTCCAGGAAGGCAGTCACATTTCCTGAGCTATAGAGAGAGACTGGTTCGGTCTATAACCTGAAAGGAGATGATGAGAGAATCAGATGCTATCTCAGGTAACATGTGAGTGAATAAAAGTTCACAGCCAGGAGATGGCCCCTGCTCCTACTAATCTATTCTCTCTGACTCTATTGTCTTCCTTTGTGTCATCACTGTGGCACCGAGAAAACAGATTCTTTGTTTGTGCAGATTTGATTTTGACTGAAAAAAAAAGAAAATGTGGCGCGAATGGAGAAATCTGCTGTCATTTCTGATTTACTTTCTCAATATAATGTAGCTGCCCCAAGGTCCCCACAAACAATACTGCCACAAGCAGATAGCAATTCATTTTTATTTATGTTTGTAGAGACCCTAAACTCGGCTGCAGCTGTATTTGACATATAAATATACTGTCCATATAGCACACGCAGTTTGCTAGGAGGTTGTAATGTGGTATGGACGGCAGGATCCACGAGGAATTGAAGCCCAAACCCTATAAATCAGTGTGCAGTATGGATTTCTCCAAATTAAAACCACCTTTCCCGTAAAACTCAAGATGTACGGGAGAAAGAAGAAAAATTTAGGGCACATTTTACTGCTGATTCTCAAGTTTGGAGCAATGGAAGATCTGAGGGTCATATTTTAACAGGAGCAAATTTAAAAACGTGAGAGAAACGTAACTGCTTGTGTCACCATGTGTGACGCAGGGTCTGGCTCGGGCAAATAAGGTGCACCTGACCATACAAGGCATAAAACATTTTCGAGAAGTGCACACATGTAGTCATTACAGGAAGCCAAAAAGCTTGATTAATTCAAATCAGACCTGCATGGTGTCACTCTGAGTGTTTTAATCATTATCTCCATGGATACTCCGTTTTGTTTTCCAATAAAGCTCCAAGTTTTTTTTTCTTAAAGAATGTTTCTTTTCTTGAGGTCCCTTCTTATGTGCTTCACTAACCAAATTTGAATGCCAGCCATCATCCACAAAGGTCACTAAAGTCATTTGACTGTTATATTTTTGGCCTTGAAAACATCACCAAGCTGGACAATTTAAACTGCCTTTGATGGGGATATGAAAGAAGGAAAAATCTAGTTTTGTGAAACCATGATGACTTCTAGAGTGGGCAACCCCCTAATTACCACTAAAACCAAAAATGTTCCACATTGGCTTTGAGGCCATGTGACGTCAAATCGTTCATCTCCTCCAAAAAAATGAGACCAAATCATCATCATTATCATAAAAACAGAGTCATTTTCACCAATAAAAAGTGCTATCCAAGAGAAGAGTCTGGAATTGATACATTCTGCCCAGCTGAAGGGCTTAGAATGTGTGGGCCCCTGAAACCCAAGACCCCAGGCAGCTCGGTTTTTGTGGTGCGTGTCAGTAATACTGAAGATCCCCCCGATGGGGTGAAAGTGATATTATAGAGCCACGGGGGAGGACTGCTCTCAGCGCCACAAACCTCATCTTAACTGAAGAATGATGTACTCTGGGTGTACTCTAACCTCTCACATTGTCTTCTTTTATGACTACAATAATCAAATTAAGATTCTCACTTTGCTTTCGACTGACACAACAGACACACCCGCTGGGGTCGGTGGCTCTGGTTGAGCAGGAGGTAGATTTCCCACTTCTGTCTGGTGAGCAGTGTCTCCACTAGAAGCAACATCTGGCGCGACTGGTGTTCACCTTGAACGCCCTTCTACTTCCTGTCTGACTGCAGCAGGAGCCGATTATCCAAGATTCCCTTCAGTGAATCACTTTAATACTTTGATTCTGCTTGTATTAGTCATTTACAGGAAATATTGAATAAGTTCAAACAGGGACCGTTAAAAATGTTGTGCATACATAAAAACCCCGTAAAGCCAAGAATCCCCTCTAAAGCTTCTATATTCTATCAGCGGATACGTTATCAGGCACACAGAGGAAACACAGGCACACGCACCCCCTCGTGTTGCACCGCATTTCTCAGCATGCCTCTGATAAGTGTGAGGAATGTGCATCCCCTCCTGCCCCTGCAAAGCTCAACCGCTGGGGACGGTCTCTCCCACAGGGAGGGTGGCCTCAGGTAGGGGAGGCAAACACAGCCTCGCCCCCTGAACGCGGGACTGGAGCAGCGGCGTCCTTATCTCAGGAGCGCGCTTCTTCACCTGCAGCTGGGCCGGCTTTGGTTCGGTTGTGAAAGGAACGCTGAGCAGCACACGCAGAGGAACATTTGATGTCAAATGTACGAGTTCATTGCGCAAACAACAGCAATGCGTCAGTGTGGTTGCGTCAGCACAGACCAGGCCCACGGCGATGGAAGCACACACGACACCTTTCACATCTGAAGACATCGAGAAACTCGGAAAGTGGACATTGGTTTTGTCATTTTGTCAATTTTCTTGATATTTGACCCCCACAGCCCTGTTGTGCGGTCAATGGAGCCAGCCTTTGTTGCGCAATACCCCAGATCCGTGGGCCAATCAGCCGTCAGCGTCGCCCTCCATCAGTCTGTCAGCCTGTTTGTCCACGAGCCTTTCTGAAAGCTTCTTCTTCCTCAAGGGCTCGACCTTCGGCCCCGACTATTTGTCAAACAAACGAGCGGCAGCGGAGAGTTCCCCGTCTCACCTTAGCGCGGCGTCGCAGGAATGCGGCCGCCAGCGCGTCGGAAGGTTGCGCAACAGTGCAGCACATCAAAAGCTGATACAGTCAATTACTTCTGTAAAGCCTTAAATTGCTGAGGGAGAGTGAAAGCGCCGGGCTTTTGAAGAGTAACTTACGGTCAGCCCCAGCGATAGTGTTCAGTCACACAAAGAATTACACCACAAAGGACAGGCTGATCAATCCATCAATAACAAATATGGAGGAATGAAGGAGACGGGCTGGGGAAAACAGATGGGTTTCCCTCCAGCTTATTGTTCTTTTGGTTATTGAGTCCACGAAGAAAAGCTGTTTTCTCCCAACGTCAATGTCTGTAATACCTGCAGGAAACCACTGATCAATGCAAACTAATACAATGACTGATCAATTAGTGGTTTGCGCTGATCTGAGGCAACCCTTGAGATCCATGCCGCGGAACGTCAATGACGCTCAGCTGCTGCCAGCGTTCACCCCATCAAGGACACCTCTTCCTGCTCCTTCCCTTCTGTAGCTTCACTTTCAGGGTGTTTAACTTAACAAGGAAACAGCTGTAAAGGAGTTACGGCAGGAGCAGGAATTTCTATTGACGCGGTGTCTGGTCCGCACGAGTCAGAGGATGCTGCCAATCTCTTGTTACACGGGGGCCACCGCGGCCTCCTGCTGTGTGTCGGCCCACACGAGACTTCTTCTCTCTTTGGCAAATTGGAACATTGGAGGAGAAACACAAGTGCAGACACTCGGTGTCAAGCGTTCAGCGTCGTTTTGGGGTCATTCCTCTGAGAGGCAGACGGTTTTTAAAGGAGAGATGATATCGACTTGAGGGATTGTTATTACCCAAGGATACCGCTGGTCGATTTCTCATTTCTGTAATGAATCGTCTCGCTCGTCTCGTACAGCCAGAACCTCCACACTCCCTGGCTGTGGCTTTTTAATCTTGGCACCTTGTTTAGTCTGGTTTCAGCGGCCTGAAAACGCAACAAGAGTCGACGCAGCAGGCGGTCTTTGTCAGCGCCTGACGTTTGATATCCTGATTGCGAGGAAGAGGCTTGGTTTCAAAAGGGGTTTTTTTTTTTGAAAGATTGGCAGGAGACGGAGCGGAGCAGAGAT
Organism: Lagocephalus sceleratus; assembly: GCA_911728415.1. NCBI lineage: Eukaryota > Metazoa > Chordata > Actinopteri > Tetraodontiformes > Tetraodontidae > Lagocephalus > Lagocephalus sceleratus. The sequence continues at coordinate 9,487,214 of CAJVRN010000210.1, read as the reverse complement.
GAATGAGTGGGTGTCATTAATGGCGAGGTTTCGTAGCAGGAAATGACATTCATTTAATCAGGATTAAAGGGAAAATTAAGGAATGCCTGATCCACAGACCCATCCAAGAGGCAACAACACCCCTTTTTCTTGTACCAAACACTTTTCAGGCTTTGTAAACGCTATAAAAGACTCCCTTTCAGAGTTTGTCATGAGTATCAAATCACCAGCTGGCCGATATCCAGTGGCCAATAAACCAAGTTTGCCTTGAAGCCTTCCAAAAACATCTTGTGATCGCTGCTAAACACAATTAAAGCAAATGGCCTATGTGCATGTGTGTGTGTGTGTGTGTGAGAGAGAGTGTGGGTGTGATCAATTAAAGTAACTGAAAACAAAAACAAGTCGGAGACAGTGTTTTAGAAGAATCTACACATGGTTAAACATCTCACTTTTGCCCATAATGAGCGGTGCAGAAGCAGCAGTAAGCACGTTTGTTTCACGTCATTAGGCGACCAATTATAGATAGATTTCAACAAATACCACAAGACTAATCTTTCATGTCACTGATAAGCTCTTTTATCTCTTATCTCCTCAATGTTACAGCAGAGATACGCCTCCTATTACCTGTCATTACAGTATCAAAGCTTTAATAAAGCTGTTAATCTGTTCCAAGCCAGACCCAGCTAATTGAATCGAGAACATGATCGCAATCTAGTCGGCGTGTCGGAGGATTAACAGGCTCTGTCACCAAGGTAACCCGGGGGGGGCGGAGTTACTGAGTTTGTCGCTGCGTAATGACTCTGAGGAGCATCCCCACTAAACATCCCCCCGATAATGCTTCCTTCCTGCGGCTCCAAGAGCAATCCCTCGCCCCTCTCGATCTGCGTGGAGCAGGAAATGAGACCAGATGTGAAAGATGACAGCTTGATGACTTAAGGCCGTCCGGTTGCCAGGCAACGGCCAGCTTGTATATCTAATGCAAACTATGAAAGTGGGTTTGACGGGGGCAGCGTGTGGGACGCTCCTCTGCTTTGCAAGTCTTTCATATCCTCTTTGTTATTCTGCTCTTTCCATCCCTGATTTGCCACCCTCAACCCCTTCCAGCTTTCCTCCCCTCCTTCCCTCATTTCCTTCCTTTGCTCTTCTGTTCTGGGTCGGACGGCTTGAAAGCAGCGCGTCCTCCTCTGCAGCAGCTGCCGGCAGCCGGTGTGTGCCAAAGACCTTGAGATGTAAAAAAAAGGAGTTTGCCACAGACCCACATCTTCTCAGGAGCCCTGAACCTCCCTGAGCCCGGGTGAATCATCCTTCCGTACGTTGGCCTCATTTGATCACGCCGCTGATGCACGGTCAGAGCTTCTGCCTCGCTGGTGTGTGGCTGGACCGCTGCAGGCTGCTCATCCTTAAGGCCCAACGTGCATCTCTGCTGTCCAGCTGTTGCGCTTGAGCGTGATGTCTGCCCTGTCCAGAGGCCAATCGTGGCGGTCAGGAGCAAATGTTTGTTTGTTGCTGTATCACAAACTTAAAAAAACAGATATTCACTTCATATGAATTGACTCCATGAATGATAAAGTTTCTGTTAAAGAGTTTTCTGTAGAAACACGACGCACCGACATGGATGCTGAGATAAAGCCAGAGGACTTTATTTGTCATGGTGCTTGTACACTCCCAAATATATAGTAGTGATGCGCAGGTGGGGAAAAGCATAGAAATAGTGGATGCTTATCAATGTTCATATGATAAGTAAGTTTTGTACAAACTGAAAAGGAGAGAAAATACTGACCCTGGAAAGTCAATGATGTATTTTAAGCGTGTAAATGAAAGTGAATTTAACTGTAAGAATATAATATATACCGGTACTAAGAGGCTCTCTTCTTATGGATTAAACAAAAGCTGCAGCCTATCTGTACTTCCCCAATTGGATTGTCATGTTCAACAACTCATAAGAAAACAGCACCGATGTAATGAAAGAAAACAGAACATGGCCTGACAACATGGGCTGATACGGACACGGTGATATACATTTAACCTTTGACCCCTTCCCCTGAGCCATCCTCCATCTCTGTCTTGTTAGAAGTATGTGCTCGTCAAGAACACAGAGTCCCGAAAGGATTCCACGTCTGATTTCCATCTTAATGTTTGACAGCACAAGAACATCTTGGGAAATGACTCAACGTCTGAAGCTGGAGGGAGCGCTGCGAGATGAAAAGGATACCGAAGGCTCCACGAGAGCGGGCGAGGTGTTCCACACTTACGCGCTTTTCCAGACACAGTAAAGCAAAACATTTGAAGTAGCTGCGGCAGCACTTGGTTCACTGATCATCTCGTGACCTCTGCCTCCGTCTGACGCCACCAGTTCACCCCAGTTCACCCCAGTTCACCCCAGTCCACCACCGTCGAGCAGGATGGAGCAAGCCAGTCAGAGCAAAGGTGGAGGAGCTCACAAACAGGGACCGGCTTCCAAGCAGGTGCACGAGGCCGTGCACCAGTGAGTGCGCACGCACGTTTACTGTTGATGCACCACCTTATCGTCTCGGGAACCGAGATGGAGATACGGCACACGCGGGGACGTCGAACGGGTTTCTTTTCGACGCCGCCTCTGTGGTTCAGACAGACACGGTGGGTGGGACCCTCCGAAACTGATATCAGGGATCACGGCCCCTCCTGCGCCCTCCATCGCATTCATTCGGGCATGTCTCATCCAGATGCACGTGATGTTTGGGGAGTTTCCGAAATGGGGCGGAGGTCTTGGGCGTGACCGTCATGGTGGGTGTTTCAGTAAACCATCACCGCCAGCTGTTCGGGCGCCCAACCTCCGCCTGACGTTCTTCTGTCGCTGCAGAAAACACGATGTCGGCAGAAAACGTTTTTTTTTTTTTTGGGGGGTGATATATACACCCTTAGAAAAAAGGCTTCATAGTGATGTGACAGGTGGTGAGATGGGGGCGGGGCTATCCTGGGCTGACAGGTACGGATGGGTCGCTTAGTATCAAAAGGTTTCCAGTCGAACGCACAGGCGTGAGTCTGAGGAACCCAAGCTGATCACTGGAGGAGACTCTAGAGGAGGAGACTCAGGGAGGAATGTCAACACGGACAGATTCAGACACACACACACACACACACACGCACGCACACACACACACACACACACACACACACACACACACACACGCTGCAACCTCCTCCACCGGGGTTATTCTGATGCACACCATGGATATTCTTTCCGTCCGCAGCCGCGCAGACACAACACGCGGACGCGACACAGTCTCATTTCACCCGTTAGCGTGCAGGTAGCTTCAGCTGCTGCGCTCGCTTTTGTGGGATATCTCGTTTCATTCGCCAGCTCCCACACGCTCACACGACATGTCTTAAAGGTAAAGTATAGTGTTTCTTCTGCAATCACAAACACACACACACGCACACACACACAGACTCCAGACTCCCCCGAAGAAAGAAAAAAAATATATGTGCCAACTTTGGAAGGCAGAAAACTCAGCTGCTGTCAGAGTGTGGCTTTAAACCGATACATTAAACAGCTCTCTGTCTGTCACTGATTTCTCAGGCTGAAGCTCCAGACATACGCAGTCCTCAAAGGAAAATGTTGTGAAAAAAGAGACTTTCTTTTGACTGTGCAGTCACTTCCCCCTTCTCAGTGAAGCCAGAGAAATTTGCTTCCACTCTTCCCCTCTCATCTGGAAGTTTATGTTTCAGATGAGCGTCGCTCAGTGAAGCCCTCTGTGCGAAACAGATACAGACCGGACAGACGAGATCCTCCAGACTCCTCGCGTCCTGCCGAGACAAGCCTGGACCCCGCGACATCAAAGCCGCTCCTGCATCAGTTAAGCGGAGCTGCTGAAGTGAATCCGCAAAGTCTCCAGATGAGCACAATAAAGGCCCCGTGGTAAGCGATGCAGAAACCCGAGCAGCTACACTTTTAATCGTGAACGCTGGGGGAAGATGAAGGCTGTGGGAGTCATGCTCCTCTTCACACGCTGATGAAGCGACGCTATCAGCGGCAGGGGCCTGAAAAGCTCCCCAGAACCATTACGATATGTTTAAGGAGCCACGCTTCTCGGTTACCTGTGATAACTCATTGTGCTTTGAGGAATGTGCTCTTATCTGGAAAAGGCCACATTTATTTCTTTTCCGACTGGAAAACAGTAGAGTCTGATAAGAAATCAGAGGGAAATTAAATCCAAGCCAGATGTCTAAGTGCAGTTTTCTTCATGTCACAAAATAACATATTCAATTTATGAGGATAATGCTGAAACATTTCAGTTTCATTGATCGTCAGTATCTTGTGTTTCCTTTTATCTACTCATTGAGCCCCCAGAGTATGTCTGAGATATCTGAGTAACGCAAGTAAAACTGCACATGGATCCACCGCGGGTCTAAAGTACCCCTGATAATATAATCATATTTCTACTCGATAACAAATTTGCTCCGTATGATGGCCAACGTTTCAACATGTTTCTCAGCAGTTAAGTTCCTTGGGTACGATATCGCTGTTATTTCAGTTGGAGTCAAAACTATAAAAGCAAGAAAGCAGCTGTCATAAAAAGGTAATTTCTCATTTAACAGAAAAAGTTGACACTCATCACGCCCTCCATTATGCTGCAGTAAACATTCTCTTTGAGGGCGCAATTTGTATTTCAATCACTGTGGACTTATTGTGACTGAACATTATACATGATGAGCAGTGATTCACATAACAGCTTTAACTTCGTCTGATCTCACGGCCGTGCCTTTACAAGGCACTTTGGTTTCTATGTTTTAATGGGACTTTTTTATTATTTCTTCATTAAACCCTGTAACAATGTTACTCACTGAGAACTCAACTATAAAGTAAGCTGAAAGTGATCCTGGAGCCAAGTTAATAATTGATTTTTCTCTATCCAAAATATCCGCTAACATGCAATTTAAGTCCTTTTACATTCCCACTGTAAAAACTGACCACCAAAACAGTGACTTCATATAAATTAGCCTCACCAATCCCACCCGGAATTCACAAACCATGAAGAAATGTGAGGGAAAACTGTGGTCTCTGTTTCACCGCTGCTTAATGAAATGCCTGGATAGAGTCTAGAAAGGCTCCAGAGTCCTCATCAGCGTGACATCTGTCAGCAGAACCTCAGCTCCTCTGAACTGCCTCACATCCTGCATGTGTCGCCCCCGCTCCTCCGCGATACAAAACAAATGAATTCCCCCTGCTCTCCGGGTCCCTGTGGTGTTCTGCCCACCTATGGAGCACATGTTTTTATTCGTTTTAACCAGAATTTGCAGCTAAACACAACATGTTTGAGTAAAAGACGTGAACGGTGGCTGAGAACTGGAGAGGTTTATCAGAAGCTCCTGCTGAAGGTGCTGGACAAACGGCAGAGGGTTCAGAGGAATGATGAGCTGTGCTGAGAAACAGTGGGACAGATAAGTTGTTCGGTGTTTACAAGGCCCCCCCGTGGGGGTCCGAGGCCCCCACCAGCTGACCGGTGTAAACACTCGCTCTCGGGCGACCCTGACCATCGACCACCCTGACTTTTATGACCTCTCTCAACTTTTGAAAAAGTCTGGCAGTTGTGTGCGGTGTTGTAAAACTACTAAAAGAAAAGGAAGATGCAGGATATTTCGAGGCTGTGACTGACTTTTCAGATTCCTTACGTTCATTTCATCTTCATAATTCAATATTGCAATGACCGGGATTTGTTCCGCTGCCTCATAACTCAATTAAAACATCCAAAAGTGCCTTTTTTTCTTCGTGTCCTAATTTTCTGCCCATGTTTGCTTTGACTGCCAATCAGATGCTCTCTGATGCAGATTCTGAGTAGAGAGGCAACTCGTGGCTGAAATTATACATGTAGTTCAGTGCAAGAGCAATATTTCTGTTTAAAAAGCGGTGGGATGTACAGCGTGTTTTAAAATGATACTGTAAGTATACCGTACATGTCATTAATGGACACGTTTAATGTTCAGCTTTGTGTTGATGGTGCCAGGATTAGACCTCCACCTTCAATCAGTCACATTTGAATCGTATAGCACCTTTCAACAACCACGGTGCATCCCAGAGTCAAACCAAGAATAAAGGCAATGTTAGTGAAACGGAATTAAAACACAAATGTACTGCAACAGAGCAGCCGTCCAGTCAGTGGCTACGCATCAAAAGCCTTGATCAAAGGCATTTAAAAGAGCTTTAATCTGGCTGCTCCGCCTCATGTGAAAACCACTTTTGTTTCCGCGACCTCTTGCACCATCTTTTTCCCCCCGAGGCCTCGGGGACAGAGCGCAGGGGCGAGCTGTGGAAACTAAAGGTGGAGCTGAGGACAAACAAAAAACGAGTGGAAAGCCACTTTCACAGCAATCTCTGAGTTCAAGGTGGAAGAGAAGGAATTTCACTCGGCGCCACTTAACCAAACTGCAAATGCCAACTCAGACTGTTACTTATTACATCTTGCAAAGGGCACGTAAGAACACTTAGACAGCAAGATGCGCTGGTGGAGGCTCCACGTGACTCCTCCAGCGAGGACAGATGGAGGAAAGGGGTGATGCGGGAGTCGCACAAGTCCGCACGTCAGAACGCATCAATAAATATGTTCAAGTATTTAAACAAATTTCCTCTAATTACACCCTTCCTGACCTCCACATGTCATCCTGACCACTTCAGGGCTCGTGTTGAAACAACCGCAGATGTAATTCCTCGCACTTGGCACCCGTCCCCCCCCGTCCCCCGGTCCGGCACGCCATTACACCGCGCACCACTTGACATGCGCGCTCGCCGACTCGCCGCCACCTCCAAGGCAAACAGACTTTAATGGCGTGCGGGCTGATGCGCCAGCCCCAAGCGCTAGTCAGGGCGTCTTGTGCTGAGCAGACAGAGCGCAGCCACTAAGTAAACTGGCTGCTCCCTCGGCTCCGTATTTAGGCTTGGCAGATTTGAGGACAACGGTGGAAAATTTACCCCTAATTCCCTCCTAATGTTCCCCTCATGGCCTGATGCGTCGACTGTCTGCTGACAAAATGACTCATTTGGTATTAAAGCACCCCTCTTTCCACCTTCCGTCTTCACGGTGGTGACAGGATCAACTGACGTTAACTTAATAACCTATCGAGACAAGTTTTATCCCCGCGCAGCTAGGAGCGCGGAAAACAAAACACGTAGCGCTTCTGCGCTAAGTGAGATAATTTCATTAAACTCCGGCAGCCCCTCGACGTCTCATGCGCGGGCGGAGCTTGTGGCCCGTCCAAAGAAACCCTCTCCACCGCTGACCAGAAGTGATCAGTTTTTCCTCGCTGCTCACGGGCCCGAGGAGTTTCCATTGCTCAATTTAGACCAGATGAAAGGTTTATAAGAGCGCGCGCAGTACAAGGTCGGCCGCTGCGGCCAAATCTTGAAAATGTCAACTTCCTGGCACAGAGAGTTCACATTTAATCGTTACATTGTAGTAACACTTTCCGCCTTTCATGCTCGCGCGGAATAATTGTGGCGCTGGTGAAGCTGTCCTGGCTGAGACGTTAACACGGCGAGTAAAGCGATATTTCCTTGGAACGCTGCGACCCCGACCACGCCGCTACCAATAATAACAGGAGAGTTCCTGCCACCGCGCCGAGCGCCGTAGCGCCGGGTGCACAGCGAGCTGCCGGGGAGCCCCGCGACTGTTGGGCCTCTAAACTCTAATTGCGTAACCTGTAGGTTTTATTAAACACATGTCGGCGCCATTAAACCCATTAGAGAGATGCTGCTGAGCATAAGTTTTAAATTATATTACACGCTATGCTGATACGCCAAAAGCAGCAGAAGCTTCCCAGAATGGGGTTAAAGTGGCTCTTACAAGGAGCCCAGGGCTCTGCTGTTAAAGCCTTATGACTGAGGCTTGTGCCCCGAGCGCTGCTCTGAAGGACCGGAGGACCCAACAATAGATCGAACAATAACAACAACAACAACAATAATGATAATAACACGTATTAAGCTGTGACCTTTACCCCAAATCACCTTTTATCTGACACCGCGAAGCAAGGCGGTCCTGCTTAGCCCCCTCTAATCTGAGAGGCAGAGAGGAAGTCCGCGCAGGGAAGGAATGCGGCCGCTTCTAGAGTGACCCAGATATCAGTCATCGGCCGCGGGTCCCTTACGTGATACCTCGGTGTCCCTGACCGACTGGCACACACCAAGAGGGGACCCGAACCCCTCCCCTTCCTCATCGTCCAACAGGGGAGAGGCCACGGGCCGGCTCAACAGCATGTCCAAGAAAACAACGCAGACAAGTCAGAATATGGTTAAGTTAACACGTTGTGTCCAAATGATCAGAATACAGCGGGACCTCTATTTACGAAATTAATTGGTTCCGGAAGGTGTTTCGTAACCTGAAAATTACGTAAGTAGAGATGCGTTTTCCACGTGTCGTAACCTGAAAACTCCGCATGTAGAGACGTTCGTAAGTAGAGGTCCCGCTGTATCAGCAACACTAGCAGCATTCATATGAATTTAACCTACACAACCCCCCCCGTGACTCAAGCCTTCTCCTCCACTGATGGCTGCTGTCGAGCAGAAATGAATCTCAGCTGTCTGAAATGAGCAAAGGCTGATGTTTCCTCATCCAGATGTTCCTGCGCGATGCGCCTTGCATTGCAGCTCGGTCAAATTGCGGAATGCTTCACATGAGTGGCTCCTAAATATCCCTGGAAATTTCACATGAGCTTAAAAAAAAAAAAAAAAGGTCATGTGGAGGGTGGAGTACACCAAAGATCAAGGCCCCGGCAACCGTCCTTTGATCTGTCTGGATTTAGGGGCTTAAAATGAACGCTGCTGCGTCTCGCTCATACGAAGGGCCTGGGCCAGATCATAATCACTTTCAAAGATCTAGATTTCCCTAGAACCACCTTTAGCTGCCAGGCCCAGCGCGGCTCACCTGCAGATGGTCCCCCCCAGCACGTCTGACCCTTCCTGCCCCTCCAGGATGGACTCGTGTCATTGTGAAGAGCCTCGCGCGCTTAAGCCTCTCCTTATGAATCACCACCTCTTGACTCACTCTAATTGCAATCAGGTAATCTTTTTAATCCCCCTCCTTGTTCAATCTGTCCCGTCTCTCCCGTCCTCTCTTTCATCACATCGTCTGTTCTGCAGCAGGCTGGAATATTGAACACCAAAAGAGGAGTAACATGGAGACACATGGAGTTAACCACTGGCTGTCAAACTTTAACTTCAGTTCATTTCATTTATTTATCTCCTTCTGACGTTTGAGCTCGGTCCACGCTACCATTACCATTACCATTAACAGGCTTACCCATAGACTGATATCAAATTCTTCGTCTCCGTGTCATCGGGCTGCTGGGTTTGGTTAGACGAACCATCTGCTGCTGGCACAGCGGCGCATGAACTCAGGTAACTGGCACCAGGAACATCTTGTCCTGTCATTAGGGCTCCAGTAATAGTGCCTCCGGTCCGAGATGGACGGCGGCTCTTTGTCATCATTATGGGATTATGAGGGAAAACGCTGGCCCATTTGCAATAAGACAAATCTCCCCGGAGGATCTAAACCCTCATCCTGTGCACCCACAGCTGAAGCTATGGCCATCCTGTGGGAGGAGAGCTGTTACTCTTGGTCTAAAATAAATGGTATTTAAACCCAGTACGTGCTGTTAATGCGGGCGTAGAAAACCAAAATCCCTGCTGGACTTTTCAGTAGAAAGACGGTCCCGGCTGCAGATGCAACAAACTGCTTCTTACAGTGACAACGATCAGGGGAGGGATGGGAGAGGAAATGAGGAGAACCTCAAAAGGGGTCTCAGAGGAAACACGAACAACAAAACGGGGGGGTGTCCAAAAGCAGGAATGAGCGGCCATGTGGGAGCAACAAAAACATCTCCCAGTAAATAAAAAAGTCCGGCGTGATTTATCCTGTGAGAAAATGTACGAGGCCGAGCAGCAGAGCATCGTCGGCCAGGAGGGGAGTGAAGCAGGAGACAGGGGGACAATGGCTGGACTTGAGCATGCAATCTCTGGAGTGGATCCTGTTTATATGTAGAACTGAAAACTTATTAAAGGCGCAAACGCTCTGGGCATTTATTGCTGTAGCAGATTTTTTTGGCCGCAGACTTTCAACCAGACAGATCTGAGAGTGCTACGGGGAACGTTATAAAAAGGGAAATTCAGCTCCACGGAATCACACGAGGGGAGGGTCAGAGATGCGATGTGTGAAAGAGGAGCAGCGTGACAGAAACACCCTTTTGAAAGCGTGTTCAGTGATATAGGGGTCGTGTCAGGGCGAAAAACTGGATGTCTGTCTGCTCAGAAAGAAAGAGCAATATGATCCAGGTCCAAGCAGACGAAGGGCCTACTTACGCTCAGACTCCTTCTGCTCCAACAGCAGCATTGAGATGCAACCGCCACGGCTCCCCCGGCTCAGGAGCTGCTTCATAATTTATTTCTATTGTAAAATCCCTCATTGAATTTCATTTTTATTGATGCATATTAGCAGACACGGACCCACAAGTCTCTCTGCGATGGGCCGTTTCACACTCAATTTGCTGCTACCAAAGGTCCGCAGACGCGTCGAGGGCTGCCGCAGAGCTGCGCAGACGGGCCAGCGGTCAGAGGGGTTACGCGCCGCTGAGCGAGCCCCGGGCCTCCGCATCAGGATCAAGGCGTCGGACGTGACCCGCGTGATCTACGATCCCCCCGGAGCCGTCTCGCTGCCCGCCCGGTGTCTGGCCAGCGCCGGGCTAAATGATGTCTGTCTTTGCCTTTTTTCAGGGAAAACGACGTCTCGACTTTCCGAAGCGCCGTAAAATTTTACATCCGTACAAGAAAAACGGCCGCGAGGTTCCATTCGGGACGCTCAACGATGTCTTCACGCTGTTAGAGGATAAAAAAATGAATAAATTTACCACCTGTTCGAATGACCTGGTCTTTGTTGGGAACTCTAACCAGGGAGGAGAAGTGAAGGCGGCCTCGCGTCACCGTTTTGCTATGGCCGATGGAGGGGCGGAGCCTCTTTTTAATTTCATCGAACCCAAATCGAAGCAGGAGTCAAACCTTAAGTAGAATAAGCCACTGTTGGAAGACCGATGTCGTGTTCTGCATTAAACCCTCACAACCATCCGCGCCTGTTACGCCTTGACCGCCCTTTCTGTAAAGAGGGCGGAGCTAAGGTGTTGACCTTGGCGCTAGGTCATCCCTGATGGCTCCTCTGGGCCATAACAGGCACATTTAGATCTCGCTGTGAGGCACAAACCTCTAATCCGCGAGTGCACCATTAGCGCTTTCGCCCGTTTCCTTTGAAATTACAGTTGCGCCAAAGACCGAAGCCCGCCTCCGCCGCGCTGAGAGGATGTCGGCGGGCGGTGATCTACCGCTGCTGCTATGCGAGCCGTGAGTCAAGAGCAGCGGCCCTGCCTCAAAACAACATCCATTCGTCCTGCATACCTAAAGGCAGCGCGCATCCACGGAGGGATGGTCCTTGTTAGCACGTGCTGTGGAATATGTTAGGAAGCCTTCTCCTCTGTCCAGGATTAGCTGGACTCTTCTGACATTGCTCGGGAATACTCCAGATGTTTCCTTGCAGCTGGATCGGAGCGCAAAGAAACAGATTTTTACAAAGGTGATTGTAGAGCTGTGGAACAAATAAAAGACAGAGGAGTCACCGGTCTCCCTCTTGATAGAAGTGGAAAGGTTATCTGTAACAGCTGGAACGACACATCTGGGCCAGGTGTGTGTCAACTCTCTGCTGCTGCTTTTATAATTATGAATATCACAGAGGGAGAGAAAGAGACAGAAAGAGAGGGGGGTGATGAGGGGAAAAAGAATGCAAACGAGGGGCCTGTGGAAAATACCAGCAACTGCGTTGAAGGCAGTGGAAATGTAAGAAAGAGCTGAACAGGGAGAGACGGAGAAACGGAAGCTAAGAATTCAGGTGAGGAATGCCGGGAATGGGAAAGTGACAGGAGGCTGAGTGGAAAAACCGAGAGCTGGGAAAGATGAGAAAAGAAAGGAATTATTGAGTAAAGAGGGGTGAGAGACGAGGAGACACGCTAAAGTCGGGCCGGGAGTCCCGGTTTGTAACATTTAGGCAATAATGTTCGGTTCCATATGGTCCGAGGCTCTGAGAGCAAAGCGGAGCTGAACTCGTGGGGAGGCTCCTCAAACTGTGGTAAAGGTGGACGTTTTCATTCTGGACCAGACTGAAATGACACCAAATGACTGGAAAACACTGACTTTGACACCAGGATCCCCGTTTCATCCTGGAGCCTGAGCGCCCTGCAGGGTCCTCGGGCCCCTCCCTACTGGGACGGGCCCCAGACACCCCGTGAGGAACCGTGTTTGGGACTGTTATTATTGTCAATAGTGATTACCGCGTCAGTAAGGATGCTCTCGCCTGATATTTGTTTACATGAGTAAACTAAATAATCTCTAAAAGTGGGTCTACAGAGAAGGAGAGCAAATATCTGCTAACATCTGAGGTGCAGGGGTGGGAGGGAACAGTCGAGCCCGAGGACAGATGTGCTCGATAATAATTCATCTGTTAAGTATTGATATTTGTTTTCCAGTGTGTTTTGGGGTGTAGCGTAAATGAACCGCTTCAGATTTCAATCCCCTCAACTCTCTCCTTTTTTAGACACATCTTGCAGCAGCTTCTTCGGCACAAAAAAAAAAAAAACCCAGACATGCGGCGTAAGGCGCAACATATAAAACGTGTTTCTGTCTGTAATGAATGCTCCTCTTCCTCCTCTGCGCCGGAGCCTCATCTTTTATGGCGCGAGCGGACACGTGAAGCGTCCGTCTTTAGGATCACTTAGCGGGGCTACCTTTGAACTTGCACAAGGCCTGGAGCGTGAGTGTGTGTGTGTGTGTGTGTGCCGCAGCAACCTCTGCAGGAGAGCCCGTTTACTTTGTAGCGCACAAACACACAGTTTCCTGCATCCAATCAGGGCTGTCGAGCTAAAAAACATCAGAGGGGAAGCAAATAATATGATGTGACAATAACAGAGCAATCAGACACTTTGTTCACGTTAATCTCAGTTATTTGTTGAATTACGGGGCCTGGGGCTGGTATCTATGACGTTACCATATAATCAAACCAACATCATTACAATACCAAAATATGTAACAGAGAAACAACCATTAAAATAATTTGCTGATTCATACCTAACATAAACAGCCAGAGGCCATGGCGGGGTTTCTGTACTTTTATGTACTGATTCTCTCTTATTTTTCGCTGTTTTTGACTCAACGCCGTGACTGTACTTCCACGGAAGGGATATTTTTAACCGGTGTGGCTGTAATGTAAACACCAGCCGCGCTGTGTGTTCTCCCTCCAAGATTTAAACGCCGCTGCCAACAGTGGGCTGCCTCCGCTGAGTGAGACGCAATGAAATACGGCGTGGAAACGCTCGCGGAAAAAAAATGGAGGGGGCGAGAGCGTTGGGAAGCATAATATTGTCTCAGATATTTCCCCAATTCTGACCCAGGGGGTCATTGAGCAATCTCTGAATTGTGAAGGAATGTTGTAGACAAAAGCAGATAATGTGACCGAATGACATTTGAACACACACACACGCACACACACACTTATTGTTTCCCATCATGGATCAAAGTGCTGTTAGGCCGGGCTGATTGAACCCTTAAACTGTCAGGAGCAGATCATACATGTGTAGTCACTATATTACATATTGTTTTCTCATGTTGAAGTCAAAGGTTCATATTTTTGCTGCGGCGAGCAGGAGCCTCAGAAACACCCCGGGCTTCTCCGCAAAGCGTCCTAAAAGGCGCTTCCTGAGCTCGCTGCCTGGAAGAAGTGCAAATATAGCAGCGGCGCTCTTCCTGCTCGTTAACGTTCACACCTCCCTCACAAAAGCCGCGTCCCTTCCAGATATGGAGCGCGACGTGCAGCGAGCGAGACCACCCGCGGCCCCGGGGACGCCGCTCAGACGCACGCACGCGATCCATCCTAATCTGTCCGCGGCGGATCGGCTCGCTCTCTGGGTTGTCTCAGCGCTGTCAGGGTCAGAGCTTCTGGTTGGTGGGCGAGGAGGTGTGGAGGAGAGGAAGTCATCAGACATCCCGGCCAGCAGCTCTGCTGGTACTGGGAACGCACAATCCATCAGCATGATGAGATTAGGCCGCTAAATTAAAAAGCAATCACAGAATTGAATAGGAAAGTATAACAGAAGTGAATACCACAGCAACCAGAGAGGATCGGGGTACTAAACAAGTAAATAGGATGAACCACGGGATGAGATTCTTGGCTGCGGAACTGCATACAGGCCACTTAAAGATTCCACTGTTAGACTTGTGTACACACTCATCTATTGCACACTGCGCTCTAGTCTGCTGCCATAGTAATAGTACTTCATGTACACTTGGCACCCAACACACATTTTCCACTCTGAGATGAGACGTCGCCCCAATATTATTATTACAAACAATATATATCACTGTCAAACAGCTTGAGCTACTTCATTATTCTCGTTGGAAGTGAGAATGCAATCAAGTTGTGGCCTGAACAGAAGACTGGGGCTAACCGCGTGTTCTATGAGATCATTCAAGAACTCAGAGATAGTTCGTGAGGAAACTCCCCCCCCTCGATGCAGGACTGGAACAAAATGAGTCACAAAGTAGCTAAATGGTCCCAAAGAGAGCACGATGACAAGAGGAGCAGAGCGCCAGGCCCACCCAGAGAACGACATGAGGAAGCAGAGCTATGTTTACATTCTGCTTACTCACTCACAGTCACCGGACCCTGACATTATTCCCAGAAGCCGCGCAGCTCGCTCCGGCGATGAACCCGCCGATGCTCGCGTCCAAAACAAACCAGCGATGCACCAAATAATCATCAAGGGCGAGCCACGGTTCCTCTTCTCAGTGTACACAGAAAAAAAAACAAAACAACACACAAACCGAGGGAGATCAACAGGATGTTTTCTACTCTCTGAGTGAGCGAGCGTGCCTGGCACTCGGCGATGAGTTTAAAAAAAGAATTAAAATAAAGAACTGAAAACGAAAACAAAAAAAAAAAAAAAACAACTCTTCCCGAGGAGCAACATTCCAGGATGACGTTTCGCTGACAACTAAACCTCGCAAAAATAGAGGAAGCAACCCTCCCGACTTGTGCGCACGATCCGCCACTCCTGAGAGGAAGACACCGAAAACCGGTCCGACTCCACGAGGCAGACGGAATCTGTCTCTTTTCTTAAATACCAGACTGATGAGAATGTCACTGCTGGATCCAACACTCAGTCAAATCAATCTACAATCAATAAAAAGGCCCTGACTCACCCTCTAAACGACACCCTGAGGCTCAGTAAGTCAGCCCTTGTTGACTCTAGATCTGAGCCCCCCCCACCCAAAAAAAGGGGTCGGATTGACAGGGGACGCTCGTCCTGAACACACACCTCGGATAAAACCTGTGCACACTTGCATTAATCTGTGCAGACCAGACACGCGGAGAAGGATTATCTATAGCAAACCCACACAGACAGCATAAATAGAGACCAGATTAATGATTCAACTGGTTTTTGAACCGCTTCCAAAACTAACCAGGTCCAGGCTCCGTCGTGCCCTTCGTGCTCCGGCGGACTCCCCAATAAGGATAACTTCCTGTGCAGCGCTGTGTCATCCTGGAAGTTCAGGATACATCTGCTAAACGCAAAAGGTTTCTTAATCAAATCAGAGTGGGAGAACCCGAAGTGAGGATGGAAACTGGGCTTTATTAATCACCCTTGAACTTCCTCCACAGGTTAAACTAGTCCTGGATACCCTTGAGCTCCTCGCAGGGCAGGTTTTATTCAAAGGTATCTCCTCGAGTTAGTTTGACCCTAGAGGAACAAGCCAACACATGCAGCACTATTGTATATACGGGGGGGGCTGCATGTGAACAAACAAGCGTGCAGTCGCAGTCATGCGCTGCACATATGCATACAAGCACATGCACAAAAGGCCTTGCCTGATCCCTCCAGATAATAGTGCTGCCAACTAAACAAGGAGTGTCAGTAAATGTGAAGGGTTTCTCCACCTTCTCTCCCTTTTTCCCCTTTGAAAAGCCCTCAGCCCGTAAGCTCCTACGGGACAACACAATACAATGAGACAGGACCCCCCCCCTCAATACCACCAATTCTTCAGCCTCTCTGACGGGCCGGGGCAGGTAAAGTTCTGCTCGGTCCCACCAGGACCCGGTATTGAGAACGTTGGGCGATTTGGTGGATGGTCCGTCGGAGGGGACTCGAGCAGACCGTGACAGCCCGGCTCAAAAGATACCACGGAGGCACTCGAGGTCTGGGGTTTGAATGGAACAGCAAGGTTGAAACTCCAGCTGCACAAGCATGCTGAAGCGAGGAGCCGGTTCACGAGCGGGTCAATAATGCAACACCCTGCAGGTGCTTTGGACTCACACGGCGAGGATTTAGAGGCAGGAGAGCGCAGACCCGCACTTTGATGTCTCCTGCCAACATTTCCTGTAGGTCACATGGAAAACCAGCAGCTTTGTTTAGTCGTGGAGAAGTTTCGTAATGGCAGAAGAGGAGGCGAGGCGGGGGTTGGGGGTTGAGGGTGTGTGTGTGTGTGTGTGTGTGTGTGTGTGTGTGTGGGGGGGGGTTGCCGACCAGCCAAACAGGAAAGATTCAGTTTGTTCGGTCTGACACTCGCGCGTGTGGGATGGGCCGAGGCAGCTTGGCGGGGAGTTTTGAAACCTCCCTCCTCCTCGGGAGCGTGTGCGCGGCGGCGCGGTCCGGGGCGGAAGAGGCGAAACGTTCGTGAAAACGGGGAGCTTGGAAAGCCGGCAGACGAGCATGGGGAAGCGCTTAGCCGGCTCCTGGTCGCGCCTGCTAAGCCCTCTGCAGCACTTAGACGCTGTTAAGGTGATCACGGTCGTGCTGTGGGAAGGAGGAGGCGGCGCCGCTAATGCGTTCGAAACCTTACCCTCCACGGGAGACGAGCGCGGGGGGGAGAGCGGCGCGTACGAGGCAAGGATGTCCTCGCCTCCGGAGAGGAGGGCCGGAGCGTCCGCGGAGCTCGCGGAGCCCAGCTGGACCACTAACCCCCCTTTACTGGGACCAGCACACCCGGACCCTCCAATTAGAGACAGCTTGGGCATGAGGTAATACGCGCCAGCAGAGGCTGACTCATCTGCTCCCCTCTGAAGTCGATGATGAGCAAATTGCAGCGTCGACTCATCGCGTGTGTTTCAGAGCGCCCGGCAGACACCTGCTGGCACCCGACCGGATCCGAAGCGCAGAAGAGCTCGCACCTGCGGCCCCCGCCGGCGTCCCTCGCCACTCACCTTGCAGATCCTGCTCTCCTCTGTCTTAGCTCGGGACTTCCCGTCGGCTCTCCTCTCCTGCTGGAACTCGGACTTGATGGACAGCTGGCACGACAGCCTCGGGTCGCCCTCGCTCGCCCTGAGCTCCTGCTGCTGGGCCATGAAGCCCTGCGAGGTGGCTGCCCTGACTGCGCTGGGGATGGGGAGAGCGGTATGCACTGGCTTGGTGCCCACGGCGGAGGGTTGCCTTAGCTTAGAGGCTACACCAACCACCGGCATGGTACTTCCCAGGCAAAAAAAAAAGTATATAATAACAGTGATAAAACAGAAGAAGGACACGGGTCTAAAAAGTACTGAGAGGAAAGGGAAACAAAGGTGCAGGAACTCCTGCTGGGTCACAGAATAGGAGAGGAAGGAAAAAACTTAAAAAAAAGGAAGAGAAAAAGAAGTAAAAACAGCAGTTGCCTCTCAGACTGAGAGGGAAACAACTGGGCTCATTCTGTAGCCTACAGCAAGCAGGACTCACAGAAACTGAGAATGCTTCTCCTTCCTCGCATTCACTCCCACCTCCTTCCCCTCCCACAAGCGACACTCCTCCCTTCCTCTCTCGCCCTCTCTCTCTCTCTCTCTCTCTCTCTCTCTTCCACTGTCAAGTGTAGACCAAAGTCGGCCAAAACTGTTTCGAGGGGGCGTGAACTCCTCGGGAAGGTATAACTGCCACTCTGGGAAGCCGTGATTACCGGGGCCAGACCGAGCGAGGCACGCGGAGGAGCGCGTCAGCGTGCGTGCGCGTGGATCTCGGGGATACAAATGTGATTGTCACCTTGTGGTTTCTCGCAGGCAGCCAGAACGCAAATCCCTACGATATGAGTCGGCTGAGGCACTTTAGGGTTGACAGGAAGATCGAACGAGGTCGGGCGAGACAGGAAGAGAAAAAAGGGAAAGTCTACAGACCAGAAATAGAAAAGTGATCCGACTCCACACACTTGCTTTATTCTTCCTGACTGGACAGAAATCTTGGGTGAACCAGCTCCATCAAAGGCAAACACACTTCAAACACACACACGTTTTACTCGGTCATGTGACTCTGTGCATCTAAAGGGAGGAATTATCCTGGATTTGTGTTCAGACTCTCCTGATCCCACATCCAGTCCGTGCACTGCCCGCATGTCCGTTTTCGTACGATTTCATCGCCTTTCTGAAACATGTAAGTTTGCGCACGAGGGTTTCCTGTGGGATGAGCGAGGTGTAATGAGGATTGGCTCCTGTCAAAATCGGGCTGGCCCGCGGGGCTTCTGGGTCAGCACCAGCGCTTTGATGTCTTACGCTGATTACGGCGAGGATTAGCTCCGGTTGCCGCAGCTCGGCCATCACATGCTGCTGACGCGCTCTGTGGACCCTCCTAAGTGGACCTGAAGCCAATTAGACTTTCCTCATTTTCTGAAACGGGGACTGACCACTAGGTGGCTTTTTCTTTAACTCATTAGGGTCAATCCAAAAAAGTAAATATTATTCATGTTTAAACCCAATGTATAAACCTGACCGGGGTCAAGGGGTTAATATGGCAATTGGAAAACAAAGAATCTTAAATTTTAGAAAACAATTTTGCTTTTAATGCATATGTAATATAATTAATGAAAACTACCCATTTATTTAATTCATGCTAATATAATACAGGATGGGCATCACAGACCTATAGTTGAAGTAACAGATGAACCGGGGGAAGGGGTTGGATCTGTGACCACAGCAGAACTCAGCACCAGGAACTGTCTGTGTTCCATCAGGATACCTGCAGCTGGGTGGGAACCAGATGAGCCAGAGTGCATTTGGATTGCATTAGGCAGACATAATATGACATGTTTTTCTTCTTCTCTATAGGTCTCCCCGTATGTGTCAGACATTAGGGGGGGTCATATGGAAAAGTCTGCATCTGGTTCAGTTTAGAGAGATGTGTTGAAATTAGAGGGACAGAGTGCTGCGTCAGGGCAAACCGGAACCTCCTTTTTTCTTTTCTTTCCTTTTTTTTTTTACAGTATTGTCAAATAAACAGAGCAGAGGTGGGAGGAAAACCAAAACACGACACTTCTCCCCTCCTGTGCTCATAACAGAAAGATCACAGCGTCTGAAAATATACCATCGTCTGAGCCGAGCCAACACTCACACTTTTACAGGAGGGTTCAGGTCAGGGTAAGCTTGTACAAATCAGATTGTTATGAAATGGTTATTTCACCCAATAGTACTTCAT
Source organism: Lagocephalus sceleratus (assembly GCA_911728415.1). Taxonomy (NCBI): domain Eukaryota; kingdom Metazoa; phylum Chordata; class Actinopteri; order Tetraodontiformes; family Tetraodontidae; genus Lagocephalus; species Lagocephalus sceleratus. The sequence goes on along the minus strand of CAJVRN010000210.1, from coordinate 9,467,753 downwards.
TTTCCTCCATTTCATTTTCTTTTTCTGATTGAATCCCCACGATGGTCGTTTGCGTTTTCGGGGGGGGGCATTACTTCCACCCGTGCAGAGCAGCAGCACCTCTCCCAACATGTTTTCAATCATGCACCAGGGGCTATCATGACAAACCCTGCAACTGCAGGATCGGGAGTGAATGAATGGTTAATGATCCGACTTTGACTGCTGCCTGCTGAGCCGTGCGAATCGAAGCATATTGGCAGACGACCAACTTCCCAGCGCTGTCTGGAATGGTTAGGAAATCCACCTCTGATGAGGTTGCATCCCGGGGGGACTTAGCTGGAATAAGCTAACACCAAAACTCTGAGAAATCGTCAGACACCTTCTCACCTCCGCCGTCGCTTCCTAAAGATAGCCGTCTTACGGCGGCAAATAATCGCCTCCGGTAGGGAGGGAAAGGCCGCCGCTCGGCTTATTTAACAGAAATCCTGCAAAGTCAACACAAGAGGAGTGGGCTTCAGGTTCAATTCCATCAGCAGAAATCAAGTTGGGCAGCTCCGCGCCCCCGACGCCGGGCCACCCCTCCTCCAGGAGTGTACCAACAGGCTTTTCTTGTGCTGGAAATGTGCAGAGAGACGGCTGGGACGGCGCTATCGGATGTTATTTGGAGGGCTTGATAAAAGAAAGATTGAATGTTCACCCTGGGTGATGAACGGCTGAAGTTTATTCATCTTTGAGCGGTATTTCAAAATACGGGGGAGACACAGAGCCGAGCAATCTGACGAGCGGTGGGGAATATCGCCCGGGGAGCCTGAACCCTCCAAGAGCTGGAGCCGGAAAAGTATATCAATAAAAATAATATCACACACACACACCTAGCAAACGGTGTCTGGAAATGCTCTCCCCAGCTCACAGGACGGTCCAGGACCCTCCTGTTGCACGTCGGGTTCACGTACTCGCTCGTACTCTCAAGTACACACTTTCCACCATCGCTGATGTTGCCGTTGCCTGAGGTGAAATGCATTGTGGGATACCAAAGCACACTCAAATCCCGTCTGACGCGCGTTTGATGAAACGGGCAGGGCGAGCAACGCTGCCGGGAAAAACGCGGGCCGCTCTTGGCGGGTCTGCGGACTTTGAATTGGAACCGCGCTCGGGCGGCGGTTGACGAGGACGTCTCGCAAGAGCGCGAGAAGCCCATGCGTCGAGACGCGGCAAAACCTTTGATCGACAGTCGAGCGACACCGGCGCGAAGCTTCTGAACGCGTAATTCCGCGAGCTCGTCTTTCAGAGCAGCTCTGCCTCGGCGTGCCATCGCGATCCGATGTTGCTCGACAGCGACTGAACCTCCCGCGAGTGATGAAAGGGTGAAAAGGCTTCTGCGGTCAAAATACTGGCTGTTCACTTTTCTTCTCTTAAAGTCCATTATTCACAAAGTCTGCTCTCGGCTCGCGGTTTCGCCTTCCAACGCTCTTTTTTTTGCGCGGGTGGGGGTTAAGTTGGGGTTATTAAAGCAGCTTATAGATGCGGAGAGACCCAGACCGAAGCAGCTCTGGAGTCCCGGCGAAGACAAGAGCTGTTTCACAACATCTGAGGACGTCCTGCTGCTCCAGGCTTTATTTTGGCGCGAAACACGCCTTTGCCACATTTTAACCCCCCGTGAGTATTGTGCAAAGCCGTGCATCAAAGATCTCTTACGCTGGAGCTGCAGAAATATACGCGGTGAGCACATTCCTGCTGGTGTGAGGAGGGAGGTGAAGGTGGCCTGTCCCACAGACACGGGTGAGAGCGGGCGGTTCAGCTGGGCAGAGCGCTTTCTCTCTCTCTCACACACACACACACACACACACACACACACACACACACACACACAGTTGCGGTTGTTAATGTGGCTGTGTGTTAATAACACACACCGGCTAAGTTCTGCCCTCCCAAGCAGCTTCTGTCATGATGACAGGTCTCCTTGTGTGCACGCCCGCTCACACGGCCTGTATCTGCAGACATTACAATAGAGCCATTATATGAATTATGACCAGTCACACACACATTGTTTCAATAAAAGGGCTCTAAATATAGTATTAATCTAATTTCCATTGTCTTTTAAAGGGAGATACTGTGCAAAACTTGCATGTTCAGTGGTTTTGTCCATATATTTGCATATCCCTCCCTACTATATATACGTATATATATATACATATACATATAAACCAGGGGTCTCCACCCTCCCCCCCAGAGGGTCGTGAGGCTGCAGGTTCTGGTCCAACCCAGCAGCAGCAGCACCAGACTGGACTCACTTCATCAACTCATCTGAGTCTTCAACAGCTGACTGGTCAAACTGGGTGAGCTGGACTGGTGGAACAAGAACCTGCAGCCTCACGGCCCTTTGGGGGGGAGGTTGGAGACCCCTGATATAAACGTACAGTATATATAGATATATATGTATATATACCAATTTTGACAGCCATTTCTAGTACCTCCTTTTAAACTTCTGGTAAATACACGACTGCCCTCTCATACAACCACAGCTACCTGCACAACGATCCATCTCTGTGAAGATGTCCTCATGTCTTCTCCCCCAGCAGAAGACATGGGCAGAGTAAATATTGTCTGTGGGCGGAGCAATGAGGGTCTGTGGGCGGAGCTCACGGGAGCTCATTAGGAGTTTGAGTGAAAGGTAGTCAAACCGGCCGTTCTGAGCAGGGAGGTGAAACGGACGCCTTCAGAGTTCAACTGTGCTCTATCTCTTTGGTTTTTAGATCTAAAACTTTTCCTTTTTTAAACATTTAGACATCAAGGAATCATTCTAACTTGCTGAAAAGGAACATAACATGTCACCTTTAAATTAATTTTGATGATAATCCCTGACAGTGTGTTGATATAAAGGGGAAAACTCTTGATTGAACTGTTACCTTTAAAATACTGTTACTGATTGAGGCTATTTTCATCACCTCTGGAGTTTACATTTTCCCATTGTGTGTGTGTGTGTGTGTGTGTGTGTGTGTGTGTGTGTGTGTGTGCGCATTTTACATGAAAGATACCGCTGTGTCACATGACGTCAGCAGAGCGGTTGCGGGTTGGCTGTGAAAATAAACATACCAGGGTGCTGCTGATAAGAGGGGGTCAACACCTTCCACCCTTCTGGCATTACACACACACACACACGCGCGCACACACACACACACACACACACACAGGATCCACAGGGAGGCTGTTAGATCGACACACCTGGCCCTGTCAGCCCTCTGAATGCTATCAGTCAACCACATGTCAGACAACATGGAAAATAAAACAAACACTCTTTTTTTCTGGCGCACGCACAGCGGAGATACCAGAGCGTACCAGCCCGGCGAGCTCGCACAGCGGCTCGGCGAACACAGGCGTGTTCCATTAACGTACATCAGGCGTGACGAGGAGGACGCAAACATATTTCACTTTCATCCTCTCTGCAGATTCCTGACAGTCAGTCAACCCCCAGGTTCTTCGTGGTCAACCACCCACGCAACAACACGCATTCAGTGAAAACACTGCGGCATCATGGGAAATCCCTGTACTCAGGATTCCTTATATATTCAGCTCTGCTTCTTAAGAGACTGTTGATCTGTCATCGTGTCAGATTTCAGATTTAAAGTTGAATTCAGATTCTAAATGTCACAACATAGTGATCACGACTATGCTCAGGTTTCTTTTCCTGCCCATTTACGAAGTTATTAAAAAGTACTAAAATAAACCCACAATGCAGTAACGTTCAGTTATGAACAAAAAAGCAACTTTAGTGAGTTTACAACTACACACTTTTTGAAAGAGAACTCTTGATTTGGGAACCACAAGCAGGAGCCAACAAACCACAATCTTCTCACTCTTTTGTTCAACATGTTAAACGTTAGTTTCTCCATCACCGTGATTATATGTTAAGAACTGTAGACATTTGATCAACAACACTCTCTTACCTTCACTGCTTTTATAACCTTTTTAGTTGTTCATGATCATTTCTTTTCTTCTCATTATCCGGCTGTATTTATTCCTCCCTGCAGTCGATGCATTTACTCAATCAGTCAGTAATCTGAACGCTTCGTCTTCACGTTCATGCATGGATGCATTTATTCCCAGACTCTTTCGCTTAGATATGCTGCGATGAAACCAAAGTCACCTCGCAACTGTTCCAAGTGAAATAATACAAAACTTGTGTGTTTGGCTGCAGAATTAGGGCAACAATGTCGAGAGATGTCAAGAGCTTTGTGTGTCTGCGTGTGTGTGTGTGTGAGAGAGAGAGAGAGAGAGAGAGAGAGAGAGAGAGAACTGAAAACAAAAACCATCATTCTTGGAATGGAATAAAAAGATGGTACAAAAGAAGGAATAAGAGGGCTGCGATGGATGACAATACGTCGAGTTATTGAGGGGTTTCAGAGGCTGTGAACCGTTTTCGAACAACATTTTTCCGCAGCAGAACCTCATCATTATATTTAAAAACAGTCACTTTCAGGACAAAGCGATGGTCACTTTGCCTCCTGTCAAATACTTCTTCACCCAACGTCAAAAAAAGAAGAAGAATGGGGGAAAACCAAAACACCAAATTACGGCAGCTAATGAGGCGGAATGGTTGTGGTGGATTTGGCCTCAAACAAACGGTCACATTCCTTTCCCTTGTGATTTGCATCTCTTCGTCTCCCATCTTGTAAAAGACGCGTGTGCAAAGCAGATCTTGGATTTCACAGCTGGGGCTGATAAAGTCCCGAAGTGCTGAGCGGGACTCTTCCCTCTAAAACAATAAGCAGCAGAGGGAACGTGGAGGCTCCGAGCCGCTCGAGGGAGGGCACCACGATACGCTCTTCTGCCATAAGAACTGGCAAAAAGTGTGATTTTTGCTGTCTGAACTCATTCAGACACTCTGTGTCCAAACGGTAGTCAGTCCAGCGGAATCAGCAGAGACCTGGGTAGACCTGAGACGCTAGGATGTTCTTATCTCACCGCTGATTCATGTCTCCGGGTGTTTGGTGTGTGGGGGTCTCTGTGCTACCTGGAGTGCTGCGATACCCTCTGAACTGTGGAATTGTGAGCTGAAGTGTAATTACGACCCACGAGTAAAGTCCCACTCTGACCCGGGTCTTCCTGTCAGAAAGCGCCGTTGGGTTTCTCCGATTCTCTCCGTTTGCCGTCAACGACCGTTGCTGATCCCGCTGTCGTGTGTTGATCGCGTTCAGATCATCACTCCGTCTCTCACCACTCAGCCCATGGGAAACGCCACTCACACCTATACTCACGCGCACACACACACCTACACACACCTGGTTGTCAGACCTCACAAGCTCAGCGGTGCTGTAGGAGGCAGCGGGGAACAGTATGTTCCTGTTCCTGTTGCCCCAAAGGGGCTTGGCACATATGAGATGCTGAAAATGAAGCAAAAGGTGACACTGATGGGTTCATTTAGCTCCTAAAATAAGGATTTGATACATTCTAAAGAGGAAGCTAGACGAGTAGAAGAGTTAAGAACTAACTTTACTGTCCTTCTGAATGGTACCATGTCATTATGACCAATAACAGTTGTCTCTGTCCCTTAACCTCAGACCCCAGCTCTTCTCTGATACACATCCTTAACACGTCTATTCAGGATTATTGGACCTGATAAGTGTAAAGACTGAGAATCATGTTTCAACAATATTGTGAAACAAGTGGTTTTTGGGGACAATGATGTCCACATGCAGGGACAATGATGTCCACATGCAGGGACAATGATGTCCACATGCAGGGACAATGATGTCCACATGCAGGGACAATGATGTCCACATGCAGGGACAATGATGTCCACATACAGGGACAATGATGTCCACATACAGGGACAATGATGTCCACATACAGGGACAATCAATCTAAATGTGTAATAATATAATGTTTATGGGTCCATGTATGTGGACATTTGGTCCCACACTAAGAAGAATTAGCTTTTATATGATAGGTGACCCAACATCTAATGTCCACGTGTGGACGCCAGGTCTGAGGAGGGTAAAGGCCTTCATCTTCCTCACCAGGTCTTCCTCGCGCCTCGAGTCACCCTCGGCCTCCGTGTGTGTGCACAGAGACGCCCGGGCCGATTGCTCACCCGATAAACACACGGCGGTGTCATCGGCCCAGCGTTGGCTGGCGTCTCATTAGCGCCGAGGCTCATATAACGTCCGCTTTAGCGCGGGCGCATGATTAAAGGGCCCGGCGCTGCCTGGACGCCTTCGGCCATACTTCTGGAAGTTGGCGCGCCGTCAACAGGTCCAGATGTGGATGTTAGAACCGTAAACACGCGCCCGCGGGCCCTCGGATGCGAAGGGGTCGGCCCGCGCGAACGCATGGAGTGACATACTTGAGGGTGGAGCCGCGGGGCCGGGGCTCACGGCGCAGCATGTGGGAGCGCACCTCCACAACACGGCGTGTTCGCCGCCCACAGCTGCTCCGTACGCGCTCGTAAACTGCAGACAGTCATTACATAAGGGAAACACAGACAGCCCGGGGGGCATCTTCGGCGAGCCCTGATTTACGACGGCGTGGCGTAGCGGTCCCGCGAAGGGGGGTCCACCCCCCCCGCCATCCACCTTTGAGCGCACGTGTGCGTGACAAGGCGCCGTTGGAAGCGGCGGGTCCCTCCCCTCTGACACGAGCGCGTCGGCTGCACATCCTGTTGACTGAGCGTGTTGAAGCAGATGGGACTCGTGAGGCGGGAGCTCATTAATCTTCATCACGCTTTTGTGTACACAAGTTCTTTAAGCAAGATACGCCAAGTCCTTATGATGGTGATTTATGCTTGTCTGTACAGACACTCGGCGTTAGACACTTTCACTGAACATTTACTTCTGAAAAGTTTCACTCCGCCACATTTAATTAAAAAAAGAACCACTTTGATCCGGAGAACCGTCACTTAGACGTTAATCAAAGGTGTAAGGTCACGTATAAGTTTGGGGTCAGGACAACGAAGCGTCTCCCCGCCGTAACCTCTGATCGAGGATTGCGCGAGCGCACGTGCCGTATGATCGCCATGACAACATGTTCCAGGCTCCTAATAAATGTAGCTTCGGCTGCAGGCCCCCATATTTCACTTGTTACGACCTCGCGAGGCAAAAACAGCAGAGTTCTATTTTTAGACTGAAATTTAAAGTATTTAATGTTACAATAAGAAGTCGGCGCCTAAAGAGACGTTTGGGTCTTGGACCGTGTTCTTGTGCTGCTTCTCTGTAACCTGGGACATCTTGTGTTGGCGAATGTGACAGACGGTGACCTCTGACCTTTGCGTCAGAGACATTATGTCACTGTTTTTCCCGTCGACTCGCTTTGCTCACTGATGTTGTTGCCACTCTGGTGTCCCCGTCTTAGTATTGACTGAACCACACGTCTAATCCTGCAGCATACAATATTGATGAACCCTTGAACAGTTCATGGTTCAGATTTAAGCCTACGTGTTCAGTTTTTTCTCCCCATTACAGCTCAGGTACGTTGAATTTTCATGTGTTCCAGTAAATATAAGAGAAAGGGTACCCCCCACCTGGGAAACTGACTTTGTGTGAATCAACAATACTTTTAATCGCCCCAGAAATGTGTTTAATTTCATTAGCAGGACCCATAAAATCCCGGTTCTGTGGGGAATCCAGGCTCATGATTGTTTTGTTCTATTAAAAAAAGAGCAGATTTCTGCTGTGAGAGCTTTAGAAAGCGCTAGTGTGGTAGAAGTGATGGAAGCCTAGACCTCCTCATTAAAATGTTATTGTATCAAATCTCAAAGACCGACGGCATTAAAGGATAAGCAATTGGGGTCATCGGGCGGCGTGTGTGTGTGAGGTACCAGCTTCAATTATATTTCATGATGTTCTTTTTTTGTGATTCCACACATGCTGTTTTGCCCTTATCAAGAATGCAGATGAGAACTTCACAGACACATGCAAAGTCACATGGAATACAAGTGTGGTGGTTAAAGAGCTAAATCGACTTAGAAATCATACCCCAGAGTAACCAGACTTTATTTCGGTCCTGCAGTGGAAGTAAATCAAATCAGAGAGGAGCAAGCGAGCTACAGCGATGCCAGAAATGTCTAATTTATTCTCCTCACTGGTTCTCGCCTGCAGACAAAGAGTCAACTCGCCCCGTGCAGATCGGTTGCGTTAGCTTAGCTGTGACGGGGGTTCGGGTTGCGCTTGACCTGGGCGGTGGGACGCTTTCAAATTTGATGTGCCGTCGGGTTGTGACTAGTCGAGACGCTGCACTTTCATGAGCCTGACCCAGTCGGTCTGTCGGCGCGTCGCCCCACATCGGGCCTTCGAACCTGCAAACCCTCTTTGAGACGACACTTCGTCAAAACGTGGAAGGCGCCAAAACACGTCGCACGAGGTGGCGGCCTCAACGGCGAAACGCCCGTGAGGAAGCCCACGCTCGGGCCGCGCGCAGGCGGGCGAGCGGCGGGCCAGTCACCCCCCCACGTGCGCTTGTCCAGGCTAGGCCTCCTCAGCGGCCCAGGCAGGCTGCCGAGCCCCAGCCCGTCTGTTCGGGGGGGCTTAATCTCCCTTTGTGGGCCTGATGGGACGGAGCATGCGAGCTTCCTGCCTCTGACACTCCATCGCCCGCGGGTGGGCAGTGGCGCGTGGGCAGCGGGCTATAAAAGGCCAGGGGGACTCAGATCTGTGCCCCCCCTCCAAAGCCTCTTAACGCTATGTTTGGACTGGGGCTGTGGACCTTCTGAGTGCGTCTGTGCAGGGGCAGGGCGGCGAGGCTTTACGGGTTACAGGATCGTGACCGGTGTTACAACATGTTGGAGCCTCCTGCCATGAAAGCTCCACTGAGCCTCAAACAGGAAGGGACACATATGAGGAATACAGCAACGGGAACAATTAGGAAGACTGGACAAAACCAAAGACAAACACAACTACAGTAAAGTGCCACTTAAAAGCGTTCTACTACGATATTTACACGTACACCCACATTCCTGATGACCACTTAAAACACCGTATTGTGTGTTTCCTGTAAAGGTTTTAAAGGTTGCTAATATGGTGTATGTTAGCTTTATGTTCACAGCAGATATTTCATTTATTCGTTCAATTTGACGAAGCCATTTAAAGGTGGCATGGCTGAGGAGTCGCTTCTTTTTAACGCCTGTAAATTCCAGACTGACGGCGGTGGAAAAACCGCAGCATCGCCTCGACTGGCGGAGTGTCGGAGGCTGTGGGGCTGACCTGGGGACGGCGGCGCAGGTGGCGCTGTCGCTCCGCGGTCGATGAGCCCGTCTGCTGAGGGGGGCCGCGACTGGCCCGTCTGGGGGTCAGCTTCGGCGATGTGCTGATGATTAACGACAACGTGGATCCTCTTGTAAACCTCTCTAAAAGCCCTTTTACATCCAGCAACCTGTCTGCTCTCTGAAGTTCCTGCACTACCTTTTCTTTGCATGTCCAACACACCCAAAGCCCAAATAATCCTGTAAATGACCATTTTAGACCTTAACAACCAACGTGCACTCATTTCTCTTGACTTTTGTTGCATATATCCATATATATATATGTTCAATGTGGATATTATATATAATATAATAATAACATGGATATTATATATATAATGTCCACGTTGAAGGTTGAATATCCATTGAATATCCACGTTGACAACTGGGCTCTAACCAGGACTTCAATCAGAACCCAGCTGAAATGTTATGTTTCTATCAAAGTTTTGGGAGACATGTTTCATATAAGAGCGTGACTCACGTCTGTGTGGATGTTGAGACGTTCACTCGTCCTCCAGTTGGAACCGCTGTGGCAATTATCTCTTTTTTTCATTTAGTTCTATTTTAGAATCCCAGGCTCATTTCAGATTTGATACAACATATTCCAGCTCAGCCATCCATGCACCGCACCCTCACGCTAATTTAAACCAGAGTACCTCCAAAGGATTCCTTAATGTATATGTATAGTCTTTCCATTTATTATTAGAACTGAATCAGGTGTTCTTAAATGTTCCACACGAGACAAGAGAGGAGGGCTCCAACAGTTCAGTTACATATTTTTGGATATCTACAGTTGTTGTACAGCCACATGCTTGAATATCCCCAGATGTTTGTGGAGGAGCACAACAGGTCAGCAGCCGTTACATTTTAGTGCATAGATGCATCAACATTAATGAGGATGATGATGATGATGATGAGGAGGATGACTTTGGTGATTGATTCCACATGACCTCGGGCCATAACTTGTGTCTGCTTCAAGGCCTTTGAGAACATTCTCATGTGCAGCTGTGTGGAAACAGCCTGGGAGGGGTCTGTCATTTACAACCACTGGAAGGGAGCTCGGGAAACAGGGTGACTGAGCGAGGCATCGATACGCAGGCGGAGAAATAAAGACGACTTACGGCTCAACAGGGCGACGCGGAGAAGCGCAAGTTCATTAGGACGCCTCCCGAAGCAGAGCTACAAACGTAGCTCCAGCATTTACAGCTATGAGGAGACTTGACTAGAGTCACGGTCCCCTCCCGACTGTGAAACACCCACAAATCAACGTATCCAGCAACAAGACCTGAGCAGTTCAGGCTGCGTGGAGAACATCAGAGCCCAGGTGGAATGTATGCAAAGGGAGTCTCTGCTAAGGTTAAGTTGCACTCTGGAGTTGTTTTTTTTTTTTTTTTTTTTCCCGCTGTGGAATTAAGAGCTTCTGCATTCTTGAAGCTGAGTCACGGGTAGTCGTGAGTGACTGATGATATGCCCAGAAAACCAAGTTTGACTGTGAGAGAGAGAGAGAGAGAGAGAGAGAGAGAGAGAGAGAGATTTTTGTGTGTGTCACGCGCATTTGTGTCTATATTTGTGCGGTTGTAGACAATCTTTAATGTCATTTGTGGGAGCACTAACAGTTTATAACCTTTCATGGCTTTGGAATGACTCTGCACTGTCATGGAAAAGGAAAAACGGAGCCGAATCCAAGCAGCTCTGGGGCGGGAGTCACATTCTCCCATAATTCACCAAGGATCTGTTTTATTAGCCGCTTTGAGAGCAATGTTGCAGATTCACCAGCGAGCGTTTGCCAGGTTTAACGTCATCTATCGTCAGCGCAAAGAGCCGACAGAAATTCTGCATATTCAAATATTTCCCTGAGCCAGAGCAGCTGAGAAGTGACGCCGGCCAGCTCCGTTCTCCTTTTCTCCGTCTCTCATTAGAAGCGCGATTTAACGAGCTCCCCCTCATGTGTGCTAAACAGGCCAGAAGGATGGTGTAATATCTCTTTATGGAAAGCAGTGGAGATCACTCCAACGACCCAAGCGTGAAATTACCATAAACACGACGAGGAAGAGAAAGCAGCTTGAAAAAAAAACAAAAAAAACAAAAAAACAGCATATTTTGCTGACTGTATTCCAGGCCAGGAATGCCAATTGCGTAAACAATTCCTGCAGTGGTGAGATTGGGGCATTAGTCTTTCTGTGGTTTGTGCACAGGGACGGGAAACAAACAAACCCCCTGCCCATGAAAAATGAGTTAGAGAAGCCAATTAGAGGACATAAGTCACGCTTGATGGAGAGACCACAGGATGAAGAGCGAGGTGCGGAGGTGTGTGGGAACACCGGCTGATGGAGGAGCCCTCCGTTCGCTCTGAAGAACGCGTGGTTTGCTAGATTGATAAAGCCTGTCTTTATTAGACGCAGTGAATAAAAAGATGTGAAGTGCCCTCGTGTGCAGGCCAGGGCGGATCTGCACCACGAGGGGGGCCGGGGGGGGGGTTGGGGGGGCACTGTGAAATGGGTCTAACAACCAAATGAAGGCGGAGGGCGAGCATGCGGACAGGAGGAATGAACGCTATTGGCCCGGAGCAGCAAGACGATCTGAATATTTGAAAAAAATAAAAGAACGGGGGTTTGGAGCACACCTAGTTATTATGGTAAGAGCCATCTCGGGCTGACGGGCCGGCTAATGGCTGCGGTGGGAACGGCGGCAAAGTGGACGAGGTCGTGGAGTGCGTTCACGGGATCCGGGTTGTTCCGCGTCCCCGCGTGACCTTCGCCTTCCGGGCTAACGAGCCCGGTTTTGTTTTTTGTTTTTTTCCCCCCCGCTCGATCAGGGCCGTTCTTTCTGCGCCGCCGTGTCCCGGAGCGGTTCGGGGGGGGGGCGGCGTCTACCTGAGGGGGTCTGACAGCGTCGGCGCGCGTCTGAATCAAATCCGCTGGCTCACGCGCTGACTTTAACGTGAGGAAACACTGACGCAGGGTAGAGCTACTCCCAATACCAGGACTGCCATTGACGGCCGCGTTGTGTAATAATAATTCTAAGAACATCTAATCTCTTTGACAACTCTGGAATTCAGATTCCACCATAACTCATCTGTCGTTAGTCGACGCCGCTGAAATCAGCCCGTTTGGCAGCGACAGCAGCAACAACAAAAGCTGTGTGAGGCGCAGCTCCAGACGTGTGAGGACACACCGGGGCCCCCGGGGGCCGTGTTGGGAGCCCTCAGTAGTGCGCCTAAGGGGGCCGCCCAGGACAGGGCTGCTCGGGGACGGTCCAGGGGGAGCCTCAGGAAGGTCCACACGTCTAGTCTCATTAAAGCGCCACAGAAGCAAACTTTAAATGTGAAGGATCCCGGCGATGCATTCTTGATCTGTTAATCCAGATAATGACCGGAAAATGCAACTTAGCTCTCAATTGTGACGTCTGAGCCTGTTGGAGCGAATAAGAGAGTAAAAGAAGAATGAACAAACATGTGACTTGATGCACTTATTAACTAGGAAGCACTGGGAGAGCACAGACCTCCACCAAGTTTATATAAATATCAATAAAATCCGTCTTCTGGATCAGATCCGGATCAGCCTTTGGAATATGATGGAGGATCCCATTGTCCATCCTTGAGTCACATCTCATGGGGTTTGGTCAAGAATTAACAGATATTGAGAAACAACATTTTTGGCCCCATTAACCACAATGTTAACGAACATTTCAAAGTGATCCAGAATCCAGGATTTCTTCTGGATCACCCCCAAAATGAAACCAGTTCTTCCTTTTCACATTTACAACAAATCCTGAAGATTTTATCAAAATCAGTCCATAACTTTTTGATTCAGTTGTAGTTCAGTTTTTGATTCATCTTATTTGGTGTTTGTTGGCAAAACAAGAGACATTTGTAATTATAAAGGAATAAAACCAGTCAGAGGAGGCCTTCTGCAGCAGACACACTGCGCAGGGTAAATGGATTAGTCTCAAGTGAGCGCTTATGGATCAACCATCATTATTCCAGAAAGCTAAAAAAAAAAAAAAAAAGACAGAGAGACATCATATACGTCACTTGTCCCACAGCGTGTCTGACTGTGATTATAACCCATATTCTGCTCGGCTGCCTCTGCATCTTAATTCTGATCTGGGAGGCATGTCTGTGCAGTAATGAGCCCACAACAAATGAGCCAGTCCCTTTAGCTGCGCTCACTCTGCATTTGAATTCTTATCACATGCAGAGAAATGTGTGTTTTTTTATCATCTTAAGCAATTACCAGGGACTGGTGGGAGATGACGACAACGACCTTTGTCCGACGGCGTGGAGAGGGCCGCCGTTTCTGTTATCTCATCACTGTGGACAGTGAAAGGGACAAAGACGCCATATTTTAAATTCATAAATCACTCGGGTGTAAAACTCATTATTTTATGTTTTGGGGCCTGTGTGTGTGTGTGTGTGTGTTGTGTGTGTGTGTGTGTGTGTTTGTGTCTGGTTCTTTGACTTTGGAACAATGGTTTTTTTTTTTAAATTAGGAGGCGGCTGACAGGAATTAAATTATTCAGCTTCAGAAATACAAGACGGTAATTTCATCAGATAGCCCGTCACTCACAGAGATGTCGTAAAAAAGTGTGTGTGCCCGCTACACCTGAAGGAAGTCTTACAAAGAAACAAAACCTACAGTGTACTTGAACGTGAGCGGAGTTTTAAAGTATAAAAACTGAACTAAGTTAACAATGAGTTAAACCATCCATCCACCCTTCCATTGACAGTCCATCACAGGACACACACACACACACACACACTACCTAGGTGCAGTTTTTAGTGTATGTTTTTGATCTGTGGGAGGAAACCAGAGCTCCCAGTGAAAGCCCACGCAGGCTGTGGAAGAACACAGATCCACACAAAGATTGAAGGTGAATACATTTGACCTTCTCGTCCGTCTCCTCAGAGCAAAGGTCCGGTGTTTCAAATCCGCCGGTAGAATTTGATTGGTCGTATTAATAATGGATTTGCCAGTCAGGCAACTGCATTACTTTTTGCCCTTGGGTGAAATGTGATTTGGTTTTATTCCATTTTTGAAGCTCTCACAAGGCTGTGTGTTAAAAACGGCACCACGTCCTCCGTCCCCAAACGGCGCTGGCACCATCGCTGAACGCGGGCGCCGAAGCTTTGAAATGACAGACGCTTCACTCTCGCCTCGCAGCAAATCCCCGCGAGCGGCCCGACACCGCTTCATGTGGAGTTCCCTCCTCTCTGGCTCTGCTCGACACCGAGAATCTCATAATGACGGGTTTGGCCGACTTGTATATGATTGTGATTATGGTTCTGCTGGGACGCTGCTCTGGGCCCGTGCGCCAGCCCCAATAATGTCCACTCTGTTGAATCCCCGAGCATGAGAGAAGGCTTGCGTTTCAGCCCGGCAGTCAATGATGTCTCTTTGGCCTGGGCTCTTCTGAAAACGTACATGTTAACATTTTCAGGCCTGGGCCGACGGGCATCTGTAGAACTGAGTAATTAGATGCTACTAAACTACAGGAAATTATGGTTTTATGTGACCTGACTTCTATTTTGGTAGTTTTTTTTTCTTAATTTCCACCGGTTCGGTCAGGAAAGGCGCTTCTCTCCCAAAAAACCTGATGACCATAAAAGAACATTTGATTTATCATTCAACGTTGTGCACTAAAACACTTTTGTGTTTAAATCAGAAGACAAGAACAATAAATGCTCGAGGTCCATTGACGGCGCCGCCACTGTTGCAAATAAATGCATCTGTAAAAGCACTTCTCTTGAATCAGAGTTGACAGGCTTGAGAGGTGTTTGCTGCACTTTCACTTCTCTGTGGGAGACTTGTTGGAAACAGGCAACATGAACGTCACACAGCTTTTCCACTGGACCAACTAACATCCAGATTTCTGAGTGGAGTCGACATTCACGACAGACCGATCGCTTCTGTTGATGACAGACGATGTACCGTGTGTTTTCGGGAGCAAAAGGTGACGATATCTGAAGAGATAATTCAGGTCTGTGAGCTGATGGAATGGACACAATCACCTGTGATTAGCACATGTACCCATGTTTTTAAAAAAAGTCACGCACACACACACACACACACTACATTTGGTGTAAAGCGGCTTAAGTAACTGGACGGGAAAAGTTGAGCAGAGCTCGCTGACGTGGAGTACAGAGTTGAGAACATAACTAAAACTTTTAAGGCTTACACGAACAAGCATAACCACAGTAAATTATCAGAACCTTTCACAGCAGTCAGGCACAGTCGGGTAAAATGTCTCATTTCAACTCTTTCAACTCCTTGCAGAGTGGTTCTGCACAAAAAAAAACAGTTACCAAAGAGGTAGAAAGGTTTTCAAGGTAAGGAATAATTCAAAAAGCAAGCGCAGGGGGAGAATATGGAAAGAAGCGATATGATTCAGTGAAATGAGGATGTGAGGAACTGCAGAAATGTCTATCTGCCTCGCTCTTACACAGTCAAATGGGGATGAGCGATACAGCACACATCCACTCGCTCATGTGGATCCTAGTCTGCTTTTAAGACACCAGCCCAGAAGATATCTGATTGCTCCACACTTTCTCCCATTTCTGCTCCTCTTCTCTAATGCATTCCTCATTCAGTCTGCTCTGATGAAGAGTCCGTGGGATGGACGTGCCATCTCTCCCAACCCTTGATGCGACTTGCACGGTCTGCTTTTATTGCGCTCGCCTTATTGAGGATGTGGACGGCTGTGTGTTGGCGGGACTGGCTGTAATGAAGTGGAGGGAGGAAAGGAGAGATCTGTGGACGTCTAGGAAGCTCAACAGTGGTCCACATGGCTTCATCCCAGCTAAAGTATCAGTGGAGGAATCAGGCAAGTCGGTATGAAACGGAACAAAACGAAAGCACCCAGAGATGCAGAGTCATCACAATTAACAGACGTGTAAATACACGTTAACGTGTGAGCAGAAATAGGAGCATTTGGTTTAAAAAAAAAAGTAGAGTAGAGCAGAGTGGATGATAAAGGAGAACAGAGCAAGCATCAGCGCTACAAAGACCTCTACCCCCTGGCTTCAGGACAGAATGAACGCTTGTGCTCTTCTCTGGCGTCTTTGTAGTTTCACTGAGCTAATGAAAAAAAAAATGGCACAAATGTTCAAAATAAGGGAAAAATGCAGAGCAATCACTTATGGGTCTGCAAAAGTCATTTAAGGCTAACGCCAGAGTAGGCCAACACTACAGTTCTTTACATTGTACAGGGAGTCACTTAAACACTATTCTGTGGGTGTGTGTGTGTGTGTTCTTGTACTTGCTACATACTGAGCATCAAGATACTCATTTTACAAAGTGAGAACATTTTCTGGAGGTTAGGACATTTTGACTGGTATGTTTAGACTTAGTTTGAACATTGAGGTTCGACTTGGGTTTAGTTGAGGGTTGGGGGATTAGTTGGGATGGTGAGGGGGAGGGGCTGGAGAATGTGTAATGTTTGAAACAACGACTAGGACGTGTGTGTGTGTCTGTGTGTGTGTGTGAGTGAGTGAGTGAGTGATTCATATCAATGACTTCATGCTAGTCAAATAGTACACGCAAGACCGTGTGTGTGTATGCGTGTGTGTGTGTTCAAAGTGTGCAGCGTTCACACCAGCAGAGCTGATTAGAGCGGAGGAAGTCAGACTGATAAGCGGGGCACGAGGCCTTGAGAGAGCTCAACACGACGCGGACGAGAGAGAGCCGCTGATAGAGAGGGAGGAAACAAGAGAGAATAAAGAACCAGTGATGCAATACACAGAAAAACATGAATGATGGGGGTTTATTTAAGACCTGATAGATAGAGAGTAGTGCCAGGTCAGGTAGAGTGGAACCTAAAAAGTTAATTTCTATGTGCTCTTAATGACACATTTGATTTGAAGGGAAGGAGGAGGGACGAGGTTTTAACGGTGGAGCGCTGAATCAACTCAGCTCTGAAGTTAAACATTAAGAGACCTCCACCTACTCCACAGAGACAGGGAGAGCAGCGTGATGGAGATCATTCAGGCCGGGCCTGAAAGGAATTAGGTCAGGCACTTTCTGAAATATCACTCTACGACTGGCGGGATGTGCCGCGGCGGCGCTGAGGAAGACGAGTTACATAATGATGGCCCTTTCCAGAGCAAGTCAAACTTTACATTTATACCAATTAAAATGGCACGGTGAGTGAAGGGAGAGGGGCTTCTGGTGCTGGAATGAACACTATCAGTCAGGGTAAAGCTTGACATGTCCCTACCACCACTCTAGATGAATTTAATGTGTAAGATAATTCAAACGTCCATCCTGGAACATCACATCGAGCTCATAAATGTACCTGTACGGCCTGAAGAGAGGGGGAAGAAGAGGAGTGAGCAGAGGAGGAAGGGGATGCAGAGGAAGAAGCAGAGGTGCGTGACTTCGAGATGCAGATAAAAGTTCTTCGTGGTGAATTTATCTCGTGGTGAAACAAGAGCTGCTTAAGCACGCTTGAGACTTCCTCCCTTCGTTATCAGCCAGCGTGCTGATCAAGGGGCGGACCTTCTGCCCTTGGTACCAGGAACAACTGTAGTGGGGGTCCACATTCACGGGAGTTTGGAACACGACTCGGCTGCAAACGTTACCCGCGATTGCCCTGGGTTAGTTCAGCGTGATGCCGACTCCCCCAATAACGCCTTAAATGACTGATAATCGCCCTTATCTGCTCTGCCTGTTTCATCTGTCACGCTCTGAGGCTGTCCCGAGAGAGGCAGAACTTCTCAGGCTCACGGAATCTCATGGACCGCGTTGATTGCACCCGCTCCCAGAGACGTTACTGTTGTATTACTTCATATTGCTCCACCCTAATTAGCTGCTGTCAGCCTGAAAAAGAGTGCGCAGAATGTGACTCTTCCAACGTGGTGAGGAAGGAATCACCTCCGTGGTTGGGTTTGTTTTAGTGTCGGTACAAAAGTTGCGCAATAACGCATTCATTCTATACATAAATCAGGATTGATTCCATGAGACGTGACCTTGGAGGTAAAAAAAGTGACTTAAATTAGCTTTTAAGACGCACCATTTTAACACACTGTATGATTATCAATAGTAAAGGAGCCAGAGCTCAGACAAGTGGACAAATGTGCTCAAACTGAGATAACCGAGTTTGCATCAAATCACATCAGCGGAGAAGGAAGACACAAAAAATACTTTCCTCTGAATCATCACAGAGCTGTAATTGGCTGGAGCCCTTCGGGGAAACCACTAAACCGAGATACCTTTAGGGGTTCCTCATTAAAATGTCATAACTTTTGCTGCCTTTTCTTAAGTGGAGAATCAGAGAAGGTAAAAATGAACCTCCAAGAGAAATCACTGAACTGTTGCCCTCCCCCCAGACTGATTTCTTTTCTTCTCCTCCTTGAAGTACACAATATTTCTAATCCAATTGGAGCGGCGAGGCGGAGGAAGGCATCAGGGGGCTCGCCGTGGTGATGGAGGATAGATGCAGGATCGGGGCAGTGTGAGGTCAGAGCGGCGGATTAAAAAGACTACTGCGATTTCTCACACGCTCCGGCGTCCTTCTCAGCGCGGCGCGCGCAGATTTATAGGAGATCTGGAGAGAGCCCGTGGCCGACTGCTGTTTTTATTATTTTTGGGCATGACGGGAGATGTGGTTCAGGAAGGAGTGGATACTCATTTCCACACAATAGCAGACGGCGAAGTGCTGAATCAGACTCACGAAGAAGCTGGGGGAAGCAGCAGATCCAAGCATAATAAACCCAATCTCTTCATGCCTTCTTGTGTGCATTCCTGAACACTGATTTTGTGCAGATTGCAGCCGTCTCCGTATACATCGCGCCGCTAATTTCTGTTAAGCTTAAGTCCAAGTATAATTAAACCGATCACAAAAATAAAGAAGGCAGAGAATCCTGGAAAAAGAATCAAAGCTGTTTAAAAAAGGCATAAAAATGGAGCTGACAGGACTCACTGGGGAACCCTCAGGAAACTACACACAAGAGGAAGGCGAGTCCAGTGTTTATACTGAATTAACTTGGAAATGGGGAAAATAAGCACATCATCAGTCATCCTCAGGCGCCCTGATGGGAGTCTGTCTGCGGCTCACCTGCTTCGCGTGTAGGTCCGCCTTCGGGGGCGGGGCGGGGCTGGCGACGGGGGTCACCGGGGCGCTGCGGCTGCCCCCGGCCAGCGCGGCCCGTATGGAGGTCAGCCACTTCATGGTCAGGAAGCCAAACCTCCACCAAAGATATCCGAAGGGAAGAAAGCAGTCAAACGGAGCTGGGGGGGCCCAGATGTGCAACCGCCGCCCAGGTTACCAGAGTTCTCCTCTAAACTGCAACACCCACGAGGAGGGGTCTGCGTAGCCACGATGAACACTGGAGGACGATGAAGCGCCGACAGGAACCAACAGGCCAGTGTGCCGCGAAAGCAAACATACATGCGCACTAATCCTACGACTGCACACACACACACACACGCACACACGCACACACGCGTGGTCCACCCCCAACACACTCTTACCCTACTGACACACAATCCTTTTGCCGCCACTCTGTCACCATCTGTCACTTTCCCCCCCCCGTGTCCCCCCGCTCTTCGGCTTTAGCCCCCAGTGCAGCTCACCCCCCCCAACCCCCCGGGAGCATTGATGCAATGAGTCCACCTTCAGCGGCTGATCTGTGATGGACAGACCAATAAACCGATGGAAGGACATTACCACTCGTGATCACTTCATGATGGGATGGAGGATTTATATCCACTTTATCCAAATCAGTTTCCACACGAAAACTTCCACATCCATTGTTTAACAATTGAATTGAATTATTTTGCATTAATTGCGTTATTTTGCATAATAACAATCACTTCGTTACAAGCCAATTTATACCACATAATTAACTGCTTTTCCAAAGAAACATTCGTCATTTCCAAATGAAGGCCTAACGTTGTTTCAAATTATTTCTGTATCAAATTGATGGTCACTTATATTGCACTATAAAACAATAATAACATATGTGTGTATACGTATAGACATAAACACATATATTAAAAAACCCAACAAATACCACTTTTAAAACTAAAAAAACAAACAAAAAACATTGAACTCTGAGCCAGAATTTAAGAAGCATTTCAACATATTGCATTAAAACACAACTCTGGGCGGATACAGAAAAGAAGATGTTGCCTGAATAACTTGCAGTAATTATATATAATAGGAATCTGGATGCTGCTGGGAAATAATTTTGTCTCCATTAATACAAGTCGGGTGGTTTATTTCCATTTTAGCAGCACTCCACCTTCAAGAGAAGCTTCTCTGCTTCCATCTGTTTGAAGTCACTCCTCCTCCTCGCTGCTCCGGACTCGTATTGTCTCTTGGATGCCACGTGGACGTGGGGTCAGATTACAGCTGCCGTTACCTTTTCCTCACACTTAATGGTGCTCGTGGTGCATTCTCATACTGCGCTGAGGTGCACGTACATTCTGTAATTTGCACGGCGGAGAGCTTCAATCATGCAATTTGTGCATATCGAGGAAAATTGGGCCCCCAACACAAACATGGGGCCCTATGCATGGTCCATGCTCTGTGTGTAGGGAGGCTGCGCAATTTAAGAGAATTTAAGGGATACTTAATTCTTGAGACTCGAACAACAGCGGATGGTGGTAGAATAAGAACTGAAAGAATGAACAAATCAGCGCGCTCTGGCCAGACTTCAACATTCACCTCGAGGATTTCCCTCCGACCAGCACAGCCAGTTTGCCTGATAGGATGTCAGAGACGAATCCAACATGTCCCCCCAAGGAAACACAGGCGAGAATGTTCTATCCACTCCAGCGGCCCAACCTCAGACTGCTGAGCAGGAAACCAAGGAGTCCGAGCAGGACAGCAGCCAATCAGAGGCCTTGGATCAGGTTGACCTCCAGACTTTAGTTATGAGAAACATGAGGTCAGGGAGCATGTGAAGACACTGCTTCAGGGAAAGTGCAGCAGCCTGGAGGAAAGCACCTGGCCCCCCCGAGCAGAGAAAGAGCGAGGAAACCCCCAACCTGACCTTCAGAGCGGCGGGCTAAGAGAACTTTGTGCTTTAGGTCAGTTGGCTCTGGTGAAACAGCCCTCAGGCAAAGAGGCCAACCAAGACCGGAGCCAATCAGAGGCTGAGGAGGCTCTGGACTCCACCGTTGAAGAGGAATACATCAGCGTGGAAGAGCTCTGAAACAGGCTCAAGAGGCTCTTTCAGGGAAGATCAGCAGCCAGGAGAACATCAACCGGCTCCAGAGTGACACTGATAATGATGACATGTTCTCTCATGAGTTCTGGAGGTCCTGGTGACCTCTGCGCCATTCCGAGCTGATTTTCTGTGACATTCCCCACATCAGCGGTCGCAGCAGGCTCCAGTGGACACCTCTGCTGAGGTTCTTCCCACAGACCCAGGAAAAAAAACGGGGGACCTGAGGGGCCGCATGGAGCACCCAAACACCCTGCTGCAGATGTTTCTGATCATTCTCACGGGAGAAGAGATCATCCAGGAGGAAATACTTATAAAATAGAGGAAGTCTGAAGAGCAGCAGGGCAATCACCAGCTCCTCAACTCGCTCAGAAGGTTCTCCTGGTTCACGGGGACTGAAGTCTGAGAGCTGCAAAGCTTGTTTGGTTCTTCTGCGCTGCACGAGAACTTGCCTCAAAAATCACAAAAGAGCACTTGTAGAATAAACTTCACTTCTGAAATACAAAAGTGAACTCAAGCCTGTCAACATTAGATCGCTTCATCTCTGCTCATTTAAGTCCAAAATTAAATGAAGTTAGCCTCGGTAAATTTAGACTAACTGATAATCTTCACACAATTGGAAAATAAGCACTTTGATGACTGGTGTCATGGTAAAAGATTGATAGAGATTAAAATGATGTCTAAATAAACACCTAATTAGACAGTGAACAAACACTAGGCCAAGACATTCATAATCTGTCCTCCTATTTCAACACAACAGAAGAAGCTGTCAGTGATTTCAGATTTATTTCACAGTATCTTTCTTTTTCGTTATTTAGTTATTCACTCTTCCTTTGCCAATAAAAAAGGTACACGCTGCTCCGGTAACATCATTGTTAGTATTCAGGAAAGTAAGCACAAAAGATAGTGGATAGAAGAGTCATCCTCTGGCAACACACACCACAAAAACATAAAAAACCCAAATGACCAACACAATACAGCAGAAAACATCATTTGTGTGTTACAGAGGTACTCGTGAATGTTTTGTCCAAACAACCAAAGGTTTCACAATAAAAGACTTTCCTTTGAAACATGGATTTAAAAAAAGTTGAGTGTCTTCAAAAACATTCTTTAGAAAAGTTAAAAAAAAAATGTAACTTTCAAACAACCAAACAGACTAAACACGTAGATTGTGTTATTCACACGCGTAAAAGAGCGTAACTTATAAAAGACAACTCTCTGGTGTAAAGCACATTTAGAAACACTGGCGATAATCAGGAATTCCTGTTTGTTTGGGATGCATTTCTCATCTGTATCAAAGCCACATTCCAATCCCGTAAGTCGGCGTTCCTGTTTTGGAAATGACAATCGGAGAAGCCGCACATGGTAACAAATATTAGGACTGTACATTTGAAAGCTGATAATCCCCCGCTGGTCTTTGCACGCAGCCGGGTGGTATTATTCCTGGCTGGAAGATGCTCTCCAGATGAAACCTAGAAAGGGAGAGTGAGTGGAACCAGTTGAGTGTTGCAGGCCGGCTGGGGGAGAGAGACGTGGCCATATGTGGAAGCCAGGCGTCTGTCTCTGTCGCCGTCTGCGATGCTGCTGTAAATACGACCCTGGATTGAATTCAGCTCTTAATCCCTCATCTCAGCACGCCCGTCGCATATGGCACCGTGTTGCCGCAGCGTGGTGGAAACGTTGCGAAGGATCGCACCTTCGCTTCGTAACACACAAAACGTCTTTTGGTGAGCAGTGTGTGTGTGTGTGTTTGTGTGAGCAGTGTGTGTGTGTGTGTGTGTGTGTGTTTGTGTGAGCAGTGTGTGTGTGTGTGTGTGTGTGTGTGTGTGACCAGTGTGTGTGTGTGTTTGTGTGAGCAGTGTGTGTATGAGCAGTGTGTGTGTCTGTGTGTGTGTGTGTGTGTGTGACCAGTGTGTGTGTTTGTGTGAGCGCTGGTGTGCTCTGAAAGGGAGCTGCGCCTCAGGCGAGAGGCCAGATTAGTTTAATCTCCCACTGAGACATTTCCAGCGACAAACGCTGAGCGATACATTGAAACGTTAGTGGAGGCTCATGAAAAAGTCCTTATGCAACATGTTTAGGGAGGACGGATGGACGGTCACGCTTAAGTCACGCTGCTCCATGACTGATGACAGCATTTAATCAACGTTACACATTGAGAAGAAAACACACCAAACATTTTATAATTAGGAGACTAGATAGGTAGGTAGGTAGATAGGTAGGTAGGTAGAGAGGTGGGTGGGTAGGTGGGTGGGTGGGTGGGGGTAGGTGGGTGGGTGGGTGGGTGGGTGGGTGGGTGGGTGGGTGGGGGTGGGTGGGTAGGTAGGTAGGTAGGTAGGTAGGTAGGTGGGCAGAGTGGGTGGGTAGGTAGGCAGGCAGGCATATGCAGATAGGCATATGTGGGTGGGTAGGTAGGCAGGGTGGCAGAGGCAGGGTGGGTGGGAGGCAGGCATGTATGCAGATAGGCATATGTGGGAGGGTGGGAGGGTAGGTAGGTAGGTAGGCAGTGGGGTGGGAGGCAGGGTGGGTGGGTGGGGGGGGTGGGTGGGTGGCAGGCAGGCAGGGTAGGCAGGCAGGCAGGGTGGGTGGGTGGGTGGGAGGGTGGGTGGGTGGGGTGGGTGGGTAGGTAGGCAGGGTGGCATATGTAGATAGGTATATGTAGGTAGGTAGGTAGGTAGGTAGGTAGGTAGAGGTAGGTAGGTAGGTAGGTATATGTAGATAGATATATGTAGGTAGGTAGGTAGGTAGGTATATGTAGATAGATAGATAGATAGATAGATAGATAGATAGATAGATAGATAGATAGATAGATAGATAGATCTAAACAAGTTGCTAGGTAGTATTCCTCTTTTTAATAACTTCTTGTCGTCATGATTCCTGCTCTTTCTTCTGCAGCTTTATGTTGTAAAATAACTCCAGTTATTAAACTCCATCCTCGGTTTATGCCAGTTGGATTTTATAGAAGCACATTTAAAGAGAGAAATGTAGAGAAAGCTCAATTCAGACCTTGAGGTGCAGAGAAGTGTGGGCGCAGCAGAGGGACAACAGGATGTTTACAGTAAAATGTGGTGTGGATGACACGGTCCAGTGTCAGCGCTGCGTCTAACAGAGCCTCAAAAAACGGGACTAGAGGGCTGCCCTCTATTCTCCTGTAAGAAAACAACTTTCACCAAGCTCTTATCCAGATAACCCTGACCTTCGACATCATCCCTCTCTCCTCTGGTCCGAATGATAAAATGAGTTGAATAAGGGATGAAGGCGGGCTCAAATATTCACAGAGGCCACAAACGTCACCTTGTCACCTTGGCGACAGTGGCCCTCCCCGCCAACCGGGACGGCATTTTGAAGCAAGATGCAAAGAGACGGAGAGGGAAGAACGGGTGGAGTAATGACCGTTTGAAGGGCGAGTATTGGAACTCCTCCGCATTCCTTCCAGCTCCCGCGGCTCGCCAGCGTTTTCAGGGCTCACTCTGTGCTCGAGTGGCCCAGCGGAGGCGGCGGATGAAAGACGGCGTATAGACATAAAGGGGGGGGTAAAAAGGGCCTTTCAAGAGGAGAGGGGGGGTCATCTTTCAAAAGTCAGTCTGTAGCATTTGATACAGAATGTTGGAGAAAGGTCTTCATAGTGGTTGGATTAAATATTATACAGGGGGACCTCTACTTACGTAAATTGTAAGAAATTAATTGATTCCAGAAGTTGTTTCGTAACCTGAAAATGACGTAAGTAGAGACGCGCTTTCCACGTAAATGCCCTAATCCGTTACAAGCCCCCAAAAAGTTGGACATAATTTTTTAATAAACCCTAAAAATGCATCAAAACATGTAACAAATACGTGTTACAGTTAGATTAGCGCATAATAAATGTATGAATTCAGTGCAAGGCTTCTCCAGGAACAACATGAACTTTATTACAGGCTAATCTTACAATAGCGTCATTACCAGCAACCAACGTTGTTTTAATACCGTGTTATCGTCGATGTATTACGGCCGTATTCTTTGCAGAGATCAACCAAACGCATCCCTTTTTCATGCTTTTCTATTATTTCTTGCTTCTTTTGTACGGACAAAAAAGCTCTCTTCTTCTTCTCTTCTTCTCTTTCACTTCTCTCCATCACTTTCCTGGGGTCCATAGCGAATAAAAGTTAAACGAAGACGACGCTGGGATACACACGCCTGTACATATCGACGTCCCTCCTAGCCAATGGGATGACAGGACGTTGCTAGGCGACAGCCAATGGCAGAGCAGCAACAAGCACGTTTACGTTCGCTAAACTCCGCGAGCTGCGAGTAGCAGCGGTAGCGCGTTTTTGCCTTTCGGATCCTGAAATTTCTTTCGTAACAAGAGGAAACATTTTCCCGTTGAGACGTGTCGTAACCTGAAAACTCCGCGTGTAGAGACGTTCGTGAGTAGAGGTCCCTCTGTATTTAGCTTTGGGAGAATGGATTCAGTTCGGGGAGGAAGGAGCAGACCGAGGTGATCTGGACCAGGTCCCAGTCAACCTGCTTGGTGGCTGTCCGTGCTCCTTCTGTTGTTTGTTGAGGCCCGGTTGCGAAGGCGTTCATCGTTTGTTGCGTGCCAACGATAACAGGTAATAACTCAACCGCCACCGCAAACCTGTTGCGTCCTCCACGTGCTCCAAACACGCCTCTCTTAAAGCCTCTGCTCAAGGCGCTGAAGGGGTGCAGCAGCGCGGGAACATCTCAGCGTCTGCACCGGCCCCCCTGCGCACAGGTGCATGAGAAGAGCCCAGAAGACGTGTCAATAGAGAAGGGTTGACTTTGAAGAGAGGTCTTTTCCAGCGCTGGTTTTGGTGCAGTGCAGCATGGCTAGGGTTTGGATGGACCCTCTCATCTTCTGCCAAAGGGATCCGGGGGGGGGGGATGGGACTGGGGGGCGTTTTTGGAGGGCTTTACTGGGCCGGCAATGGCTTTTCTGGAACGGCGGAGATGTAAACAATTACAGAGCAAAACGCTCGTGCTGGGGAGAGGACGTTGGGGGGATTAGTTGAGCCTCATCTCCAGAGGTTTGGCATTAATCGTGAAAAAAAAAGCAGGATTTTTTTATTTTTTTTTAAATTGTAAATGAAGAGGGAAGCCTCCCCCTTCACATGAATGAAACAGGGAGACTCAGCGGATCCTCACCCTGGGGGAGGAGTCAAATCAAAGACTGTCAACTGGGAGCGTTGCGTTCTAAAACGCATCATTTGTGGGGGAGAGTGGTGCAGCGGCCCAAGCTCGGATTATTTCCCTGTTTCATTCAATTCAAAGAAATCTTGAAATGCAATTGTTGAAAGGCGATGAGACGGGGGGGGGGCACGGTCAAACGAATCGTAATCTCTGGTGAGACGAGATCGCCATAAGGTATCAGTCAGGCTTACATTCTTATTCTTAATTCATACTGAGGCGATCCAGCAGGATCAGCGCAGAGCCGCCGGTTCAATAAGATGGCCCATCGCCAGCTGGTCGCCGGTTAATCCAGCAAACACTGGTTGCGCGCAGACAGACTGCGGCAGCCGCAGCACGTCGCATTACCCCCCCCATTCACTCACCCGCCTTCCCTGAATACACAGAAATTATAAGAGCGGAGGGGGAGAAAAAAGAAAATCACTTTCATCTCCTAAAGTGGTTGCTGAGCACAACACGTTCCCAGAATAGATTTTTGGTAATGACTCCTCACGCCTGAATAATTCACCCTCTCTTTTCCCTTGAGTCAGGCGGAGAAGGAGGTGCCAAAAATAAAAGCTCGAGTAAATACGGGCTCTTTACGTGTGTGTGTGCAGTGAGAGGAGGACCAGGACGGGGCAGAGGCGCCACGGCCACGTGGCCCCCAGACGTCTGCCGTGGGGGGTACGGCGGGAAAAGGCCGAGCGAGGAAGGAGGTCACGAGGTGCGCGAGGCGTGTCCGTCCTCTGTAGCGCGTTGGCAGGCGACGTGAAGCCCGGACGGAAGCGAAACAAGGCGGGTTTAATCGCGTTCGCGAGACAAAGGCGGGCTTAGAGCCGGAGCTGTAGGCGACTCAGAGGCGGAGACTCAAAACACCCGCAGAACAACGGCGCATTGTCCCGCTGCCAAGGCGAAGGAGCACAACCGGTACTCGCACCTGGGAGGGTTGGACAGCGAGCCCGCCAGGGCGGCGGGTCGTCAGACAGGTCCGACTTCTTGCCTCACCGTGGCTTCCGTTGAGAGGCGCGCTGGAATGGGGGACGAGCTGACGGCGAGGGGCCCGCTGGTCGCATCATTCTCAGCTGCGACGGACCGAGACGGAAGGCTCAAGTGTTTACCGCCGGCAGACAGTGACCTCTGACCTCAAGCTGCTGAGTTATGAGGCCAAAGTCAGGAGGGACGTTCTGATATCATTTGTGTCTATTACACCATCCTCACAACATGTACCTTCAGTCTTGATCACGGGGTCATGGGTCACTCAGCACTTACAACCTTATTCACTGGACCTGCTGTAGACACTTTTCAGCTTTTATAAAAGCAGTATATATTATATTTTATATATATAGTATATATTTATATTTTCGAAAAGCGTATATATCAAACACAGTAAATACACCGTTAGCTTCACAACATGACTTCAAGCTGACAGCCATTCCAGCAATTTACCAGCAAAAACAAATTAGTTTGAGTTTTTCTTTCACCACAAGTGAAAATAAATTGAAAGAATCGGACGGGTTTGCGAGATGATTCTGATTCTCCTGACCCGCAGAACCGCATGTGAGCCGGGAGAATGTAAATAACTTCATCTTTTTCCGCCCACTGTGTTGTGACAGCCAGGAGCTGCAGCGGGACAAGAACGAGCCGCGAGGTGAGCCGTCGCCCCGTCTACAGCATCACCGGTCCTCACCAGGAGCGGGGGGTCCTTTCCTTCAGCTGCTTTCACGTAGCTTTTACATCTCATACTCTGAGACTCTCCTGGGTCTCAGAGTCTAACCACAACTATACAAAGCATGTCCGTTCATGATCCAACCTTTGCTAGGAGAACCCCCCCCCCACGCTACACAAACACAAACAGACACAAGCATGTGTGGTCCTTATTCAATTTCCTACGTATGATGATTATTTCCCTAAAGGTAAAGCGCACATCTGCAAACGTGAATGAATTTTTAATTGGCTCAAGTGGCTTTTGTGGGACAAACAAGTGCTCCGATTACCTAAGAGCTCAGACCACGAGCCACACATGGTAGGAATTGAAGTGAGTGACAATGGGCCTGAGTCAGCACACGCATTTTGTTTTAGACGCGGGTGCGCATCCAGACTTAATGAAGTCATCGTTCCATCCCGCCGCTGAGGTTTTTTTCCCCCCGCTGTTGATCGCAGCAGAAATAACTCATTTCTGTATGAACGCGACTCCTCTCTCCTGCTGACACGAGGAAGAAAGCCCTCATCATTTACTTTATTAGCGGGGGCGAGCGTTCGCTCCCGTGTCGTTCGCGCAGCCTCGGAGGGGCGGACGGGCGCCAATTCAGTAATGAAGAACAAAAGCGGCACATCTGCTGTGGCTTTGGCCAAAGAGCGCCATGGCGGCCTCAGAAAGCAAACTCCAACCTTTTATAAGAACCATAAAAAGACCTCACTGCTGCTGGGACAGAAAGTAAAAAAAAAAAAAAAAAGGGGGGGGGGTCATAATAATCTGAGTAAACAAAATCTGCCGGCTGTTTAGAAACTCGCTCGAATGGAAAGTCGAGAGTTTGGAGGCAAACAGGGGGCATCGGTTGGTGGGGTCCATGAATGGAAATATAGAACTTAGAATTCATTCAGCTGGGGAAACCAAGCATGCACTGTTATTATATCTCTGGTATCTACGGCCCTGGAAAGGCGGAACGCCGCCAAGCTAATAGAAAGTCTTGGCCTTTTAAAAGGACTGACATATTGTAAAAAAAAAAAAAAAAAAAAAGCGCATCGTATAAAATCCTGGAGATGTGGGTTACTTTAATCAGAAAAGTCCCGTAAAGCGAAGCAGCGGTAGTCGGAGGGATCACGGCGCGGCCGCGCAGACGAGGACAAGCTAACGTGCGTCAAACGTCAAAATGAAACGTGTCGCGTTTCCCGTGCGGCGCTTGGCGTTTTCGAGAAGAGTCGGTCCAGAGTCAGACGTTTGGCGTGGCGTCTCCTCTGCTGCGGGCTGGAGCAGACGCCATATCTCACTGCCCTGACTGGATCCCGTTAATGCCGCGTTCCCAGCCTGTGAAACAGGACGGCTCCGTCCATCGGGGCCCGATGAAGAAGCGCCGAGGAAACACGCGGACGGTCCGCATTCTTCTCCGTCAGCAGTCGGGCTGCTCGCGAGTTCGCTGGCTGCTTCGAGAGGTTCCTGAAATTTGGCAACCTGTCTGCGTTTTTGCGGTCCTCCACAAGGAGGCTCGATGATGAAGACGACTGGCCGAGGCTCACATTTTCTTCTATTTGGGGAAAACAAACCAATTTGCTTTGAGTGATGGTTCTTCATTAAAGACAAGAAGCGATCTCTCTGACAGGAAAACGAGATCATAGGCAATAAAGCCTAGCTTAAGAGAAGCTATAACCACGCCCTAAAAGGCTTTAGTTTTACAGAAATGATCACAATTTGTTCTTTTTAACCAGTACATCACAACGGGCCGTGGGACACGCTAAATATATCACAGCTAAGGGCCGCTGTTCGCACGTAGCAGTAATAAAACAGTTACCAGTAATTGAATTATTAAAGAAGAATGCACAAACCCAAGCTGATTTTATTCGAGTGGAAATAAAATAACGGGGCTGGGAGCGCAACTGAAAAGAAAGAAACACAGGCTCTATTTTGTGGGGTGCTGGTAGGCCTTTGGCTAATCCGTTGTTTACGTTTCGTTTACATTCATGTTCCTGACGGGACCACAAAGGTCCCTCAGAAGGGCTGTTTGGACCCCATCTTAAAGCCCATCACTTCATTTCCATTGTGTCCTCCCAGTAAAGGTGTAGTGATTTGTTAACATGACACAACTGTGGCACATAGGCTCATTGTACCATCCAACCGGATGGATGAATTCAACTATTTCACCATATCAACCGGACAGAAGTGGCACAACTACAGAAGTACGAGAAAATGTGCTTTTGGCTGGAGCCTGGAACACCAGAAAGTCTGCACCGCTTTGCAGGACCACCGGGGAACACGTGCTTAACGTGCACACACAAAAATCCCTTGGAAGATGTTGATGCTTTACTGATGGACATGGGCTACAAGGAGAATCCAATCATTCATGAGCAGACTGCGTCCTGCCCTGAACACAAGAAAAGCAAGAGAGAAATTGCTGTAATTAGGGTAACTTTAGCTGGTGCTTGGAAGAGTCAGCCTAGACAGTCAGTCCTGCTGGAGAAAAAAACCCTGTATGATGGAATACAGAGTAAGAGAATATATATATATTCTTTAGGCTTCAGATAATTGGGAGCTATCA
Source organism: Lagocephalus sceleratus (assembly GCA_911728415.1). Lineage (NCBI taxonomy): Eukaryota > Metazoa > Chordata > Actinopteri > Tetraodontiformes > Tetraodontidae > Lagocephalus > Lagocephalus sceleratus. The sequence continues at coordinate 9,436,963 of CAJVRN010000210.1, read as the reverse complement.
CACAGTTACAATTAATCTGGAATTAGTTTAACAACATTAGTTTTGCATGTTATAATAGTAGCTTTTAACAATTATGTGCAACCACAGAATTTACAATGTCATATAAAAGTTAAGCTTCAATAATTAACCCCCCCTCCCAAAAAAAAAAGGAAAAAATGATGTTTGGCAGTTTAGAAAAGCCCACAGCCTCACTGGGAAAACTACCACCACCCAAACAGCTCCTCAAATTAAGACAGGGCATGACATGAAAGGGTTTGGTTTGGCAGTGCAGCCGGCGAGGCCGAGAGCTGGGAAACAGGGCTCAGCCCCGGCACACTCGCGCACCAAACCTCACGCTACGTTACAGGAACAACGCGGCCCCGCGGCAGAAAATCCAATCCCTCGCTGTGAAGGGCTCAGCTTCATCCCTCATCCCTGCTCCAGACTGGATAACAGACTGTTTCCTGTCACACTCGCAGGGCTCAGCAGCGCCTGCGATCTTGATTATACTGCAGGAAATAAGGAACCTGGAGCTCACAGTTGTGTTCTGACTACCTATGAAATGACATGACTGTTGTTAATCAGCCTGTACTCTTGTGCTTTTACTGTTGGGGCTCTCTTTGTGCTCACTAATATGCCCGTCAGACATTTATATCTCCACGGTCCCAACAAGAAGAGGAAATAGATGCTACAACTGACGGGTATTTCACCTGGATAGTTTCATAGTGAGGAGGAACTATTCAAAAAGTACACGTGAGGGAGGGGAGTGAGTTCAGCAGAGCTGCTACCTTGTTTGATTTCACAATGTAGATTTAAATAAATAGGAATTGTTAAATAGGAATTATTTATCTAATATCTAAAAAGGGCCATCCATACTGAATCACCCTGGTGTAATCAAACGTATAGACTCAGTTTCACAACCAGAGTTTAAATAAGTTAACAATTATTAGTGGCAAACACAGGAGGATGTGATAAGTAACAGGACACACTCACACACACAGTGCACACTCACACACACAGTGCACAGTCAGCACTTCTCCGCTCTTGCGCTCCTGTTATCGTTCATCAATCACTGCCCAAGTACAGTTCCAACCCAAAGCTCACACCTGCCAAGTGCCTTCCAAGTTTCCCAGAAGCAGAATCGCAGCGCCCGTTTTATCATCAGCATGATGCATCAGCCCTGACCATGGCTGGTGTGTGTGCAGCGGTGTAGAAGTTCACCAGTTCATACGATATAACCCGAGTAACCACGGTGACCCTTCACGCCTGAACAGGGACTTGAACCCTGGACCCTCAGGTTAAGAGTCTGATGCTCTTCCATGACCTCCCCAGGCCCCCAGCGCGGACCCTCCAGACCTACACGCACGTACACGTATGTGCAGGTGGACGTGGGCACGTTTCCAATCGCGTCCCCTCACGTTTGTGCGTGGAAGTCTAAAGTGTTTTACATCACGGTGCCAAAATCGATAAAAGCCCTATTCAGGCGCGATGAGAGATGAAATCTGTCAGCAGAGGCAGGACGCTCGTATTTCACCCAACTGGCGCGCGTGTTCCTGCTGATGTGCAGACATCGCCGAATGACTCGGCCCGCTCGCCTACTGCGAGGGTTTAATGGCACTTAACTGGACATAACGCTGCACCACAAACCAGATATAAAAAGTTATGTCATGCCTTTAAATTTAGATGTGGCTGATTGTGTCTGCGTGCTGCTTCTGACTCAAATTCACCTGACTCAGGATCTTTTGCCCGTGCCTCCCTACCGGGCCTCAGCGCTGCCATGTGGCTTTTGGCTTTCTCCTTTTGGGTTTGTCCTGTGGAATGTCCACGTTCATTACAGACCATATCCTGTAATTTTCCAATGGTTGAGATGCCTTCCGGAACAATGAGTTAAATTACTGAGCAGCCCAGTGAGTCCCGAATCCTCCACCATCGGCCTGTCATGTAAAACCAGTCCGACTGTGGCTTTCGTCGGTTTACGTCTTGTCAACAGTCTCTCCGTTTCCATAAAAAAAAAAAAACTTAACTCGCCCGTCAGAAACACAACCTGAGTAATGTGCAGACATGGGAAAGTTACCGGCTAGTCTAAGTCCACATGCAGCTAATGAGTCTGCTGCTCTTTTGTGTGTCCATGTCAGAGCTGCTTTATAATCTGCTGTTTGGATGCAGTCTGCTTGTTTCCTAATGAAGGGCTGTGAAAATGTCAAAGAAACACTGAGCAGGCCTCTCTGTGACTGTGCAAGAGCGGGGGGAAACACTGATAGCAGGAAAAAGGGAAAACATAATGAATACTGTGGGTAATACAAAACATTTTTGCCCCAACGTTGTCTCCTTATCGTCTTACAACCAGCTTCTGGGCAGTAAACGCGCACATGTGAAAAACAAAAATGGACTTTTTGATCAACTGCAGCGAAAAAGAGAAAGGACAACATCCAAAGGTTATTTATATTTGTAGTGGATGAGACAACAGAGCAGTCGGCAGCTGCGGATCGTTTCACTCTTACGCTCATGAATATTATTTATGACATCTGGGATCTGCTAAAATGCCTCATGTAACCACAGCGAATGTACAAATTGGACATAAATGCCAGCCACAGGCTGAAGGGAGACAATCGCTGAGACGCAGACGCCTCACCAGAGAGATTGGGCTCATCAGAAGAAGCATGTATGTGCTGCATGTTTGTGTTAAAGGCACATTTACGGGGAAAGTAACACCTCATGAAAATAATTAACACCTCATGATATCAAATAAACTGTTTGTGACCTCGAGTGAGGGGCGTCATAGGGGTCTCATGTTTGACCACCTGTAGTTCATTTTTCGTATGATTTTCAGTTAAAATATACATTTTAAAGTATATGTACACACCGGACCGGGCCTTGTCAAAGCAGACCTCTGGACTGGAAGTACTTTAAATGTATTTTATGCAGCTGAACTCAATTCGCTGCTGCTTTAGTGGACAAAGAGGAAGCAGATGTGAGTTATTGAGTGAAAAGTCTCCACAATTAGCCAAACTACGAGTCCGGTGAGCGAGGGCTCCCTTTTGGACCAAATATTTCTTTAACTCGACAAATCTAACCAATACTTGCTAATATTTCTAATCAATGAAGCAGTGAGATGCTCGCGGGCAGGCTAAATGTTGAAACCCTTTTGAAATAAGACTTTTAAAACTATCCATGCAACCATCCTCACGGGTGATTTCTAACAAGGAGAACGTTGGAGCTCCAGGCGCCTGGTGAGGGTGGTCGATGGGACCAGGCCGTGCCTCTCTGGACTGGTCTGACTGGGTGACCTCAGTCTTCCTGTGTGTCCACATCTGAAAACCCAGCTGGGCTAACTGGTCTTTGCAGAAGCCTTCAGACTGGACCACCACCAGACCTGGCTCCAGGCGCGTCCGCGTCTGGAAGGCTCCCAAGGTTCGGTGCTCTCATCCCGCTTCAGCTGCTCCATCCTTTCAAGCAGCTCCAGTCTGGTCTTGCTCAGAAAAACGCGCTTCTGTGTCCTCCCCTCGGTCCAGAAGATCATCTGATGGTCGACCGTAGCACTGGATTATCTGTCTCGGGGGGGGCGGAGCTTCTGAAGCTCTGTTTGAAGTGCCTGGCCGAGGTCGACCAAGCAAGCTGTGACCGGCTGTCGCCTGAGGTCCACCACCACGACGTCCTCAGGCCTGTCATGAGCGTGGACAATCTCTGGAGGATGTCTGGAGGCCTTCTCCTCCGTCTCCCTCGTCACACAGGAGCTCAAAACAGAAGCAGACGCGAGCCTGCCGCCTCCATCTGTGTCCCGTGGCCCAAACATTGGATGTTTCCTTGTTCCCTTCCCGATGTTGCGCTGATCTACCGGGGTGAAAGCTCACGTGAGGCTCCGTCCGTGTTCACGTCAGTTTTGCCTCTGTCTCCCAGACCAGTGAGAGTGGAGCTGCTTCTACCTGCTGTTTGAGAAGAATCCCTCCGATCGCCCCAAACAAGCTTGTGTGCTTCCATCACCATAGCAACGCTGGTTCTGTACCAACTGGTAGAGGAACAAGCTCCTGGTGATGCTAGTATATAGTAGTTCCAAAGTACTCTGCTAAAGAGAACCTTTGAGAGGCTTCTGTCTGAGGCTGAGGCCTTGAAAAGAATTCAGCAAAGCAACCATTATAACAAGACCCAAGAACGAACCTGTATTTGCTGCATGTAAAGAACCCAGACATCGATAGACGCGCTGACCACGGGTTTATTTTATACTTCTCTGGACCAGTAAACAACAACTGTGTTTGGAGCTCTCTCCAGCAGAGGGGAAACAAGGTGGGAGTGAGACCTCTGTCTGCAGCTAGGTCCCGTCACACGAACCAGTTCGGAGGCCCGATCCTTCATCATCACTTTATAGGTACGAATCAAAAACACTCTAAAGGACTGAAGCTCAAGTGAATCAAACTCGAGTCTTGAGGAGCCTTCAAGACGAAGAGCAGCTGCTTCCGCAGCCGTCAGACCACCGTGTGTCATTACCGTGTTATTACAGTTCCCGTAGCTCATACCTGCCAGACGAGGGAACGGACAGGTGCAGGGTGGCAGATGGCCCACTTGAAGGGCCACGACCCCCCCCGGCCGCCACGTCAGACGGCCGCCTGCTGCGCTACCAATAATGAGATGGCGCTTGTGGTCCTGGTGTTCGCTATTGTGTGCACACGAGGCTGAAAGCTGTGTAAACAGGCTGTTCGATACGGGCGAACAAGTGCCGCTCAGCAACGGGCTTGGAATGAAAGGTTTAAAAAAGACGGACAGACGGAAGCTATAAAACGGAGTTTAAGACTGTGACGCTGGTGGAGAGGTTCCACCACTCCGGACATCATCTCCACAGGAGGAACATGTTTTTTTCTCTTTTCTGCTCTCATGAACCTGCTCTCCCATGTTTATGGAACATCACACCCTCCTTTAGGGACACCAGCCCTCACCCTGTGTGGCCTCAAACATCATCCTCACTAATGTTCGATCAATATTCATAGACTTATCTCCCTCCAAATAACCGTATAACAATCTAATCCAAACTAAAGTGAGAAATGGAGGTATGAAACTCTCTCTCTCGTGGTCTCGTGCTCATTTGTATTATTTGAGAGATAAAAACACATGTTCGGCCCCCTGAGCCTGTTCTCTCTTGATTGCTACTAATGGTCTTTGAACGTGTCTGCGCTGCTCGCTGCTGTATTTCATTTCCAGGAGTTGTATTCAGATGGGGAACGATTGGCTGAGAACAACAGCTAAGAACAACAAAACGACTCAGTTTCTCCTCCGATATAAAAGCACAGCCCCGCGTTTACGCTACCGAACGCAAACACGTCGGAATCAATGTTTTGCTTTTGTTCTGAGGGAAATCAAAGCTTTTTACTAAAGGAGCCATCGATATATGGAAGTAACCCCATCCCTGTTTAATCAGGCAGCAAATATCTTCCCATCCCTCTTCACATATGACTGTTTTTTTGTTTTTTTGGAAAGCGTCTCCCTAAATGCAGCGCCGGCTCCTGTCACATGTTCACCAAATGGACGAAGCCTGCAGCCAATTTAGGCGTTGACCTACATTTTTAACCTTCGCATCACTTTGATGAATCGCTTCTTGTTCGGGGGAAAAGATGTAAATCAGTGATGGATGGATTTCAATCAGAAATGTTCGCGCTCGACCAGCTGCGACTGGCTAAAGACTCTTCAAACGTCCGGGTCCAGCGCGGGGGTTGACGCAATCCTGACAGAAGATCTGCTGCTGCTCCGTGTCTCTGCATGCACACGCGCGTGTGTGTGTGTGTGTTCTAACATCAAAAAGAACGACGGTCAGAAGTAATGGACGCAGCTCGTCAGCAGCGGGGACAGAGCGTCTGTCGGACAACCCTGACCTGTCAGCGGGACGTCTCCATGCCGCCCCCTCGCCCAGGCCGACCACCGCCCCTCTATAGCGCCCTCTTGTGGTTGCGCAAAGGCGACTTGGTGGTGTGTGTGTGTGTGTGTGTGTGGAAGGGTCGGCACCCCTCCCCAGGAAAAGTGATTACAGTAATCCGGCCTGACCCCGTGAGGGGATTTCATCTGCATCAGCTGGTCTTTTGTCATGGAATCATTCCTCTTCCTCCAGTTTCCAGGTGATTTTAATCTGCCAGTATAAAGCACCAGTAAATAAATACACAAAACTGCTGCTGTCGGCGTCAAAATAAAGGGCAGCATCTTGGATAAAATCGACCTTGTCATGTCTCAACGTTAAAGACGACCTTGGTGTGGATGACAAAGGGACTAGAGCTCAGGGGATCGGAGTCACTTTGGGCCCCTTTGGGCCGATGTTGCAGACGCTGGAGTCGCAACATCGGTGTGAATCTGTGACGTTTCCGACCAGTGGCTCGGCCTTCTCGGCTGTTTGGTGGCTTGAACCGCTTCCAAGTCTGAATGTGGCGGCGGTGGTGTTCCTTGTGCAATTTTCACTTCCAGTGTGTGAAGTCGAGCAGCTCCTTAAAAGGCGCTCATCCACACTGGAGTATAAATAGCAGGAATAGTCAGGAGGTGTTTGTGTGGGCTGAATACAGGAATATCCAGTATGAGACCAGCTCCCGCGTTCTGAGGGTGACACATTGCTTTGCTCGACCTCATAATACGACTTTGTTGACGGGACGTAAATGCTATTTAATAATGGGAATCTACAGCACGTTCGTCATGAAGTCATTTTGGTGTTCAGCATCCCAGAAACAAAATAATAAACAAAAGTGAGGTAAAATGAGCCGTAAACGCCGCCTGCATTTATGAAATACATGGTTCCAGTTATCTGCTGGCTGGCTCAGCTCCACGGCTGGGGAGATACAGAGGGGGAGAAACTCAGGTGCAGAAGAGGAATATATGCTCAATGGAGGGGAATGGTCTGGGAAATGAACTTCAGGCAGGTGAAGAGGAGAGCCTGGAGGAAGAATTAAAGCCTCATCCCGAAGCTTAAAGTGATAATTGCAGATATGTGGAGCAGAGACCTGTGACCCTAAAGGCTCTTCTGGAGCAGAACGGTTGGACTTTTAATCATCTCACATGGTTGTTGCTGACAGTAAAGACCTTAACATACATTTCACACGTGAAAACATCAGAAACTCTTGTCACACAAATCAAATTAAAAGCATCTCCTATTATCCCAGTTGCAAAGAATGAGAAAGAATCATTCTCCAGGCCCATTTTCTCTGCAGACCCAACCCAGGATCATCTGGATTACACCATAAAATCCCCTTTTTTCCCTGAAACACACCTTGTATTTCTTCCAGCTTATACTGCCAATATCGGTAACAATCTGGGTGAGGAGATAATCCCACCTTCTCTGGGGTCCCTCACAGGCAGACGGTGCCAGAGACACAGATCACTGCTCGCTGAGTGGCATGCACGTCCACGCTGGACTCAAAGTTACTGGAAGTTTATCTCCTCGCCACTTCATCCTGGCGCACCTCACTGAATTATCTTACCTTTCAAGGCACATCCCTTCCCACTGGAAATACTAAAACCACATTTCCAAATTAATTTCCCCTCCATCTGCCTTTCTCTCTGTTCTGTGCTCCTTCATGCGTCTCCCCTTTTTGTCTCGCCTCAAATCCAATTAACTAACAAGAGCTTGAAGCAGTGAATACTGATAAACCCGCTGAAAGAATGACTGATGGAAAGCAATCTAGATCCTGAGAGAATCATCATTTTTCGCTCCGTCCGCCGTGGCCGTATCAGACCAGGATCTGGGGCTCTGTGTGTGTTTGCGCCGATGCTATCTCGTCTGTTGAAACGGGCCGAACACCGAAGCGTGTCAAATTTCAACACCGGGGTGATAAGCATCAGCGTTCCCCGGCGGCGCGTCGAGGCCTCCGCGAGCTGACCGCACACGCTCGCTCCGAACCCGAATGCACCTGAAACCACATGCAGTGCCGCACGCCCCCGGAGGTGGCACCTCCAGTGCGAACCGCAGCGAGTCGAGAGAGGAAAACAAACAACCTGTAAAAAAGACACCACCAATTTCCCGTTATTCACCTGAAGCAGTAAAAGTGTCCCTCTGCCAGCAGCACCGACCCGTTAATGACAGGCTCGGCTCCTCTAATAAAGGAGTCCCACGGCTTTATCAGGCCCGCAATAGCAAAGGAGCTGCAATTAGAATGAAAAGCAGACATTTGGGCTTCCATTGAGAGCACTGTCTGAATGGGTTTTTCAGGCCAGACATAGCTGAGCTCTGATTGGATTGGTGAGGAGGTCATTGATGGCCAGAAGCCCGCCGTGTAGGAAATGTCACGACAAGGCCTCCCCCTGAGCCGCGAGTGCGAAGATCCCCAGCAAGCAAGCAGGGTTTTTTTTTTGTTTGAGTCAAGGCCAAACCATGAGATTTGTGAGGGGAGAATCTCAGGTTTCCCCGAACACTGAGATGCAAACGGAGATTTGGTGTTGGGGGGGGGCAAGAGGGTGAGAGAGAGTGAGGGGGGGAGGGCTGAGATGGACTCTGAGGATAAACGCTTCATACAGGAGGAACAAAGGCTCTTTCACGCACCTTTGGATGTTGGCCTTGAGCTGAGGTGAGAACATGAATTAGCAGATTGAGCAGGACATGCACGGGGACCAAGGGACAAAAGTGTTAAATGTCGGAAGAGGGCTTCTTAGAGGTTAATAAAAGACCAGCGGAAAGGGGAAATAAGAGATGTGGAAATGCCAAAGACATTTCTAACAGAATCAGAATCACAGCAGAGCGATAAATATCCCATTAAGAAAGTTTGGAAATAAGCAGACACTAAGATCCCAAATAGAAAATCCTAACCACCATGGCCAGGATCACATTTCACTGCTGGCCATTCGGGGGTGACCATACGAAGAAAAAATGATTGATGACAGGTCCAAACTTGATGCAAGCAGCCATATCTAAATTATAGCTGTTGCATGTTTGACTGGCCATAATTGGCCTGGCCACTGGGGCAAGAGCAGCTCCATCAGCGAGCAGCTGCTGATGGAGGAGGAGGAGCAGAAGCGGCACACGGGAGGACGGCAGCACAAAACGTGACGGTGAAAGCTTCGAGAGGGCGCTGCTGCTTCTTCTTCAGGGTTTCATGGTGGGCTTAGGATCATCACGGTGTTCAGGGAAAAGGTCAAGGGTCAGTTCACCCAACACACCACCAGGGCTGGAAAGGTTGTTTCCAGAGAGTCCAGGGGGTCGTTTTTTTGGGTTTTATTTGGCTTATTCCTCCTTATATTTGATTGTTGAAACAGCATATAGATGTAAAACCCTCTTTTCCTGTCTTTTCCTTTCTCTAAGCCTGTGGTCTGATGGGACAAAGTAAAGAGCCAGTCCCGCTAAGACATAAAAAAAATCAGCAGGATTTAAGTGTCTAAGTATCAACGAAGGAAATTAAATGACGGGGGACTTAAAAGTGTTACTCCTCCAACAGCGTGGCTTTGTTGAAGAGTTCCCTCTGTGGGAATACCTGTCAGGATAGGTTTCTTGCCAGGCTGTTGTTCTTTCTTTTGATTGAGCAGTGGACAAATTCTTTTAGACAAAGTCTGGTCTGCTGGGATGTGTCTCTTTTCAATGGCGAGCAGCAGATTTGGACCTATCGGGGCTGTTTGTCGTGCGGTTACCAATGGCGACGAGACACCAGCATCCTTGAGGAGCGAGGGGGTTTTTGGAATACGTTCTCTTTCTTCCTGTTATTCGTCTGCCCGGTGGCAGTGTTCCTAAACTGCGCTGCCAATAAGGGAAACGATCGATGGCGACTGTTACAAAAGTGCAGTTAATTCTGGTTGCATGGTGCCGGCTCTCTTGCAAAACAAAGAAACGGATTGAAAACGGCAGCAGGGGTCTCCCTGGAGCACGTGCCCCACAGACAGCCTTTCATTTGGGGCATGGAGGTTTTTCCAGACCTGCATTTGACCCCAAACCTGGAGCTAAAGCCTGAACGCTGTATGCTACACAGCTCCTGTAAGCAGGGCGCTTTGGTTTTAATTTAAAAACTGATTAAAAATGGAAAGGTATCTTCATTTTTAAATCACTTACTGCAGAGGTATATGTATGAGATGTCTAAAACCCATTAGCTCTGAGGTTCAGCTCTGTTTCCAACACCTGGTATTATCCAAGATGCTAAACGGTGCCTAAAAAAGACCAGGATCCGGTATAGTGAATGGTAGATTATGCTGTCAAACAGAGATTTGAAGCTGTCAAATCCTCATAAACTGGAGGCGAACAAAGAGGAAGAAAGTACGGCGAAGAACTCTCCTAAGTTGAAGACAGGACAGTTGCGGGATGAAAAATAGATGCTATCAAGGTCAAAAGGGTTGTGTTGAAAAAGTGAAGCGCTGCGGTTCTCGGATGGACGGCGCAAAGATTACAAGATCCCCTCTGGCGCTGCTTGAACACAGCGGCTCTCAGCCAGCGCGAGCCAATATGAAATCACTGCAGAGAGCGAAACGAGGGAAGGGAAGAGAGAGCAGAGCGGAGGAGAGGAAGCGTTATCGAGTCTGCCTTTTATCCTGCGGAGTGACGGGGCGAGGGGTGAGGAGAGATGAAGCAGGGGCGAGAGAGAGGGTCGAAACAGACGGTGTTTCCACCCAAACGTGAAAAAAAACACAAAACACCAACAACAAAAAACACATCACCACAACCTTGTAACTCTTTTTATCACTTTCGCTTCACTTTTTATTTTTTATAAACACAAGACTATAGTTTCCCCCCACATACCTCTAAATGGAAACCAGCTGGAGGGATGGAGGACTATCCCAAGATCATAAGCAACGTTGACTACAGGACGGTTTGCAGCAGTAATATTGAATCTGTTACTTGACGTATTGTCATGTTACTAAAAACCGTTCAAGGCTGATGTCACAGAGTTGGAAGAGGGCGGTCCGGACTGTTCCCCCTCCCATCAGACTCACCACTCCAGGGTGGTCAACGCCACTGGAAATGGCCCGTCTCATCATGTCCTGATATTGTTCACAAAACGCTGCTATTCACCAATAACTCTGGTGTCGCTGGGTTTGTTGGTTACCGTGGTTACCTTGCAGAGCGTCAGCATATCTGATGAAGCGACACGCCGGACCGGGAGGCTTCGGACGGTGCCGCGCTCCTCTGCGAGACTCGTGCACTTGATGTCAGACCAGGCAGAGCTGGCCGTCGTCTGCCTCAGAGGGACAAATATAGAAGGGCAGCATGGGAAAAGGGCATGAATGGCAGCCCGATCCGGGGAGAGCGGGAGAGGGAGAGGGAGACAGACAGCCCAGAGTTGAACAAGTGCACGTCAAAGCCAAAGAGGGTAGCAAATCATCCGTCGGTGTAGCTGCGCTTCACATAGCCCTGATGGCTTAAACACACACATGCAGACCACAAAGCAGAGAGGTCAGGGCCACCGTATAAAAAGACAAGATTGTAAGCCGCTGTTGGCACCGCTCTCGAACTTTAAAAACTCGCTTTAAAACCTGAGTGTCAAATAATAAAAGTAGTGTGTCGAGACTCCCCGGAGCATTATTCCCTTTGCCGTGGCACGAAAAAATACCCTGACTGCCCAGTCTGCAGCAGAGACTGAAAGAAAGCGTCTCAGCAGGAGGTCTGCGGGGGGACGGGGGGACGGGGGGGGCTGTGGAAGCAGGTGTGAAGCAGGTGAGAACGGGTCGAACTGAGACACACACTGCTTACACTCCTCAATTTACATTTTTACAATCTAAAGTATACCCATTCAGATTATTGAGTGGAATGTCAGAAACACAATAGCAGCAAATTAGTATTAATTTTAGAGGGCTACGTTAAATTATATCTGCATCCTCTAAAGCAGTGGTCATCAACCCGGTCCTATGAGGACCACCCCCCAGCCGGGGTTTCTGTCCAAGCAGGTAGACAGTTGTCCAGGTAGTCCACCTGTGTCCACGTGGTTGGACAGAAAACCCGGCTGGCTTGTGGGTTCATAGGACCGGGTTCTCTCCAGTATAGGGAGGTGTCTCACAGAACATCTGTGAACATCTGGACAGCCAGGTCAGAATGGACAGATGTTCAGTCAATAGGCATTAAGACAGAAGAAGAGAACAGTCTGCTATAAAATTATCATAATTATTCAAAGTTATTCAAAGTTTGGATTTCCCTGCACAAGTCAGGCTTAAGACAGATTTATAGAGACTCATAACAAACAATAAACAGGAATAAATCATAAAAGGCGTTTTCATAGCCTCTGCTGCCCGGTATGTAGGATACCCCGGGGGTGTAACGGCTCTGCCCGCCAACAGATGGCAGTGTTCTGCCTGAGATGCTGAGGGGAGGCGAGGCATCAGCAGCAGAGCAGCCCCCTGCAAACGAGGAGGCAGCACTAATCATGCATCTAACCTTGGGAGACGATAGTTAGTTAAGCTGCAAATGAGCTGTCATGCTAGAGGTTGGGCGGAGATTCGGAGTCTCCCCGCTGAACAGGAGATTAACATCATTTTACATTTATATTACAGGCATTTAGCAGATGGTCCGCATAGCAGTGTGGAAAGACACGTTATGTCAGTGGTTCAGAGGAAAAAAAATACCTTTACAGACTTTCTATTTCATCAAGAAAGCCCGGGAAAGAAGGAATGTAAGGCCAGCGAGGAAAACGAGGTGAGGGAAGCGGGAATTGAGGACACGGCAGATTAAGAATTCCATGGAAAAGGTCAGATCAGCAGCGCTCCATGATCTATGATGTGAGACGAGGGCCCCGATAGGCCCACTTGTACGGACCACATCTGTTACTCTGTTAATGAAAGAGCAGAACTCACTAGAAGGAAGACATTTTCTTTCAAGTATTTGTCAGAATTTCCCATTTGGAATGATGCATAAACAGGTTGCTTCATCAGTCACTTTTACAGTACTAACAACATATGTATATATATATATATATATGAGATGTGGAAACATATCTGGTACTTCCTGAGGTCTGATTATAAGCCCAGAACTGTGCAGAGTGTGAGGAAAAGGTGAACTGTCATTCACCTACTGAAGCAGCGGTATAACAAGCGGAATATTGATTCATTGAACCAACAGAATCATTATACCCCTGATTATTAGGGACTTGAGTCTTATTTCCATATCATCAGGAACTCACATTGTGGGTTGGGAGCTGGCCGGAGCTGCAAACCCAAAGTATCAGGTTTACAGCATCCAGCAATGTCATATTTGACAACCTGGGAATGAAAATCAACTATGTTATTATACCTTTAATGGGGATAATCAGCAGGGATACAGGATGCCAGCGTGCACTTTAGTCTCATGCAATCAGTTCCTGGAGTTCTGTATGTGATATATAAGCACTGTTAAACCTCAGAGGGCGCGTTAGCTCGGTAACAACTCCAGACGCGGGTCATTTCACGGGTGTAGGGTTACCTCGCATTCTATCAACAGCACCCGTAACCACACACTGAACACTGATAGTAAATATTTGGCTAACCGCAGTCCGACCGTGATAAAGTCGCCCGGTAATTCACCTGCCGAGCGCCAAAACCACACAGTCCAAGCTTGGCACAGAAGCATGACAGAGTAGAAGCTTTTGATGAGTTTTTCAGCGAATCTTTCATTGTGAAGAAGTCGTGACTTTGATCGTGCGCTTTTAAAAGTGGAAAAAGCGCTTGTGAAGGGGTAAGAGGTGGAAAACGAAGGTTTGATTTATCTCCCTGGAAGAAACGATCATGTGTCTTCAGAAACAAATGTAGTTGTTGTTGGAGGGTCAATTAGAGCTAATCAAAACGGCAAGCAATATTATGACTAATCATTAGAAGGTCGTTATTTTCTTTAACAGCTTTAATTAAGAATGATATGTTTTGTGTCAGAATATACAGAAGTAATTTGCTAAACATGTCAGTGCTGGTGAAGGCCATTAATCACAGTGAGTTTAAGCAGGAGTAAGACAAAGCAGAAAAATATAGAAATTCAATTTAACATTATTTCTATAACATCTGCTACAATTCGGTCTCTGGGCGCTTTACAGAAACTCGGGCGCTGACCCCCAGACAAGCAAGAGCGGCAGGAAAACCTCTTTAACAGGAGGAAACCTTGAGCGGGACCAGGCTTTTGTGGGCGGAGGAAATGAAACGTGTGCGGAGGCAACGGACGCGTCAGGAGGCCGCGACGTGAACCTGCTCGCTCCCACCTCTGGTGGCTGCACGGGACGTCTTCCGCCCGGTGCAGGTGTGACGACACTCGCCAGGGTCTGTCTCAAAGCACCGCGCTAGCGCTCACATCCGCGTTACACAATGGAAACACGCCGGAGAAATTGCGAGAAAGCGTGGTAGAGATCAAAAGCTCACTACAACATCGAACACAATAAATAACCAAAGATCTGAAAGACGGGGGGAAAAAGGGAGGGGGGGTTTGCCGGTTCTTATCCCAACTGTGTTACTTCCAAGGTTTTGAAATATGGAGTGACAAATCTAAGAAAATACGGTCTTCCTGGAATCCATGGAAACCCTTCATCAGCGCTCTGCCTCTGCGTTGGAAGAGTGAGGTGGTAATCACTATGACTCAGGCTGCAGAGCGGTTGTTGCTGCAGGAGTGACAACAAAGCGTAACTTATTGACCCCGGCTCTTCAGGAGAAAACCAATAGCCCCGCCTCAGCAGGCCGCGAAGAGAATTGGGACTCTTCTGGGAACGGAAAACCAGGCCACTGTGACCACCTCCACCGAGCCTCAACTTCAAGTGCAAATTGGTTTGTTGAAGCTTCCTTCACGAGACGCCTTAACCCTCCTGTTGTCCTCGGTCCAAATGACCCCTCGCTGCACTAAAAACCAAAAAGCTACCACAAGCACTTCCCCAGCTCGGGCGAGTAAGAGGACGAGATGTGAGGTTTGCCCTCAAAAGAAGGACTAAAACACAAACTGTGCTGCAAGTGTAAGAAATACCTCTGCCCTACGTGTGTTAATTAACTGAATGGGTTGTGTTATTTCTCATATTTTGTGTTGTTCATTGTCTTAAATTGTTCACTGAGAAAAAGAGAAACTGAGTCACTGGGATGATTAAAAATGCATTCAAAAGTCCTTTTTGCACGTTTATCTTCCTTTTCTTAAGCTATAGAAACACAAGTGAAGAGGGAAAACTCGGGTGTTTACACATTTTGTGGTGAACGAGTTGTTCAAGAGATGAAATTTGGTGTTTAAAATTCAAGGAAGCTGCTTCTATTGAGGGTTTAGTGAAGATGGAGGACACAGGGTGTGTACAGAAGATGAGGACACCAGGAGGGCTAAAGGAACCTTTGTAGGAACCCTGCACCTCTCTTGAAGTCCAGGACGTATCACGGGCTGAAGTGACCCCTGCGGTGGGCTCCGGAGCCCTCAATGACCCCAGTCGTTAGAAATTAATGACGCTGGTCTTTGTTTTTGCTGTAGACATTAAAATGGACTCACCACCTCCACAAGGTGTTCATTAAACAGGCCTGGAAACGGCCGAATCCGAAGCGCAGCGGTAATTAAAGGTGAGGCGTGAGCTCGTGTAATGAAGTCGTGACTCACGGCGATAACGAGTCTTTTAATGGCTCCGCCCCCAGAAGGTCCTGAGGCGGACCCTGCCCCCCCGAGCAGCAGAGCTGGGCGAGCGGGGTTCGGGGGGGGGGGGCGGGTCCTGGCGTCGGTCGCCGATCTAGAGCAGAAAGGTCGCGGAGGGCAGCGAGGTGGCGGCGAGGGCGGGGGGAGGAGCCGACGGCTGCAGTGGCGGAGTTTTTCCAGCTCCTCCTTCGGTTGCTGCGGTCGGAGTCTATTAAGGACACGTAAGAGAGACGGACGGCCGCTGACAAGCCGAGGAAAAGGAGCGGCGCGCGTTCCAGCGCTCGTGACCTCGCCGCCTTCACAACAGCACGTCTTTGTGTTGCCTCTCATTTGACGCGCGCAGCTCCCTCCACCGCCGCTTCCCCGCTCCAGCTTCCCTTCTGCTGGTACTTCAGGGGGGTCATTGGGGGGGGGGGGGGGGGGCATTTGGACTAACAACACGCACACCTGAGAGGCTAGAAGAGGAATGACTTGTGTTTTGTTTTTTTGGTTTTGGAGGGGGGGCCAGGATGTGGGCCAGACGTGGGGGTCCTCTCCACCGGTGCTTTCAGTGGTGTTTCCTTCCTGCACGGTGTATTCCGACGCCATTGCCGGGCGCTTGTTTGTGTTTCTGGGCGTGCGACTTTGGCTTCGGTCAGACGGGCGCGTGGAAAAGCGCTGAAACGCGTCTTCTGCCGACGGCGGCTCGAGCACAGGAACCCCCCCCCAAAAAAAATAACAGCTTAGAAAGAGAAAAAATAACTCTTGCGTAGATGTCAGGGTATTAGAGGAAAGAAAGATAAACAGAGAGAGAAGACAGAGGGCTGCGCTGGATCGGGGCCCGAGCCGCGGCTAACGCGTGTGGATCGGGAGCTCGGCTCCAACCTCCCCCCCCCCCCGCCCCCCCAACGCTCCAGCTCCAACCTGCTCACTTCCGATTTCACGGGGAAAAAAGAAAAAAAAAAAAAGCCCCACCTCGGGGGTAATCGACAGACCGCCACGCCACGTGACGCCTGGCGCCACCGTTCGCCGGCTGGCGCTGCCGATCTGGAGCCCGGCACAGGAACCACCACGAGAAAGAAGCCCCCCCCCGCCCCCGCCGCCAGGGACAGATGGGACGTCACCGAGCTGGCACGCGCCTTGGGTTCATTGATTCAAGCTGACCTCGTTACGTTACCCACAACACCACAGCCACGGCGCGGCTCATCCAGATGTGTCCAGCGCACATCGGGGACCGGCGCCTCAAAACTCCTTCACCGACTTGGTGTCAGTGAACGCACCACCTGGAGAAACTGGCGCGCTGCTTCGGCTGCTTCGGCGCGGAGGGAATCGATCCCAGATTACATCAGCTACAAGAGGCTTATTCCTGTCCGGCGCTGACAGACGGACAGTCAACACGCGAGGTGGCTGAGTTCATCGCACACGAAACCGCTGTCAGCCAGAACAGGCCGGATCCTTTCCAGTAACAAATAAAAGAAGGGAAGGGAGCGCAGGAGGGATCTGAGGTGAGCTCCGTAAATCAGGAAAGCGTCTCATCTTGAAACAATAACGCCACGCTTGCAGACGACGCGGAGATTCAAAAGCGGGCCTTGTCAAGACCGTAAAACCCGACATAAATCTCTGTAGCAGCTCGGGCCGGCTCCGTATCGAATGTCGGTTGCGCAACGACGGCGATGGCGGCGGCGATGGCGCCAAACGATGGCGCCCAAACGTTATCTGCGCCGCAGATAACGTTTGGGTCCCGCGGCGCGGGGAGTGCTCGCCGTAGGAGCTGTAAAACGATTCCGCGAAAAGAGGCCCGGAACCACATCGGTGAGGTGTTCTTCAGGTAGAACTAACCCTGCTCTTATCTGCACACGCCACCTTCACCAACCCAAAAATGAAGAATGCTGCTTGTTTTGTTTCCTCCCAATGCTGAGGAGGAAAAGAGGTGGGAGGTAAAGGCGAGGAGGAAGCGTCCCAGCGCCCCCCCCCTACCCCCCCTACCCCCCTTACCCCCCTCGTGATTTATTCCTGCCTCCTGTCTGCGGAGCTATTAAGAGCGTGACAATATTTCCATATTGTCTTATTAAACACCGCGCAGCGTTATTTATTGCCTTCTCCCCAAACAGCTTTAACATATCTACTGTTTGCACAGCCCCTGACCACCATGAAGAGACCCACCGACACACACACACACACACACACACACACACACACACACCCCTGCAGAGAGACACGCAGAGTGTGTTTTAGATAAACGGCGCTAAAGCAGCAGATTTACGGCTCTCAGGGCAGAAGTGTGGCTTTGCACCAACCCACGGCTCTCTTAGTTTACCATATTGGTGTGTGTGTGTGTGTGTGTGTGTGTGTGTGTGTGTGTGTGTGTGTTATTAAGCCACTTAGCCTCTTTCGCCTCAACCCCCCTACGATTGAAACCGATTCAGGTTCTGGCCTCCACAGGTGGAGCACAGCCTCGGGGGTAGATGGAGTTTTGAGTAGCCTTCTCTGGTGACCGTTGGGCTGTCGGTCACATTAATGACAGTTTTGTGGTACCAGAAGAAATAAAAGACGGGAGACCACAACCCGTTAAAACATTTAGAAACAGGGAAAGCTACAGCGAAAGGCTTGAGGTGCAAACAGGTCATCGTGGATCCAGAAGACTCACAAGGCGTTGTGTTGTGTTTTCTGTTGAGTGCTGCTCACTCCTCATCAGGATCCTGAAGGGGAGCACGAGGGTTCTGGAGTTTACCCGACATCAGGACATCCCTCAAGACGCCTACTGAGCAGTTGCTGCATTCTCATGCACTTATACCCCCCCGACACACACACACGTGTCCTTCCACTCGCACCTGAGGGTGATTTAAGGTCACGGCTGGGCAAAGCAGAGGAGGAAACCCACGCAGGCCGTGGAAGGACACCAAACCGCCACATCAAAAGCCCCTGAAATTGAACCCAGATGCCATAAAAACACAGGTTTGATGACAGTGGAGCGCTCAGTGCATCACAGGCCACCAATGGGTGAAGATCTGCTGACTGTGGACAGACGTAGCATGTGGTTCGCATTACTTTCATACAGCGTAACCTCCGGCCCCCGCTATCTGCGAGGCTCTAACGCGCTGGGGATCCATTCAGTGGCGTCTTTATGTTGCTTCCTCGTGTGCGGTTGAGCAGTTTGCAGAAGCAGAAGAGATCAAGACGAGCCTCCGTTTACGTGTACACGGGCTCCACAACCAAAGCTATTAAACCGTCCGTTTAAAGCGCGCTGGTATTTCATGCTTCGCTGTGTTAACACTCGCCCACCACCCTGAGAGACTTTTGGCAAATCCCAACTCAGACGACAGCCTCGAGGCCTGAAATGAATCCTGCGGGGGGGTGAGAGGCTGGACTGACTCCTACCTCAAGAAGATGCGGCCCACGATATCACATAACAAATGACTGGTTTGGGTTATTCTTAAGTGTTCCAGAACGCTTCTTGAATGATCACACTGAAGCGAGGCCCTGGTCGGGGCTGCTGTAGCTCCATGACCACACACAACGGAAACACGTGTCCCGGTAGACGTCAGGCTTCTGACCGGGCCAGCGTACCTTCTACTCCCTTTTTTATCGGAACAAGATGGAGAGGAGCGCCGCGGCCGAGAGGAACCGACGTTTTCATGCGATGAAGCGCATGCGTTTGTACAAGCCTCCCCTTTTCCCTCTGCTGGCTTCACCATCCACGGGGTGAGGGGGGAACGCTGACAGACGCCCGTTAACGTGACCGCCGAAGGGCTTAATCGTTATTGAGGCTGTCATCCAGATTTATGATCACAAGTACTTGCCATTAAATTAGGTTTTTTAGATACTTGCGCAATCCTAGTTGAGGCAAAGGTGTGGAGGTTCAATTTATCGAGTTTCTTCAAATGTAATGAGTAAAAAGCATTAAAAAGAAACAAAATAAATCAGAGTGGGTTCTTGCTGTTTCATATATGAACTCCGATGTTAAAGTCAAGTGGACTTTTGTACTCTGACTCCTGAGCTCAAAGTCTAGAATGTACGCACACCGTTTGACACGCAGGACACGCGAGCTGGGGTCGGTGGTGAACGCCACCAAGGGTGACAGCGCGAGATGGTAACAAGAGAGGAAAGGGGCTCGCTGGGGTTAAAGCGAGGCGCTCGCCTCACTCCGGCTCTGTCTGCGCAGATCAAGTGATGCAGGCAGCGCCGTGACCGGGGGACGCGGCGGTCCCGTCGGAGCGAAAGAGGGAAGGAAGGGGGGATGAAGGGACACGTGTGCGGGGAAAGAGAACTATGCTTAAGAGGGTCCGGAAACAGGCCGACAAATCAAAGTCCTGCCTGCTTCTTGGAAGGTAGCTCATTTCTGCCAACTTTGTTTTTTGATAAAAGTCGGTGTTCTGAATTTGACCCGAACTCAAGGCCAAGCCCGAGACGTATCACCAACGGTTACCATGTGACAAGGCGATTAAGACCGAGGGCAGGAGTCTATTCACGGCGGCGGCGGCGTCCTTTAACCTTGGCGAGCTGAGTTACTAATGAACTGCGCTGAGGAGAAGACCGGTGATCACACCCGTGCACTCCGGGATCACGCAGCGGAGAAGACACCTCCGAACCGCAGCCCTCTCGGGGTCCGCGTGTTGGAGCTGATACAGAACCAGGGGCTGATCGTCATGACGATGCTCACCGGACACCGGGGGGGGAATCTCACTTGAAGGAGACGACGTTAAACCTGTTGGAGACCTGACGGTCACGTTTAAAAGGGACTCGTGCATACAGGTCAGGGGAAGGTTCAGCTCCGGATCAAATGCTTAAACAAAAGGGAAGGAAGAGTTTATTTTCTTTTTCTTAAAACTCCAAATAAACTCTGGATGAACTTCTCAAAAACAGGATGAGAAAGTGAATTTTCCCACAATGTGTGTGATTACATCATCATTAAAATCCTGTTTTTATTGTTTTAAAACGGACCTTTGGGTTGTTATTTATCCTTGATGTCACTAACCAGCGTGAGGGGTCTCCTCATTACTCACGCGGGTCACTCCGGCGGGCTGATGTGTTAAACGCAACCTTTTCACCTCCCGCTTTCGCCCACGGGCTTCACCTGTCGGCCTGAGGGCCGTGGGACGTCTTCAGCTGGAGCTCTCCCGGGAGGTTCTTTTATGTCAACAGCCAGAAACAGTAAAAGAAGCAGCTAACCTGGAACGTTACTCCCCAACACACACACACACACACACACACACACGGCTCCACCCCCTTCCCAAGCCTCATCCCTGCTACCTCCCTCATGAATTTTAATGACCTCACGAGCATGGCATTAACCTTTTCGTACAGCGAGCAGACGTCAGATCTTCCCGTGTGCGACCTGTGATCGGTCCCACCGCTGGTTAATGTGGCCCGGCAGAGGGAGGACCCCTGCTGGGGGGCGTGAGGTGAGCCACCGACCGTGAGGCAGGTCCCTGGGCGCCCACCTGCAGATTAAACGCTCACACCCCAACAGAAGATTTGCCCCGACGTGCCCGAAATAACAACATCTGCACTCTGCTCCAAACGGCTCTGTGACAGCGAAGCTCCGAGGACCACGGAACGCCGCGTTCCGGTGCAACACAGCTCCGATAATCCGGAAAAAAAATGCCTCAGGAGTCAAGTAAATTGAGGATAAACTGATTTATAGGAGTTTTTAGACAATTAAGGAGGAGTCTCAAGGTCACGTTTTCAAAGATTAAATAATTAAACCCAGGGAGAATCAAAGCCAGGAAGGAAATCCGTTTTCTCTTTGGTAAATCTCATCTAAACCTGCGTTCTGAGACTGAGGGCGGAAAGAGCTGATGCTCAAGAAGCTCCCGGGAGCCAACGACGGCTCCAGCCAGATTATTGTCACTGGTTCAGTCAACGTCGCTGTTGCGGGTAAATATAAAACATTTGTGGCCCATCGGCCAGGTTGTCATCATCTGTGCATCCAAAAATGTGGTTTTATGGTGTTTTAATAAATATTTAGTTACACAGTAACTGCAGCTGTATCATATCTTACATAATATGTATGTATAACAATGGCACCTATATAAATATATATGAAATATATAGGTTTTTCTGGATAGTTCCTATGATGGCTACATGAAGGAATCACTCTGATCTGATTTGCTTTAAATAATTTAAGTCACTGATTAATGTTCCAACTGCTGCTGTTGTTCTTGTTCATTGTTATTCATATATTATTACATTAACAATCATAGATGATATAAATAGAACAAATTGAACACTAAGTGTGATGGGACACACACACACGTAGAAGCCTGGACAGGGCGTGTTCGTCAGGGTCAGTCAGGAGTGTAACTACGGCTATAGCCCCTAAATCAAACCCCTTCCTTCGGAAAAATGAATCAACGGTGGTGAGAAGGAGGCACGCGCTCGTCCTAATTAAAACTGAAGGACCGCTTGCTCTTCCTGCCGCAGGGCGACGGAGGAAGGGAAGGACGAGGTCTCCCTAAAAAGAGTGGGTGTACGTCACTAAGGGAGGCTCCGCTGGGCTTCAGGCTCACACAGTATCAGACCTCTGAGAGCACGTTGAGGTTTCACCACCTCAAGTGGATAAATAAGTGGACAACATTGATGAAGATATAATAAATGTAGACATTTTCCTTGATCCTGTGACGAAAAGAGACATAAATGAAAGCATTTGTGCAGTATAATGTATTATAAACGGGCTAGTGTGAATCTCATTCTGGTTAATACGACATGTGCACGCTACGATAGACTTCCTGTTCCAGGGGGAACACCAGCCCAGGACGTCACGGTTGCTGCACACACACTTCGTTAATTCAGGAGACTTTAACGGTCAAACGGAGAATCAAAGGTCAGCAGCGTCGACGCAACAGATTAAAAAAAGGAGAGAGCCGCTCATCACTAGATGCCCTTTCCCAAGGAAAACAAGGCGATGCAGCGGTGATGGGATAAGCGCATGGGTCCAAGCTGCACGAGACGAGGCGCCGTCTGACACGTTGGCGTCTCCAGCCCAACTCCGCCTGCACACGGAGCGGATGTTGACCCGTCAGAAAGGCCCAGATAAGAGGAGAAGAGGATAAAAACCATTCAAACGGAGCATTCTGCACCTTAGCCCTACAACACCGTGTTTTCCAACTGTCCTCCTTTGATAAACGGGTCTTTCTAAAGCACGAGGGGCTCTTTCTTCCCCATTAGAGGTGCTGCTGGAAACTGACAGACACTCAGTGACGCAAGTTCTCGTAGGATACAAAAAAAAAGAGCTAAATTCTCTGATGGGAATTACTTCACATCTCCAGAATCACGAGGAGGGGCTCCTGCTTGGGTCCACCGCACGTGCAAACTTTTAAATCCTTTTCCCAAAGGACGGACGTGAGACAACCGAGCCCGAGGAGCAGGGGGAAGGTGGAGGCTGATCAGACCGAACAAGTGTCAGGCATCATCTTAGCGAGGGTGGCAGACAGAGTTAAGCTCAGAGGGAAGTGACTGACGTCCCATTCGCATCCCCATTAGCCTGCCTGCCAGCCTGTGAATAACGCCGCTGAACACCTCAGTGACCTGCAGTGATCCTCCGTAACCGTCCCAAGCATTTGGTTAATTGTCATGTAGGAGCAGGTACGGGGAATTCTGGAGGAGCAGAGTCGTTTGGTGGTGTCGCTTCGCTCATCTTAGCAAAGCAAATGTGTAGTGTAGATTCCTCTCAATTTGAAGTTCAGATAGAAAAATCTGGGTTTAATCTTTTCGTGATTCAATGTTGTGGTTGCAGTTGCACCGGGAGGCCACAGGGGGCGCTCAAATGAACTGAGTGCAGGACAGCGTCAACTCGGCTGGAAAACGCTGATTTATCTTCACGAAACACGAGCCGCTTTTCTCCTTTTCTCTTCTGAAGTCAACCCTTACTTATAATGATTTGCAGACTGCTTAAATTGACCAAATAAGTGATATTATTCGTTATTATTAGAGAACAGAAATGGTCCGGTAAAATAATAAAGATCATCAACAGAAATACAGCCTTTATACTGCCAAGAAATACACACAGTGGAAGGACACACACTTGTCACTCACCCAGAAGTGTATTTTCAGTATCAGCTTCCATTTTGGTTTGCAGTTTGAGAGACATATTTGAATGTTGTACTTGATGTTCTTATGTAAAACAGGGTATCAAAATCCCGTCAGGCTTGCTAGTAAAGCTGATAGTTTTCAGAGAGTACGCTCCTTTTGAGCATTGAATGACAGGTGGACAAAAGGGGTTTGGATGTCTGATTAAATGGAAATGCTCCTTCAATAGGTCGAAGGATAAACACATGAGGTTCAAATGAGGAGCCTTGGGGAAGCCAAAAATGATGATGAAGCAGTACATTATTATATTTCTTGTGGGGGAAACGGATAAATACTGATTTCCCTCCCAATATTCCAGCGCTATCAGCAGGGAAAACGTTCTTTTTCAAATTAAACTGGCACTTCAGAATGCACATATTAGAAGAAGAGTCCACCGCTGCACTGGCATCATGAGTGTGTGTGCGTGTGCGTGTGTGTGTGTGTGTGTGTGTGTGTGTGTGTGTGTGTGTGTGCATGTGTGTGTGTGTGTGTGTGTGTGCTTACACTGCGTCCATGGCGCGGTCTTAAAGCTCTAATGAAGTCAGATGCTGCGATGTGGCTGCAGACGCCAGAGGTGATCGCGCATCGCTATATTTCCCAGCTTTCACAATTATGCATCCTGCATCTCTCCTCCCACTTCTCTGGCAAACAACCACGAGCTGATGGACGAAACGATAGGAGAGCTCGCTCTATTTTCTGTCTTTATCCCCCCCCCGGCTCATCTTCCCTCTGCACTCGATGGGTGGGAGGCAGAGATGTTCGGGCCATTAGTCTGTTCTTAGTCACACTGTAAAAATTGATTGCAAACGGAGACGAATTAGGGGGAAACTGATATATCTTCACAGCATTCGACCCTGTGGCATGCGGGGAGGCTTTGGAAATGTTCAATTTCCAATGACTAGATAAATGGACACACAGAGGAAATGTAAATTTAAGAGCTCTGTTCCAACCGTCCAAGTTAAAAAGCTACAGCATTTTCAAAGATTACTAGATTTTGAGGAACGGCTTAAGTGCACACAGTCACATTCAGAACAAGGATGTAAAACGTATCCAAATCTACTTCAAACCAAAAACTAATAATCTTCTAAGAGCCGGTCATGCTTGTTCATTGAAGAAATATGTGATTTACAACTTGATATTCTACAAGGATTTGATTTACGCAGCAGATTTAAAGCAATTTTGAGACCAACAAACTCACTGAACTCTTCCAATCATGCTGCAAACAGCAGGCCAGGAGGGTGGTGGTCGCCCCTTCTCTCTTGCTCTGTGTGTGTGTGTGTGTGTGTGTGTGCTGGAGAAATGAATGTGGTGTACGATTATGCTCTTTTTTTCAAAGATTAAATAATTAAACCCAGGGAGAATCAAAGCCAGGAAGGAAATCCTTTTTCTCTTTGGTAAATCTCATCTAAACTTGTGTTCTGAGACTGAGGGCGGAAAAAGCTGCTGCTTCAGAAGCTCCCGGGAGCCAACGACGGCTCCAGCCAGATTATTGTCACTGGGTCGCTCCAGTCAATGTCGCTGCTGCAGGTAAATATACAAGATTTGTGCCCCATTACCCAGGTTACATGTTCATATTTAATTACACAGTAACTGGCTGCATCATATTTTACATAATATTTCACAGAATCCCAGTATAATAATCTGTGTGTGTGTGTGTGTGTGTGTGTGTGTGTGTGTGTGTGTGTGTGTGTGTGTGTGTGTGTGTTGCTGAAGACATGGATGTGCTATATGCTTATTTGTGCCCATCCTAACAGCTCCAATAATATCTCACTACATCTCATAAGCTACCAAAACCCATTAAAAAATGCCTTGAAAAAAAAAAAAAAGTCAACAAAGACGCGTTTTTCTGTATTTATAGATTGTTGGCACGGAACCAGACTAGCTGGAAAATGTCACGGTTCAAAAGTGTGTGAGGAACTAAATGAGGTTTACAAAAGCGCCACGGTGCAGAAGGGAAGGAAGAAAAGAGAGAGAAGGCCTGCTGAGCCTCTAACCCTGATGACAAAGTGGAGACATCCAGGCCGGCGCTCATGGTGAAAGGCTGCTCCGCATGTGGAATCCCTCTTCATCAGCCACTGTGATCCACCCAGGGTGGACCAGAAAGCATCAAAATAAGCTCTGCTGGAGCGGCTGTTGTTCGGAATACAGAGGAGCGCTTTAACTCCTGCGCACATCCTCGTGGACCTTCTGCCTGGGGCTACACGCTAAACCACAAACAAGGCAAAGGTTACCGGCGGTGAGAACGAGCGTGACGCTGCACAGGCCGCGCCTCAAGGTTTCTTTAAACATCTGTTTGACTTTAGCTTTGTGAATAGTTTAAGTTAACACCATGACTAACGCTCAAGTCAAACTTTCCACAATCTTTGTTTTCTCCGCTTCGGTTCAGGCGAACGTCAGTAAGGTTCAATTCTGACCAGCTTGAGCTCGTGGAGACTCTGACTGAAGGGATTTGAAAGGGAGCCTGATGCATCTCATGAATGAGAACGCCATGGAGAGAGACCCACAGGAAGACTCCTCGGGCCAGGACTCAGCAGTACACCTTCACCTGAAGGACAAAGGACACTCTTCTGAGGACAACAACGTCCAGGTTTTGGACAGGGAGGACAGATGGTTCGAGAGGGGAGTAAAAGAAGCCCTCTATGTCAAACTGGAAAGACCATCGTTGGACAGAGGTGGGGGTCTGAGACATCACCTCTCACCTGTCTACAACGTGGTCTTAGAAACATCCCAAGGAGGAGAAGAGGCCTTCACACCTGGATCACAAACCCCATTGTGTCCAGGGTAACGAGGGGCGGGGTCACCAACATGATGAGGGGCGGAGTCACCAACATGATGAGGGGCGGAGTCACCAACATGATGAGGGGTGGAGTCACCAACATACTGAGGGGTGGAGTCACCAACATGATTAGGGGCGGAGTCACCAACATAACGAGGGGCGGAGTCACCAACATGATGAGGGGTGGAGTCACCAACATACTGAGGGGTGGAGTCACCACCATAATGAGGGGCGGAGTCACCAACATGATGAGGGGTGGGGTCACCATCATAATGAGGGGTGGAGTCACCAACATACTGAGGGGCGGAGTCACCAACATAATGAGGGGCGGGGTCACCAACAATCAGGTGACTTAAACTCCAGAAGTGTGAACGACTCCTGGAGGATACAGGTATCTGGGACTCCCAACAGTTGTTTAGAACTGATGAAGGTCCAGTTGCTTTGATTCAACCAACAGAATCACCATGACCTGGATGACTGAGAACCTTCACAGACACTCACAGGAAGACAGCCTGCAACAACAGGACCTCTGAAAGTCTCATGTCGTGCATTCGTAGTCAGGACACATGCATCTCCTCTCCTGTTTCTGGCCACTTAATATGTAATTAAGGTCCACATTTAAAACCTCGAGGTCCAAAAAAGCACCAAAGACATATGAGATATTTGACAGACATCATGAGGGGCAGAACAGAAACCCTGAGTGTTCATCAGGACACTGACGGGTAGACACAGGAGGATTATCCCCCACAGCCACAGGGTAAATATTAGAACAGATACAAACTGATCATTTCAACAAATAACGTGCTTAACACCAATGAAAGACAGCTTCTGCGCCATATCGAGACACACAAACACAGTATTATAACGCATCACATCGTTTTAGCATCACAAAGAACTAAATAAATGTATATTTATGAAACGACGACGACAACCAGATGTGCTTGAGTGAGAAAAGTCATTTTAATGTGCAGCAGCTTCGTCTGAGTGGCAGATCAGTGGTGCAAAAATTGAAATTTACGAAGGGGACTCACAGACATGAGGACTTAATTTAAATGCTGTGGTTGACTCCTGAAGGGGACAATTGCCTTCTGGGCAATGGAAAGAACAATAGCTTCATTTTTTCCAGGGTTCTTCTCATCCCACACGCCAACGCGTCTTTAAATTCAGCACTTAGGTGAAGCTAATTGCGTTAAACGGCGTATCCCAGCAGCAGCTGAGTGAAGGCAGCTGCCTCCGCTCAGGGTCTGAACACTTCCCCGATATATTTTTCCTTCTGCGGGCCTTTTTTTTTTTTTTTTTTTTTGGGGCCTGTCTTTGTAATTATCCTCACAGCTGAGCGTCTCTCTGCGTCCTCCTGCCAAAGCGCAGGTGACACAAGTGGACACCTGCTGGAAAGGACTAATGAGCTTCCCTGACGGTCCAAAGCCTGGCGCTCCCACCGGCCTCTGCAGGGAAGGACGACTTCTAACACATCTGTCAGCCCTGCGTCCTGACGCGTGGGACAGTCCTCCGACGTCCCTCTGCACAGGACGGGGGACGTCACCGGGTTTTAGAAGCCAGCGTGAGCGTGAAAGTTCTTCAGGAATGTCTCAAGACGGTGCGCTATGAGGCGTCCCTTTGTGGGTCTCCACTAGAGCTGAACGATGTGGACACAATGTCATATCTCCATATTCGCGGCAGATATCTCGATACCAATACGATACGATATGACGATGGGTTCAGAGAGAACTGAGCGTTTTTCAGAAAACCAAAAACATTGTAGGACAAAAGGATGTGGAAAGATCAGTTTTATTGACTATAACTCACTGTCAGCCATCATCATTAACATAAATTCACCCATAAATAACTTTAACCATAAATAAAAAAGTGCCCTGCTTCGCACAACCTCCACGGCGCGCCGCTCTGGTTGATATCGTCTTTTTTTTAAACCAAAATACCTCCAAATAACGGAGGGAAACGTATCTTTTGCCACTAAATGAGCTTCTGTTGAGTTTCCCAGCTGTGTGTAGTTTGTGTGTGTGTGTGTGTGTGTGTGTTTGTCCCCTTCTCTCCCTCCCTCGGGTGTTTGTCATTGGCTGGCTTCAGCTGGCAATAATGAGATCAGGTTTATGGTTGGCTGGCCTTTGCTGGAAGTTTGAAATTATGTTTTACAGCCTGGGGGCAATATCGTGGAGTTTGCGATATTAATACCTTGAATGTTCATCTCTCGATGTAGATGCGATAACAATATTTCGTCCAGCCCTCGCCTCCACCCCGCCTCATGTCAGCACGGTGCATTCGCTGACGGCGGGTGATCGTTATTCACTCTTCTGGCCGACTTCAGGTCTGTCGCCCGCCGCAGGAGGCCGAGCTGGGAAGTGGGTCACAGTCGGCGATGTCTGCCTCCCACACATATGCCTCACCAGCGACCTACCCCCCCCCCAGAGGGAAGCGTGAGGGGGCCGAATCGTCTCCGAGGTCAGCCAGTATGAAGTGTTTATCCCAAATGTATTAAATGGTGGTCGAGCCAAGCCTGTTGAGACAGATGCAGTTTAAGTTGAAGCTTAAAGCTTGAAGCTTAAACTTCAGGTTAAGTTGAAGTTGCGTAATTTTGGGTTTGTCGAGACGGTCGTTACATTTGATTTTTTTTTTTTTTTTTTTAGTTTTGAAATGTTTGTTTTCGAGGGGAAATGCAAAACAGGCATTTGTGTTTTTGGTGCTACTTTCCCGAAGGTATCAAGTACCTCTTGCCTTTCTTTCTCCCCCCTTGTCTTAAGGTGGGACGCCAGAGGTCTCTGTGGTGGTCAGCTTCCAAGTTCCACCAACATTCACTTGAGGTCTGAGACGACGGTCGTCACAAGGGGGGGGGGTCTCTGTTTTAAACAGTCGGAACAATTTCCCAGAGCAGCTGGTGGAGCTGGTTGGGGAGCTCTCTGGAGACGGGCTGCACCTGACAACGCTCTGGATTAGAGGTGACAGCGGCCCTGTTCGGAGCTGAGGGCTAAGAGGAAAATCAATGGCCCTCAACATCCCGCCAACGCTTCCGCAGGACCTCCACTAAGGTTTTATTAAATGTTGTTTAGCACTTTAACCCCCCCGCCCCCCCGACACCTGGGAGGGACTGACCTGACATGTGGCAGAGGAACTTCGCGCCTCAAGTCGGTATTGACTGGTCCTTCTTTCAAGTCCCCCCCCCCCGATCGCAGCGGTGTTTTTCCTCCCGTTTGCTCCGCACCGCCGCAGTAATGGAGCAGCAAATGGAATGAATTGAGAAACATCCTCGTAACCAGTCGGGGAGTTTTTGCGCCGCTTCCTCACAGCGCTTATGTTTACATTTCAATGTTGGACGAGGACACAATAAAGATTCTCCGTTAGCTTAATAGTTTTGTGGAAAATGTGAACTAGCTGTTTGCATAGGCAGGCTGCGGGGGAAAGATTTGGCAATATGAAAACAATCTGCTCCAAATCTGTTGAATAATGCAGCCCGTAGCTGTCAGACGCGGATTATTATTGTCACCACATATGGTTTTGTTGTTCTGTCAGCCATTATTTTCAGCAAAATAACGCACTACGCCACTGAAAAGGCACTTGAAAATCTAGCAATGTGCTCTCAAATAAGACAGCATTTTGAATGTTATGGTACATTCTTACTGCTCTGTGACTCAACACATTTGGCCCTCCGTGTCTGACGTGAACGGTAAATCGGTTAAATTGGATATGACAAGCGTGATTCTGTTAAAGTCATCCCCTGCTGCGCTCGCTCCGATGCGACTATGCTTAAGTGTTCCACCTTTGCAGGGAGCGTTGCCCATTAAATCTCATCAAACAAGTCTCCCAAAAATGGAAAGTATTTCCAGAACGCGGCGTGTAGCAGGTTGTTTAAAGCACGTATCCGCTGGAGCGCTCCGCCGGCTCTTGGAAGCGTCTCACAAATGAGCTCTTCCACCTGCGTTTCCCATTTTGCCGTCTGTCGGGCCCTCAAACCCGGTGTCTGGTTACTGACCTGGGAACAACATGGATCAGCTCCGAGCAACGCGCAGCGCACTTTACAAGCCCTGATATTATAATTAACATGAACTCCACTGATAAATCTAAAAAAAGGGCCTTTTTTAAGTAAAGACATCCGTGACAGGATTCATTACACACTGTTGGGGAGTTAAGACACTGTCAGAGTTCAGGTTTTAATCCAGGCTTCCTCTGCCTCCGTCTTTCCGGTGTCACAGAGAGTCTTCGCCCTCTTTAGTCTTCGCTCAAAATAATACCTGGGGAATATTCATCCGACGCACCTTCTCTGGTTTCTGCTCCATGGAGAGCTGGAGCTGCTAAGTTCAACTTGCCGTCGATGCTACTTCATCACCCTCGCTCCGTCTGTCTTGTCAGCATAAAGCGGCGGCGGTTTCCTTTAAAAAATTGCAGGCGGGATTGCGGGATTATTTTTCCTTTCTTTGCTTTGCTTTCACATCTCCAAAACGCAGCCAGATGTTGGATGTGTCAGAGATAAAGTTGGGGCTGAGCTGGAGCCAACTGGCATGCCATGTCGGGGGGGGGGGTTCCGTTCAGCCCAAAGAGAAAAAAACAGCGTTAGCGGGGTAACCGTGGGGTTACTGCGCCCACATTCAGTGACCTACCTTGACCTGGGTTACATCTGGGGGTTCAGCACTAGGACACCACCCACCTTCTCCTGATCCTGATCCTCAGCCAGAGGATGGGACACACACCCTATCAGAGGACACCCCCACCGGTCAACACCCATACGCACCTCGGGGGAGTTGTTTCCAATCACCCTAATGTGCTTGTGTCTGTGGGCTTAACCTGGAGTGCCTAGCTTATCTTCTCCATGAGCCCCTCTTCTGATAAAAACTTGTTTAGTTAGTTGGACTCCCTGAGACGCACGAAAAGTCAAAAAGAAAGGATGCTGTCACTGTGGGGAGCGAATGTGATTCCGCGCCGCACTCAGCCGTGAATAATGTGGATTTTGTTTTCAGAGATTGGATCTGGCCCAGATATCCATCCAGACACAAAACAACTGTTGCTCCTGCGGAGGAAAACAGCAAGAATGGCGAGTCAGTCCGCTTAGATTGGCCCTGGATGTGAGCGTGTGTGTGTGTGTGCGTGTGTGTGTGCGTGTGCGTGCGTGTGCGTGTGCGTGTGCGTGTGTGTGTGACCAGTAACAGGCTACTGTCCTCTGGTCTGGCCTCCAAATGGAGACTTCAGGGACCGACTCCTGCCGCGTCTGCGAGTAAATGATTATCAACTCACTCAAGCGCTTCAATCCGAGCGGCTCCAGAAGTTAGACTCACGTCCACTGACCGCTCAGTAACACGTCAGTGTGGAGCACATGCCTGCCCCCCCAGTGATACAGCAGGATGAGTCTGGAATCTTAAATTCCTCCAGTCACACCGGACCCTCAGCAACAAGCCCGCCATCCATCTCTGTGAGGATTGCGCAACAATCTCCGACTCGCCAATGAGCTGTAAGGACAAACGTAGGACCCGACTGTCCGCCCCGCCGTGCGGGCCGTATCTGCGTCGCTCTCATTCTCCCGACTCGGTTTTTCCGCCTTCCACTCGAGCCCCCGCTCGTCTCCTCCCGTCTACGGTTGGCGTAATTCAACCGCCCCCCCCCCGTATCTCTGGAGGGCACCGCCGCCTCTCCCGCTAATCTCTTTCTTTGTCTTGCCCTCAATCACTTCCCGCGTGACCGGAACATCACCACCTCGTCTTTCGCCTCCGAGGCTTTTTTTTTCTTCGCGTTTGAGACGCCGCTCTGTTTTGACGCGTCTCCTCTCAACTCAGATCAGCCGGGCGAGGGAACGCCCGTCCCCGTCGCCCACCTGTAAAACCATCGCAGGAAGGGGAGGGGCAAACCGAGCGTCGCGCGGCGCGAGCAGACTCCGAACCCTGTCGCCGCAGATGTTTCGTTAAAGCGCCTCGTCGCCCCCCCTCGTCCCTCCGCTCGCCGCTGCCTTTGTTCGTCCGTCAGCAGACGCGAAAGAGCACCCCGTTAGCGAAGCGCTCGCCGCGTTTCTGCGGCGCTTTTCGAGAAAACAGAAGCGACCCCCATCTTCTCGTCAAAGTCAGTTAACCACCGCCGGAACATCCCTCAGCCGGGAAGCGGCGTAATTAAAGGCGAGGGCCGTCACTTTGGTCCAGCCGGCTCGTTTCTTTGAAAGACCCAGAACGGTTTTCTTTCTCTCTCTTTTTTTTTTCTTAACAAGGCCAATCTGCGGGTTCTGTGATCATGTCAGCCGCGTTGTCGAGGGATACTTATTATGCGGTCGGGCGCAGGCCTTGTTTTCTGTCGACCTTGAGGGTTCTTCCCATGGCGCGGAGGGGTTCCGCCAAACGAGGAGGGCCGACCGCAGCGACTGCCCCGGGACACGGAGCAAACCCGAACACCGGCGAGCCGTGAGCTTCCTCTACGCCCGCTGCAGGTCAGTTTCCCAGAGACACAGGATGTCCACGTCCACCACGGCGGCCTCCTCGTTATTTCTATTGCTGTCTCTTGAAGCCACACATGGTAACCACCACCATACAACATACCCCCGTTTACCCCATCACACATGAACTCAGCGCGCAGGAAGACAAGTGGCCAGCCGGGTCATCTGGGTTCAGATGGGTCTTAGCTCCTGTGTTAGTGGGAAAAGTCTTTTATAGAATGAATATTCTAATTAGAACTAACAAAGACACTACTGTCACATCATAAAGACAGTTTTAACTAGAAAGCACTGGGAGAGCGCAGACCTCCACCAAGTTTATATAAATATCAATAAAATCCGTCTTCTGGATCAGATCCGGATCAGCCTTTGGAATATGATAGAGGATCCCATTGTCCATCCTTGAGTCAGATCTCATGGGGTTTGGTCAAGAATTAACAGATATTGAGAAACAACATTTTTGGCCCCATTCACCACAATGTTAACGAACATTTCAAAGTGATACAGGATCCAGGATTTCTTCCGGATCACCCCCAAAATGAAACCAGTTCTTCCTTTTCACATTTCCAACAAATCCTGAATATTTCATCAAAATCGGTCCATAACTTTTTGAGTTATGTTGCTAACAGACAGACAGACAGACAGACAAACTTCATTTGTCAGATTTAAGATTCTTACCTTTAGCTTTTGAATTAAACTAAAAGTAAGGAACATGTAAATGAGCAGAAACATTTGATATAACATGGAGTGGAATTCTACAATATTTTCTGGTGTTTTGCTGCGTCGTCAACAGCCATCTTGAAGTTGTGCAAAGGAACCTTTACAAGCTCAACCATGATCTTTCTATTACTCTCACACACACACGTTTATCCAGCTGATTGATAAATATTGTGCTGACCCCCGTCCTCCCTCAGTCCTAATAAATTTACTTAAGGAGACACATCAAAAGAGTCGTCTAACATATGAGAGGGGATGACAAGATAAATCTGGACCCTTGTGCTGGACCCTTTCTCTATTAGAATGGAAAAAGGATTTCTATACCAAACTGAAAAGTAGCATATGCAATATATACAGTACATGCCAATATTTATCACACCCAGTGCAACAAACCATTTTACTTTGTAAATGCAACTGGCACCAATTCAGCTACTGATCAATCAATAATGTACCTAATTTGCACTTCCTAATCTCTATTCCCATTTAAACAATTGGAATCCTCATTATTTGGTGTGAGGCAGAAATCTGCATGTTTTCACATAAATATGAACAAAAGGAAATGAACTCGCACAGAGGGCGGAGGAGGAAGTAACACATCAGACGTCGGCCTGATATTAATGAAACGGTCAGGATAATCCCGTTTTTAAGATATGAATCAAGTTTGATCAACCGTTTGCTTCAGTGTTCCACCACAAAACAAACCGATGGCGTTCAGCTCAAGGCTCATTCGTAGTGCGATTAGAGTCTAAATGCACAAACCAGAGAGACCTGCTGAAGGATGTAACGCGTCCAGGTGGATACAAGAGCCACAGACGGAGTCAATGTAGCACTGAGTGATGCTCCGCTACCATCATGTAGGGGGGTGGAAACCTGCATCAGTCACGAGTGAGCACCGCTGTTCCAAATCCCTCCGGCACGGACGCCCAGCTGTGGTGACAATCCTGTTATCTACCATTAAGGTGCAGGGGGGGGTGCAGGGGGGGGGTGCAGGGGTTCGGCCTGAACAGTGACGCACGCACACGCCAGAGCACCGAGGAAATGCAGCAGCGCCCGGGCGCGTTCACACCAGCGCCGCTTCACAAGCTCCTCCAACACGCTGTGAATTAAACATGCATAATGCATGAATCCTCCCAGCAACAATGCACGCATGTAAAATTCGCCCGCGCCTATAGGTGCCCCCGCACTAAATCAAAAGCATCGAGCACAACCGGCGAGGAGCGATCTGTGGAGAGACACCGACACGAGTTGTTTTCCCCTTTGTAGCCCCAACGCTGCTCCTGTCAGACGCTAACGGGCTGCAGCAGACCCAAATAAGTTGCTTTACAGGCAGGCCTATATGCGCACCACAAAACCCTGCAAACCCACTTAATGAGTCCTTTTTTTTGTTCATTTTCAAGATTTTGTTTTAAATTAGTGGTAATCCTGCCTGATGAGTATTTCCGTTATTACAAACCTTCAGTCAGCTGCTTTGAGGACCATTTTAATGAACTGTTATGAGCTCAGTTATACATTATACAGTATTTTAATATCTATTAGATGGACTGTTTATATTTTAATAACCTTCGTTAGTGGCTTGCCCAGTCTTGTGTAACTCTACAGGTCTACAGAACAGAGACAAAATTAAGAGGAAAATTCTTAAACTTGCAACATGAAGGACACAAAGTCTGTAAGGCATACATGGTGATGGTTGTTATGGCCTGATGAAGGGTTCCGTATGTGCACCAGCGCCTGTCTGTGACCTCGCCTCATTTATGATGGTGATATTTCAGGACGTTGACCTGTGACAGACCTTGTGTGTATAAACGATTTAGGCGGCGGCTTATGTCACACAACACACGGCATATGGGTCAAGGCGATCCATCACCTCGCATCTGATTTTCGCCACATCCAACGGCTGTGGGGTTTAACCCTGTGAAGCCTGAAGCGTGACATGATTGCCAGAGAAATCCACTTTTTCCAAATGGAGTCTGGAGCGCTCTTCTTCAGAGGTGACGCTGCGCTGCAGCCGCAACCAACCGTGGATATGTGGGCTTTTGGAGCAACGGCGGCAGAAACCTTTTTATGGGACCCTCTCTAGCCAGAGCATATCATACATATCAATGGGCTGAGGTCCACCCGTAGAAATCAGGACCAGCAACCAGATGAGCTACTGGACTAGACACGTGACTTCCAGGAGGAGGTCGACCAGGCTGGGGACCAGCGACAGTATAACTGGACCAGAGAGAGGTCAGGATCAGGATCTGTTCTGAGATAAAGAGGCTTTATCTGGCCTCTGAACACCCCCCATACCCCTAGAGGCTCTGCGGCACTCATCTGAGACGGTGGTCCTCGGAGTTCTCCCGCCCGACAGGGGCACCTGAAGAAGCACCACGACCACAGCAGCAGACGCGACACCACACCACAGTGCAAAAAAAAAGAAGATAAAAACAGATAATGAGTCCAGGGCGGTAGTCCCCGGTGGTTCTGCAACAGCAAACACCATAAATACCCAGACAGAGAAGCCTGAAGGCGAACTCCAGCTGGGCAGCGCCAAACACATCCGCGTGGAGGGGTCTATATTGAGATACCTGCTGAGATCCACAATGTCTGGATCTCGTACTTCAACTGGGCGCCCCCGTGAATGCGTGCGTGGACGACTTCGCGGAAATCTGCACAGCTCAGAAACGACCTGGTACGTCTTTACAAGAGACATTATTTGTCTTTGACCGCAAAGAAACCACTGGGTCTCTTCTTACTTTTGTGGTTTTGTTGCTGAACACAGCGTTTCACAGTTGCGCACCGCGGGGGGGCACATCTGCATAGGACCCTGCCAGGTGAATGATTTAATCACCATATGTTGCACATGCTCACCGGCAATTCTCTGTGCGCGATGATACAATAGCTTGCGTCAGATCCCAGTGATACATGCTGATCTGTTATGAAATTATTCACCGTTCTTCCAGTAACCACCACATATGGAAGTCCACGGGGGGCCGAGCCATTTTTTATTTTTTTTATTTCTTTCAAACTTCTACAAAACAGGATCCCACCGGGTTAGCTTTGAAGGATCAGAGCGCCGCCTCGCTACAACAACCGCTGGCAAAAACACCTCATTTAAAACGGGAAACCGGCTCCTTTGATTGGCCAGTCAGGAGGCTTCCTGGAGGTACCTTAGCAACACCGCCACCACCCCTCCCTGACCGTCAACCACCAATCAGTACGAGCAAATATCCCCACAGGGTCGGGTTAGCCGGCCAGTCATAATCACCCTCCTCTTGTTCGCTCACATCAGTGAAGGTGAAAATGAGCAGCACGTCCGTGTGGGTAAAACAGGAATAAAGACATGCAGAGAGTGGGAGTTTCTCTCTTTTTTTCTTCTTGTGAGTATTTAATGATGTTGAAAAAAAGAAAAAAGAAATCGATCCCTGGGTAATTTTAGCTCGCATGATGTGAAATCTAACTGCCAAGTTTGTGAGCCGTGGGTTTGTTGAATTGTGAGTCAGACAAATTATAATTGTAAATACAGCCTAAGAACAGATCTAATCTTCAGTACCAAATAATGGAAAGCAGACAGATTCACTCATTTGTCTCATCTCACCCTGTGGTCTTAGGATAGCATAATGATGGCACACACTGTGAAATGGCAAATCACTGTGGGACGAGGCTGGGGCAATTACACAACTCCTTCCAAAATAAATTCAAAAACAAGAAAATCAACATGTGTTTGGTTTTTTTGTTTGTTTTCTTATTTTTTTTGTTACTGCAGGAACCATTTTTCTTATAGTCTGATGGTAGGCAAATGGAGCTAAATCAATTCCCTCACAAGATGAATATTTCATACTGCTCTTTGCTCGGTTGCAATCTTTTCAAGAAAAATCAGCTTCCATTCTGTAGCAACAATACAAAAACATGCTGGTATAAATACGGCCTGATTTTGTGCTCCGACGTATATGAAACCCACAGACGTTTGGCCACACAGAGATGCAATATTTATTTCAAGGGGGATTATCTTCTCATTTTTTGGAGTGCACACAGATACTCTTATCCATTAGGTGTCCACTAAAGCTCTGCAAACAGCCAAAATTGATTGAGAACGAAAACACCCCTTTTGCTGTTGCCAGGCAGCGGATGCAGTCAACACATCTGTAACTGGAGAGCAGCACAACAAAAGACAAAAAAATATGATAGTACCAAGGTTTAAAAAGGGAAATAAAAGTAAAATGATCTCTTCACAAGATTTAATAGTGCTGCAGATGTCGGTCCTGGTGGACAATTCTGGTCTCAGATGATCTCAGGCTTTCACCTGGGCAATAATTACACTTATGAAGAACACTTCATTAGATGAATCAGGTCAGAGTAGAGATCTTGGGAGAGAGAGAGAGTGAGTGTGTGTGTGTGTGTGTGTGTGTGTGTGTGTGTGTGTGTGTGTGTGTGTGTGTGTGTGTCAGAAAGAGAGAGAGGGCAGCCTCTGAGTATTTATCATGTCTGATTCGGTCTCTGATTGCACTGAGGCCCTGGCACACGAAGTAGGCCGATTGTGAGCTTCTATTTACCATCGATCCAATCATTACTGCTATTTATAAACGTGACCCCGCTGAGGTCACATCGCCACATTCGTTTAGATTGAGCAGTGGCCTCAGCGAGGCCATCTCGGTCTATTCAAAACTGGACTTGCCTGAAATGATCTATATGTGATACTGCACAAGCCAAACCAGTCAATCTGTAGACTCCGAGGGGTTAACCCGTCCATAACCAACTTACTGAATGTTTAGCCAAAAGACATGTGACACAAGAGCAAGCGGGAGGCCACATAAGACCAGCTCCTGGACCCACACACAAACCAGTATCCAGTCCCCAAAGAGAGCATGTCCTACCTTTTTCTGGTCTTCGAGCTTTTGACTAGTCGATTTCTTGCCATGCTTGCTGGCTTCTGCTACATCCATCCCTAGTCCAGATAAAGAATAACTCCAGAGGAAACTCACAGAAAAAAAAAAAAAAAGCTGAAGGGGAAGCTGGTGGCTACAGTTTGCCGATGAAGGCCTGCGTCCGGCTCAAGCCTTCATCCGGACACAGGTGATCCATGTCTCCACAATTTTGTTCCACAATTTTGTTTTGAAAAAAAAAAAAAGTTGTTTTGGAGTATTGTGGGGACCAAGTCTGAGGCAAAGCAGGCAGCAAAAACTAGAGTGGGAAATTTATATGATGGCTGGGGCACTGGGAACACTGGTGAAGGCTTCCAATTTACAGGATGTGCTGGTGCGCATCATAGGGCCACAACTATGCAAGCTTCCTCTTGTCTGGTCCCAGCAGGCCGACTTCTCTCCACATCTGGGGATAGAGACATAACATAAATTAAATGCACAAAAAAAAAACAAAAATAGAAGTGTGGTTTTAGTTCTACAATTAATACAACAACTCTTTGTCTCTGTGAAGAGTCAATATTCCCTTTGGTGCTGCTCTGTACAAATGGTGGAGGGGATCTGCATATCAAAGTTATCGTTGCCATGGTGCTCAGAGAGCAAGCGAGAAGGAGAAGAACGCTGTTTGTTCTACACTAGATGATTATTTTTGATTGTTGTCTGCCTTCTTCCTCTCCTACAAACCAATTTTTTCACCAAAAAAAAAAAAAAAAAAAAATGCAGGGGAACATTTGAGTCATGCTGAGGTTGGGCAAACTTGGATGCTGGGAAGGGTCCAAGCATGGAAATAACCACAAGATGAGTGCTTGGGTCCTCTGTGGACTCTTCCAGGGTTCAAAACGTCTCTTTGGTTTACTTATATCATCTGTAGCACAACATCTGTCATTTCAGAATCTCCTAATGTGCACTTGATGCCTCATTTCTGGATAAAAGACATACCAGCGCCCCCCTCTTGAAATGGTATAAAACCAGATGTCCAGACCCAAACACACCGAGTGTCACCACAATCGATACTCTCATCTTCTACAGGAGTTGGCCGAGCGGCCCCTAAAATAATCCTCAAAGGCCATCGGAAAAGCCATCTCAGAACAGCGCCTCCCCAGACAGCCAACCCCCGCGGCCCTCCACAAGCCTGTTTTCTCTTTGCTTTTATGGCTTCCCAGTCACATGTTAGCAGCTTCCATTGTCCCCGATCACTTAGCCAGCGTCAGGACACCATGTAACATGGCAACACTGACAGTTACTTAGAGGCAATCATGTCATGCGCTGCCAATTCAGAAATGGTTCTTCGAGGACCTCGCAGACCAAGCCCGGTGACTGTTGGCTGCCAGCTATCATGTGTGAAGAGGAGACATTTTCACAGTGATACATGAAGTCAGAGATGAGGGAAGAGCTCTCTGAAGACCAGAAGCAGCGCCGGTTTTGGAAGCAGCGTTAATGCTGCATTCTAGAAACGCTGAACTTGCTCCGCTCTGTTGCTCCTGGACTTCCCCGTTTCCCTCAGTAGTGGCATAATAGCGCTTTATAAATTCATGCATAGTGCATGATTGCTAATTTATTCCCTTTTTCTTCTTGCATATTTCAAAAGAAATTATGGGGAAACTCTTGGTACGTTTTTTTAACCTGCGAGGAAGCGCTGTTCTGGCACTTTCACTCAAGATGGTCTCTAATTTTAAGCCACACAATTCAAAGGTTATTCACAGTCTGTTCATTCCCTGACAGGCAACAGCAGAGAGAGAGAGTGTGTCCTCACTCAGGTATAGACACACACACACACACACACACACACACACACACACACACACACACACACATATATACATGCACGCACACTCTGAATAAAAAAGGAAAAAGTCAACGCTGTGGTTCTTGCAACTGTATTCACATATACCTCATTTGGCTAAAAACAAGGAAATAAATGCAAAAACAAATTAACACCGTTAATTTGTTGATTAGAGGCATCTTGTGAGTTGTCAGGATAAATATGGTTTTAAAATTATCCAAGGAACAAAATGAAAACAAAGGTTTTACAACAGTGATATGATACAAACAGACAAATCAGCGAACCAGGGGACACACAAGGTTGTTTCTCCATATTTCTATTTTTTATATTTGCTTTTTTTAAACAACAATATAGCCCTTTATCATGACCTTCACCATTTTCAAGTGACCTTCTGTCCAGTGGTCACACATCAGGACCTTGTAATAGATGCCAAACTGCTTCAGTGGATGAGAGCAGCAACTGAACAAAACACAACCTCAGTCAATCATGTCTGCTGATGGGGACAGCTGACCAGTTAACATTTAAACAAATAAGGGATTTTTACAGATTTTTACAATGTCACAGGTTAACAACAGTCATAAAACTGGTTGTGATTAATTGTAGCTGCGAGGTTCATAGCTAATCACTCTCTAATCAGCCTAATGATACTGGGCACAGTTCCAGTTCCAAAAAGCAGAAGGTCTCTTTTTTTCCACAAGATGTTTTGTCCTGTTGCACATAAATGTTGAAATTTACATGAAGCATCTGCTGCAGTTTAATTCAGGTGAACCAGCTTCTCTTCCACGGGACGGGCCGACATTTGCTCACGCCCCGTGGCCTTTGGCCCCTGCTTGATATTCAGCGGGTGTCCGTCACTCTTGAAGTGGTCAATAAAGTGTGATTCATGAGACCTGGGGTGGGGAACTACACACGGCTGCTTTAATTCCAGGAGATGTAAATGATGGCCGCAGAGCCGAGCTGATTTCCTCAGGGAGGCTGGGGGGCAGCGATTGGTGTAAATTATCACTTCAATAGGCCAGAGGTGAAAGATAAAGGATGCCCTGCCATCACATTAAAATACCATTATGACCATACAACATTACTTCGACATAAACCTCCTTTCAATCTGCCTCTGTGGGGATTTCTCACAATCAAGCAAACCCGACGGGGTGGCTTAATAGAATCAACACTTTGGTATTTCAAACACAAATCCAACCTGAATGGAACACAACCTCATGGATACTGGAGGTGTTGGAAATGGGCTGATATTCTTAAGATCTAGGACAGTAGCAGCAGCCCTACCAGCCTCCACTCAGCATCCCAGAGGGCCATTAATAATCCAAATATCCAATAAGTGCAATAAGGATCTCAATGCAATGAGGATTTCTACTCTTTATTGCATTTAAATACACTGGCCTGGAAAAAACCTTCTTCAATAATGCAAACATCTGTGAACACGCAAGCATTGTTACCATGCAAAAATGACACTTTTTGTCCCATTTTACAACGCAGATGCTAAAGAATCAAATGGAGAAATAGAGAAAGAGTGTGAACAGTCCTGGCATGTGGAATGATATTTAACATTAGCCAAAATTCATTGTTACAAAAATACAAAAAAACCCTAATGCAGCGCGAATTCTTGTGACTCAACTGTGTATTCCAGTTGGAGGATGTTACACCAGTGAGTGTGTGTACAGCACAGCTCCAAACACATATGGAAAGAGAATAGAAGCAGATGTTCAAAATTATTAATGATGTGCAAAGTATAGATCGTTATATGATTGCAAACACACCTGCGAAATGTGTGTGTGCAGATGCAGGTGCAGCCCTACTGCTGGGTAAATTCAGGATGGGTGTCTTCAGTGTAATCATCATTAACCGTACGAGACAAACGGACACCAGACATGCAGACAACCAACCGCTGGAGCTGAAATTAAAATGCTGGGAAAAGCTGCCATAAAGGTCAGAAACAGCAACTTTGCGCGTTCTGTTGCAGCATTATTTGTCCAACATTCACACGCTCCCTGTTCTCAGGAGTGACGTTCACGCCTGTTGGGTTACAAATGTTGTAAAAGGTTTAGCACAAAGACCCTTCCTGGACATTCTGGTCCATGAAGGCTAATTTAATAATTGTTAGTTCTTTTACAAACACAAATGTGTTCCAGCCACTTGGTTACAAGTGTAAATACTGCACTAGACTACAGCAAGACGGGGGAGGTCACCCAGACCTGCCATGAAATGCATTGTGGGATACCAGCTGGTATATTGTGGGATGTCTGATGTTTGGTAAAATGGGATGAGCAAGTGCACTTCAGCAAATGTGGCAAGTCACAGCCTTTGGGCTGGAGCTGTGCTTGGGCGGTGATTGATGACTTTTTACAAGTGCAAGAAGAAGTACAAGTACGCTTTTTGAGAAATGAGACAGCTGTGGTAAACTCCAGACCCCCCGTGACCCCTATTAGGACCCTGGTTAGGAGGGAGCAACAGTCCCCAGAACACTGATGAGTGTTCCAGTAAAGTGTGACGGTGCAAACGGAGCATGAACACCAGAACTGAGAAGTACGGCTGTGGACAAACAGCCTCTGTGTCTGCATGCCTGCATATAGCTTATATATAAAATCAATAAACGATGACACCTGGTGGCTGACCTGAGAAAACACCGGGTGTATGATGACGTCCGGGTCTCAGCAACGGCCTCGTGCATGTGTGCATTCCGTGTGTACAAACTGATCAGAATCATTCTGATCAGAGATTCGCTACACGAAATATGAAGCTTCACCTTCCACAAAGAAAGGCCGTGGGCGTGCTGCTTCGCTCGCCTCTTACCTCACGTACCCGTACGCCCTCTCGCTCATGCGCGCTGCCTCCCTCTGGTGGGATTAAAGGTTGACATGGACCTTGATCTAAAGGAATGGGCATTAGCCACGACCTCCATCCAACAGGGAGGGGCCC
The DNA here is from genome assembly GCA_911728415.1 of Lagocephalus sceleratus. NCBI lineage: Eukaryota > Metazoa > Chordata > Actinopteri > Tetraodontiformes > Tetraodontidae > Lagocephalus > Lagocephalus sceleratus. Next base: position 9,393,943 of record CAJVRN010000210.1, on the reverse strand, counting down.
CTTCAGGTTCAAATGTTCCCATCCACGTGTTGACGCGATGCGGTTCTATTCCGATCGGCATTAGTTCCTGCGTTTTCGTGAATATTTGGACCGTGTTAACGAGGCCAACGTCTGCGAGCGAGTGTCCATGATCCATGTGAAAAGACAAGGCCAAGGCCGCCTCGCTTCGCCCCTGATGGCGAGCTTCGTGAGAACCTCGGCAAGGATTACCCAAGACGGGAGCTCTGCGTCTGTCCCAACACAGCGTCATAATTCATGTGGCTCTTAATGAAATCCTCCGAGCGCTGAGCTGCAGCGATGCCCGTTCCCCTGAATCACTCTGACCACTGAACCCCTGACTGGAAAAACACCATTTTTAAGATAAATACCCCCGCCCGGTCTCAACCCTCTGACCCTCTCCAGCCATCCGTCATCCTCACCCGATCACTCTCTTCCGTCGTCAACACTGTTTTTCTCCTGGGCTTCATGTAACCCCCCCCCCTCCCCCATCCCCCCTCCATTTCTGGGAACAGTTTCATCTTCCTCTTCAAGAAGATGAAACTTATTTATAAAAGCAAAAAAAAAAAAACAAAACCACTTCCATTCATCAAGCTGCATTACTACCTAATTACACTTAGATTACATTCATGTGCTTTCATGCAGCCAAGCCCCCCCCGGATGTGCCAAACCCATTCTCCACCGTCGGCTGTGCCCGCACCAGGAATTATGGAGGCGCGTAATCTTGTGATATTGTGTCGGGATTAACATGAAATCTCATTATGGCTTGGTGAATCACGGAGTGGGGAAGGATGGCAGAGGAGCCGATGGGGGGGGGGCATCTTTGTGCGTTTCAGCTTCTTAAGCTGATAAAGAAAGAAGAAGACATGAGGAGATAGGGCCACGACATCTCAATTACCCAGCACGCCGCCGAGAATGGATTGATCTGTTATGCACGGAGGTGTGTGTGCGCGTGTGCGTGTGCGTGTGTGTGTGTGTGTGTGTGTGATTCCTCACGTGGGCCTGTTGGACACGCACAGTTTGGCCAGGGCCGAAGCAAAGAGAGGTCAGGAGGAGACGGTGTCACCGCGGCGTTGTGACGGCTCTGATTGTTTGGGTGATGTATTGGCGCCACTGGAGCGCACCACCGGACCCCCGCCCTGTTAAATTAAACAGGTAGTCGGGCTGTGGAACATTTCCAACACGCGTGCCCCAAATCCCACAGGGGTGGTTTCTGTGGAGGGGGGGGGGGGGTAGATAGGTGCATTCCCCGAGCTAAACACACAGAACATGCGTGAATCCCCGTGCTCTGACTTCTAAAAATGAACGCGCGCTTGAAAAAACAAAAAAAACAATTGTGCATTTAAACAGAAGCGCAGAGCAAATTCACACATTCCACGCAGGGTTCCCCTCCCCCAGCAGCCTCGGGAGCCCCGGCAAAATCACGCTGAGACCCCGACATGATTTTATATTCACAAGTGGGGGGAGAACGTGTGTGTGTGTGTGTGTGTGTGTGTGTGTTCTTGCTACATATTGAGTATGAAAATCTGCACTCTCCTATCAACGTGAGGACATCCTGGTCCTCACAACTTCACAGGACTGTTGGGGGGTTAAGAGGTTTACAGCCCAGGTTAGAACCGGGTTAGGTCAGGTTTAGAGTCAGGTTTTAGGGTCAGGTTTAGGGTCAGGTTTGGGATTGGTTAGGGTTTGGGTTAGGAGATGGTTAATGCATAAAGTTAGAAGTACAAGGATGTGTGTGTGTGGGGGGGGGGGTACAGTTACTATATACAGTGACTATATTACAGATACAGACTAGAAGGATGGAAGGTTCTTGTGTATGTTTTTCCACTTTAAGCTGGTGTCCTCTTACGCTCCTAACAGACGCACATTTACTAATACACACTGATCACCTGCTCTGAACTGTGATGGGCTGCTCACGCGCTCCTGTCTATGGTGGAGGGTGAGGGGTTAAAATCCTCAAATCCAGCGAGCGGTATGAATATTCTCCCTCTTCCATGCAGAGAGAGACTCTTTGGCTGCTGAATTTATGATGATGACGATGATGTACACTGAGGACCGTCTGCTCAGCATTCCGAACAGAGCTGATTGAAGCCATTTATTATTTAAAAGAAGCGCCGCTTTATTTGAGGAGTGTCCGCGAGGCGGAAGTTTGGATAATGTTTTATAGTGTTTATTTGGTCATTAGCTCAGAATGTCTGGCAGCGCCAAATGTTTACTGGACTTTTTGTATCTCTGAGGCCTTTCTCACATCAGAATCAGTCAGAATATCAAACATTCATCCAAAAGCTCTTTTTTTTAAAGCGAGAACTTTAAAACACTTGTTTTCTTCCTGCTCTTACTCATCCCTCCCAAGGTTTAGCAGGTGGGGGGAGGGGACGGGGGGGACGGGAGGGATGGAAGGGATGGAAGGGATGGGTGGGTTGCGGAGGGATGCGGAGCTTGGAGAGGACACGCCAAATAACGTAGTCCAGGTCCACAACACACACAAGAGCTCAGTGACTACTAAAGGAAAACCCCTCACAAGGTGTGACTACTACTTGATTCATTGTTTGTACTTTGTTATTATTTTAAACACCAACGGTGTTGGTTACCAGTATGTAATAGCGATTTTACATGTGATCAAGTCTGTTGCTCAGTCACGTAAATGGTATTAGAGGGAGAGAAAGATGAATTCTAACTCAATGATGCGTTTCTTGACTTGGATCATTCAGAGGGTAGAATGAGCCCAAGGTGGTGGTGTGGGCCCACGCATGAGGGAGATTCTGGTAAATGATAAACAACAGGCTGTTAGATTTGGGATTTGATTTGAATTCTTAACGTGAACTGGCAGCAGACCGTCCGTCTATCAATAACGTTGTTACGGATCGCTCCGTGTCTCGTCGGAATGAAACACTGACACACACAGCTCCCTCTGGTGTGTCCCGGGTCATGACAGGTGGGGGCGAGGTGTAGTTATGGACGAGGAGCAGGAGAAGACCCTTCAAGACTCCCCGATTCCATTAGCCAGCCTGTGATGAACTGCTGCACACACACACACACACACACACGCACACACTCACTCACTCACACACACACAACCACACACACACACACATACATGCATACATACAACCACACACACACACGCTTACACACATACACTCACACACATACAGCCACACACAACCACACAAACACATACAACCACACACACATACACTCACACACTCAAGCACACTCACACACATACACACACACTCACACACATACAACCACATGCACATACATACATACATACATACATACACACACACTCACACACATACAACCACATGCACATACATACATACATACATACATACATACATACATACACACACACACACAACCACACACACATGCACACTCAAACACACACTCTCACACACACACATACAGCCACACACACACATACATACAACCATACACACCTACACACGCGCACGCACACACACGCACACACATGCCCACACACGCACACACACACGTGCACACACACGCGCACACACACGTGCACACACACACACACACACACACACACACACACACACACACACACACACACACACAGATGGGAAACATCCTCCCCCATCCCTCCGCCTCGCTTCTTCATCCCCCACCTCTTCCCTGAGACACCTCACACCCTCCGTCAGTCACCATCGATCACACAAGACCTCCACAGATGAAAGTACCATCACACACACACACACACACACACACACACACGCACTGTAACCACACAACCAACAACACACACGTGCACAAGTCTCTCACTCCTACAGACACTTGGTCCAACATACACACACTCCCAGCAACTCTACCCCTCACACACACTCTTTCAACTGAAACCGTTAACAAAAAAAAAAAACAAACCCGGCGGCACCGAGGAAATCCAATTTTATCCAAAATTAGCATCCTGAGATCTACCTGAGAGGCAGCGATTCATGCTCACCCCGGCAAAACAAAGACACACACAGAGTCTGGTCTGGGTGTAGTGGAGGAAAACCTCCCTCACTCTCTCCCTCACTCTCTCTCTCTCCCTCACTCTCTCTCCCTCACTCTCTCTCCCTCACTCTCTCTCCCTCACTCTCTCTCCCTCCTCTCCCTCTCTCTCTCTCTCCGTCTTTAAAGGCTGCCGCTAATTTCCCTGCATTCCTGATCAATGCAGAAAAAGGAAGAGCGCTAATGAGGCGGGATGCAGCAGCACAACACGGGGGGACCCGTCTAATTAAGGACGGATCAGAACACAAGAACCACACACACGCACACACACACACACTGACAAGTTCAGCAGCGAGCCAGGACGCGGAGCGTGGGGCTCGCTCCAACAAGTCTCAGGGACGGGTGCAGAGCGTGTCTCACCTGAGCTTCTCCCGGTCCGCTCAAAGGAGGCGTCCCCCTGCGTCGCTCCTCCGGGCACCTGCAGCGAGGAGCCTCTCCCGAAGGTGCACGGCCAACTTGTTAACCCCGGCTGAGCCTGTGACAGAGAGGGAGGGAGGAGGAGGTGAGGCGCTGACGTGGGGGCGGATGCGGGGCGGAGGGAAGCTGCGCCGGTGCCTCGCATCATCGGGGAAGCTGCATGCTCTGAGGGGTGGTGTGTGTGTGTATATGTGTGTGTGTGTGTGTGGGGGGGGTGCAGAGACACTGAGAAGAAGGTGATAAAGCAAAAGGAAAGGAGGATGGAAGCCCCCTCCCACCCCACTGCTGAGCCACTTCTCTCCCACACACACGCACGCACGCACGCACACACACACACACACACACACACACACACACACACACACACACACACACGCACACACACACACACTCTCCTACCCCCGTCCTACTACAGATTGCGTTGCACTGATGAAATTTTAATGGTTCTCTTAGGAAGAATAATGAACATACTACTCCCCGGAGTTGTGTGTATATGTGTAAGGGGGTTTTCTGCACCACACACACACACATACACACACACACACAGAAGCATGTAACATGCATGCATGTGTGCAGCCCACTGCACAGTGTGTTTTTTTCTCCTTCATCATACTCCCACTCACTCACACGCCTGCAATCCTGCACAGATTCACTCACACACTGCACCTTTCTTCATCTGCACACACACACACCCACACACACGCACACACACACACACCCACACACACACACACACGTGCTAAATAGACTGACATCCAACTTCAAACATCAGTAATGACAGACAGTCGCACGGGGAAGACAGGACGAGGAGAGTAAACACAGAGATCCAACGCATCCTCAAAACGCTCTCACGGTGCGCGCTCGCATCCGCACGCGCGGTTGCGTGGCGGAGAACACACATGAGCACACACCCCAATGAAGTGGAACAAAGAGCGCAGGGGCGGCGTGGGGAGACACCAGCAGGAACGCGGTGATGGGAGCAGCGCGCCGTCTTCAAAGCGCGTTCAGTCAGTTGCAGGAGGGTTGAGCCTGGATCACGGAAACCCAAACACGCGGGACCCAGCGCAGACGGCGCGCCGCTGAGGGTTCTGGGAGGGGTTCACACCGGCGGGGTGCGCGTTACCAAGCGCCAGGCTCAATAAAAACGATGAATATTTGATGGGCGTTGTTTCCTGTAAACATCAATAGCTGTAAGTTGCTCATTACTCACATCATATTTGCTCATTTCAAACCACATCACAGGAACTGATCGTATGTCGCTGCTTGTTTCAGGTAGGGAAGGGATGCTCTTTGCTTTACGACTTTAATTATCCGTAGGTTCTAAACAACAGCTCCAAAGGACAAAGTATAGATTCTTCCAACATTAATATCGAGGTCCTTTTTTTTCCCCCCAATTAAATAAATGTCAGAGCGCAGAGGGAGAATGTGAGATATTAAAATGAGTTCCAGGAGTGTGTGGGTGTGGTGCGGGCCTGATCAGATTGATGGTAACCATGGCAACACTGTGTTTGTTGTGCAGAGCGGCGTCACTCGAATTGAGGCCCCCCCCTTTCACGGCAGAGAAAAGGAAGAGATAAAAACGTAAACAGCGGATTGTTCGCAGGAGCGAGTCGCGAATGCGGAAGACAAAGTGTTTGGTCTAATTCAGTCTCAGCCCAACAGATTCCGTCCGAGACGCTTTTGTGATCTCGCTGAACGAATCAGCTGTTCCTGGAGGGACTGCGTTCTAGAATGAGTCCCAAAAGTGCATGAACGAGGAGCAGTGGCTTTCTCTAGCTGGTAATTTCACATTTCAGATAGAAATGTGGCCGATGTGCAACTCTGGATCCTCAAGGTTTCACTGGCAGTCTGCTTCATGTCAGATTTCTCCCGATCATCTCCAGTTCCTCCAGTTCATCTTTGATTAACCGTGTTCACAAACTGTTCGTGTGGCAGACTCTGCGCGATAGAAAGCCCAGTTAATTTATCGCGCCGCTAACCTCCGTGTCACCGTAAACTGACGCTGAATGTTAATGAAGGTGATAATGTAAATAAAAAGAGCGTGATATTCAGGAGCAGCCGATAACAGGCGGGTTAAAGCGGCGCTGGTGGGAAGACGCCCTGGGATCGGGTTGATCGGACCACATCCGCTGGAGTGATCCCGCCTCTCGGTGATGGCGCTGACGTCAAAGTCGAGAAGAACGACCCACCGGCAACACCAACGTGCTCATGGTGTCTTGGACCAGCCAGAGGGGGATCATCAATAGCACACGTCTTTATCACCCTCAACAAGAACACGTCTAATCCACAGCTCCATAATCGTTCACTGGCGATTACTCTACAACGACATTTCCGAGGATGCCAACAATTTCCTGCTCCTCACAGCCGATGAGGAAGGCTGATAAGTTCATACTGAAACATCTGTAAGAGCCAAACAACATCGTGGCTCTGCAAGTGTTTGGTGTGTGAAACACCACAGTCCTTTATCATGGACAACCTGCAGGGTCCTGATAGTTGAAGCCTGATGCTCTCCGCTCCTCTCCTCCAGCTCGTCCACAAAAGGACTCCAAATGACTTCTTAGTTTTCACGTTTTACTCCGAAAACTGAACAGGATGCAAAAGATAAAGCATGACGAGAAAAAAAAACAAATTTTAATGGCTTGGAAATCAAGTGAGTGAGTGAGTGACTGAGTGACTGAGTGAGTGATGTCAAGAAACTGCGTGGCTCAACTCCATGGCGACAGAATGACGCTGCACGATACGCAGTCTTTTGTGAGTAAACGACTAGAAATGTCATTAAAGGGCACATACGCAATTTTAACATAAAACCCTCCACACACGTTTGAGCCAAACACATGAAATAATAACTCATCGATATGAGCTGTCCCTTTGTCAATAATGCAAGTAAACGATTTAGCAGATTCAACAGCAACTTACTTTAGCATGACAAAATGAAATTATTATTGAAACATTAATGAACTGAAATAGTATTTAGGCTCCTACACAACCTTTCCTTTGGGGCTCAACGTCCAGGCTGCTTGGCCCGCAAACTCCCAATTTTCATTCATTTATAAGACACCTTATTCCCCCTAAACAGCCACATTTTTTTATCAGTCGGATAAATAGAACGCTCCCCTAAAACACTGGTTTTCAGGTGTTCAAATGTGGATCTGGGTCTTTGGTAGGTCTGTGTGAGCCTGGCCCTGGTCAAGAGTCAGGACAGTTTCAAGGGAAGCCCTGCTGATGGATAAAGGAGTAAAAGGCTGCTGCACCTGCATCAGTCAGGGAGGCTCCTTCAGCGTTCCCCCACTGACCGTCTATCAGTATTCATCTCAGCGGGCGTCAGCGCTCCAACGACCCTGCGCAGATACGGCGCAGGAGAGAGGTGAAGGGAAGACAAAGTTTCGATTTGTTGGGCTTTCCGGGGGTTCAAGTCCTGATACCAGACAGCTCAAGAGCTCCAACCTGCCGATCCAGAACATTATTGCTTCAGCCTCATCCAGTTACCCAGTAAACCCGACCCCCTGCAGCTCACAGACCCCCCTCCCCAACAATCCCCCGGGAATTCCATCCCCCCGTGACCGAAGGTTTGCCCGACCCAGAGGGGCTTAGCAACAATAAAAGTTTGAAACCGAAAAAAAACCAAAAAAACTTAGCGTCCTCGTAGCTCCACGTCGAGGTGTTGCGTCTTCCCTCCGCACCGTTCCGAAGTATTTACCTGTGAGGATTATTCACCCCGACCCCCCCCCCATCAGACAAACAACGTCGCTTCTTTTCGCGACACACGACTTCCTGACCAGCTTACGCCGAGCGTTCAAAACAAGCCTCCTGGGGAAGACGCGGTTTTTTGTCTTTGGCCAAACAAGGAGAAAATAAGGCGGCGGACTGTTGGAGGTGTGACAGCGATGACGGGAGTAGCAGGGAGGGATGAGGCAGAGCTCGTGTCAGGAGGATGTGCGGGAATCAGGAATGTCGGAAATTAGACGGGCGAGACAGTGAAAGCTGCCACGCCCGACTGATATGAAATGTTGAGCCGATCGCCCTGATTTAAAAGTGTGTTTTTGGCTCTCTAGACAAATTAGTGTAAGAGACAGAAAATCCATCAGCCACACCGCCGCTGATCTGAGCAACAGCACGTTAATCCAGGATGCGACCTTTCCTATTAGCGCTGCTGGCGGCGTACCAACTTCCTCATTAGTTTTTTATTAGTTAAAAGAGAGCACAGAATTATAGATTTTCACTTTCAAACCAAATTTAAACTCGTTTCAAACACACGACAAAGTCTTTTCCACGCTCTCATAGACAGGTTATATAATCATTTAAGATTATCGGTCTAAAAGTCGCGTATTTCCGTGTGCTTTTCCCTCCAAGCTCACGTGACACCGTGTTTCTGAGCGTGACCGCGTGCACCTCCAACAGGTGACCTGGTTCATGTTTGAGGTGAAGCTCGTGCTGCGGTTAAAGGTGATTTTATAATCCCGAACTCCGACGAAGTCTGGCTTATTTGGATGACATTACTTTGATATTTGATTGTGAAATGTGACTAAAAATACTGCTTTTGTGCTCAAACCAACAAAGAAAAGCATTCATTAACAGGGTGGAGCTCAATCGTCTTATTCCAGGTAAACAGGGGAATTCAACCCAGCAGAAACCCTGGTGGGGTGTGTGTGTTGTCTGGATCAGCGAGTCGCTTCACAACCTGGAAAATCCACCGAAGACAGAGTCATCATGCGGTAATCACCTGGTTAACATCCATTTAAAAGAGATGAGATAGATGTCAAATGAAGGAGTACAGGCGTACGGGTGGGCGTACTTGTGTCATTTCATATTCACAACATAAACCACACACACTGCGGGCTATCACTGGGACCTCTGAAGTGTGGAAGGACTGAAAGTGGAACACAATCCTTTGAAATTGTGTTTTGGATTCACTCTGATATGATTTCACATGTGTGAATCCATCTTCTTTTGTGCACATCGCTTATTCTGTTTATTCCATTTATCATGAAGTCATCGTCATCGGCCGCCGCTGCCGACGTGTTCTTTTTCAAAAAAGGATCTATTTGGGACGTGACTAACCTCTGGTGTACTTTAATAACTATCCTCCAAGGCCGCAGCGCTCTCCAGCCAAAGGTGGACATCTACTGGGAGATGGAGATGAGAGTGACAGCTTGTATAACAGGCTCAGTGGTTCTTGTCCGGGCACCAGAGGCTCATAACACACTTTAATGGATTTTTTTTTTAAAGGGCATGACCAGTGAGGGTGCATACGCTAGACTGGCCTACACAACAGATATTCAAGGGTGAGACGTTTCATCGTTCATTAGTTGACTTTTTTAGCAACAAACATTTGCAAAACATCCAAATAAAAGCAGAATTCTAGAACATTCTAGGGTCTGAGATCACCGAGGAGAGCTCCACGATGATACTGTGTAAACCCAAAGGTGTTTACATCAAGACCCCCGTCAGAATTAATTGTAATTTCTAATCACTGACATTTCCGTCCCGCTCTAACCTCTCAGTAATTATTAAAGTTCACTTCAGAACCGTGTGGGGCTGCGCGGAGCTCTGCTGAGATGATAAAGACTGGCCACAATGGTGCAGTAACCCCGCGCATTTATAACCATATCATGCGCGTGATGAAGGCTATACACTGATAATGGGCGGGCGTGAGCAGAAAGCCAGTGATTGAATACTGAGCTCAACCCCCCCCACCACCACCACCACCACCACCCCCCCCCACACTGCCCCCTCCTCACTGCTCCCCGTTGTGTTCTTACATCTCATTTCTCTCCTGATCCATCTTGACGACGCGGGTGAGCATAAGCCACCGCCGAGGTCAGGGGCACCCTCTAGAATTTGCGTCTCGAGGTGGATGGATTGCGGTTGTTACCGTCAAAACGGCGATATTTTATAAAGCATTTATTGTGGTTCGCATTCTTTTCTTTTTTTTGAACACTGAACATCTATCAGGAAACATCATCAGGCCCAAATTGATCACGAATGATATTAAAATCCTTGTTTAATCTTATTTTGTTAATATTCTGACCTGCATTTCTCTCCCTTTTCCCTGTGTGTGTGTTTTTTCTTGTTATATATGTGTAACAAAAATTCTAGTAAGATGAAAATAGCACATTTATACAAATCTAGCATATTTTAAAGCTCTTTATCAAGCCTGTTTACAAAATTTGTTCATTCATTCTTATTTTTTTTCATTTATCATGCCCCAGTTCCTTGGTTTTTAGGTGTATGACAACATTACAATTTGTCATTGAGAATATTTTATTTTCCTAAACAGGAATCAGTTCAACTTTACTTATACAGTGACTGTCACAATCAAAATGACCCCCTAGGCATTTTGCAGAAAGCTAGAACAATCAACAGTTGAAGGAAAAACTCCCTTTCAACAGGACGAACCCTTGAGCAGGACCAGGCTCGTATGGAGGAACCCTCCTGCTGACGGCCCGCTGGGTATGTCGCAATGATATTACCAAATTACAAAGAACTGGGCAAAGACTCTTTTTAGAAAAATAAGTGAATAAAAATGGATTAATCTAAGCACTGAAAGAGACTTTGGTTAACAAAAGGGGCTTATCCTTGTCGACATTTACTGCTAGATAGCATGTCATCGGATGTTTGTTGTTGATCTGAGAACCTGTGATAACCCTGCAGAATAAATTAAATTATAACATATACAGCCTCTCTTATATCAGAGTCTATCTGGTTTACTCTTTCAGAGCTCTTTCTTCGCTCTTACGTGTTGGAGTTTGCAAATGTAGCTGGACAGTAAATCCAAACGCATCTGACTGAACTGTACAGATACTTGGATGATGTCGGAGAGGTTTGGGTCAATGTAACAGCAGGCAGGATGAGGATCAGAGCTAATGCTGCTCATGACAATTAAGGAAAAAGGGAGATGCAAAGAAATTGGTTCAACTCATCCATAAAAAAGGCTCTTTCCATCTTTCTATTTTCTCCAGCACATGAGCAAATGAACCCTGAAGAATGTGTTGAGTAACACAAGAGTCCGTCCTTTTACACTTGGATGTATTATTGGGACGCAGTGCTCAAGGACCACAGTCCAACCGGGTTTTCTCTCCTTCAAGGTACAAACTTTTCCCAAAGCAAGTGGGAACCCAGGTGAAAGAGGTAGGTCACAAAACCCGGGTGGATTGTGACCCTCAAGGACTGGCTTTCAACCCCCCCGTATTAAATGGTGCAGTAAAGTAAGACTCAATTCCCAGTGAGATCTGCATCCCGAATCTTTCATCAGCCCTCCTCAGAAAGACCCCTATACGATCATCGTTCAATATGAGAAAAGACCCTAATGCATAAATTCATGCGCATGATGTAAATTGCCTCCCATGGCGAGGAGATGTTCTCCAAGTTTAGCACGTCGTCACAGCCAAGCAGGGGAGATTGCCTCATTTGTGCTTATTCCTTTAGTGGCAGTCCAAAACATCAGCAGAGAGATTAAATTACAAGCCGGATTATTCCCTCCTTCTGTGTAATGAAGAGGAAAATAGAAAAGGGTCTGTGCCTTTAAGAGATTATAATAGTTAATGGAATTGTTACATACCACAGATCTTCACCACATCCGAATGTGTTAATGGAGGGAGAGTAGGAGGTTGGGGGGTGGGGTGGGGGGGGGCTTCCTATAAAACAAGATTGAGCTATCTATTCAAGAGTCTGTTTTTAATGATCAAGCAAATGAGCGGCGTTGGAGTATAGAATCACATCAGAAAGTGTTGACAAGAAACTAATTAGACAACTGATCACAGACTTGGGGGAGGGGTCCCAAAGAAACCACAATAAATAAGGCGAGCTAATAAAAGCTACATCAAGAGGATTAGCACCATTATGAATAATTGAAGACACATCTTAAACGCCTTCTGGTAGACGGAATCTGGCTGGCCTCTCTCCAAGTCGCTCGCCATTATACCTCAGTCTCCCAGGTGTGTGCTTATACAATCACCATGATTCAGAGACTTAAAGGTCCGCCTTAAAGGGTGGGGCCACAGCGGCCCAGCTCCATTTGGCATCTGTGACCAGATGACGTTTCTGCCTTTGCCGAACCCGCCGCCGCTGTAAAGCAGCCAAAAACCGGAACGAGCAGTTTGCCGTTTGACCTGACGCGACGCCCCCCACTTCATATCAGTGCCACCACTCTGGCGCTGCGTGGATCCATTTCAACTGAGCCCTTAATGCCTGCTCCCCATCATCCACACAGGGCTTCTGTTCGGAGAGTCTAGGGCGATAGCTCACGTCGCTCAGAGCGAAAACACTAATCAGCGCCTGTTGGAAGGTGAATGATGTGATGGATGGAGGGAAACGAATGGGTGGCACACCAGGATGCAGATATTTGAGGGCTATTTGAGATGGCATCTTCAAGTGCCATTTAAAAAAAAAAAAAGAAGACAGGAAAAAGTCGATGGCGCTTTCGCTTCATTGTGCAAAAAAAAAACGCGCCCTGGACCCAGTCAAGGGCAGCCATCTTGGTTGCATCATTTAACGCCCACATGGAAACTCACACAGCTTTATGATGTCGTGTCAGATTTTACAACCATGAGTGACAAGTATGCGGTTGGAGCTGGGGGTTCGAATGAGCCTAAAAGAGGAGCAGCGGGAGCAGCTGTTGGCTGGCCAGTGCCACTCTTCGCTTCGATTACATCACCAGAACTGATTCTTTAAGCTGTTTCCACAGGCAGAAACTGTCTGGATGGCTTTCCACACCCGGGAGACGTCTTGTCCCGCCTGTCCTCACCTCTGCAGAAGAATGCATGAACGACAGCGAAAATGAAGACAGATCAACGGCGCCTGTGTTTCCATTTGTCAGAATAATATTACAGCGCAACGGAGCACAAACAAAGTGGCGTGTGTTGTGTTCTTCATCTGTGAATTTATTAGGAGTCTCCGTTGCGACATCTCACTACTCATGTACCTGACGCAACGGTTGCCTTCCAGTCCCGACACCTCGCTCTGGAACTGCACGTCGATTGAGCTGTAGCGCTCGCATGCAGATCGTGACAGGTCGGTCTGGTGATCCGACACAGATTTTGCTGCAATTCTGAAAAACCCCAGCAGGCATCTGCTTAAATGAAAAGATAAAATGTTCCCTTAACCCCAAATTTGCCCTGAAAAATGCACCGAGTAGAGGGGTCGGAGTGTTTCACCAGGATTCCTGAGGAACTCTGATTAGTGGAACACGCATGGAGTTTTGATTTGCTTTCTATAGTCTTGATAGACTTGTGGTTTAATCATTCAATCATTTGGAAATAAGAGCAAAAGAAGGGAAACTACGAGAAGTGGACAGATGACGAGGTCCTTTCAGCGGCCTTAACAAGGGAGAAGCTCAGCAGGACTTTGATTTGACTCGATCTGACAAACTGGTGAAGGGAAATGTAGGACACACCCCAAAATTAACTCATGAAAAATGGAAGAATCATAAGTGAGAACATGAGACCCTGAAGGATCGGAGCTGTCACAGGGTCTGACCGTTGTACCACCCCCTCAAATGTTACAACCTGATTTCAATATACAATATTTTATGGAAGTTTGAGGCGCGGCGGGAGCAAAACCACACGCATAATAAGATGTTATCCCCATTCACCAGAATATCTACGGTGATTGGGACGCTATGGCCTTCACACGTCACATCGTCAATATAAAACAACCTTTGTGCTGCCATCAATCAGCAGCAGTTCTCAAGGCCATGATAAGTGCATTTACATGCGCAAGTGAAACCAGTAGTTCGATTAAATAAGTGGGCAAGTGCATGTTGACAGCGTGGCTGAACTAGAATCAGCCCAGAGGAGCCCATGAACAGACCAGAGCTACAGCTACAGGACGAGCCCTTTCCCCTCCAGCTGTAGCCGCAGCGAACATCCAGGTCGGTGGGCACGCGTGTAATCAGCAAATGAGCTGGCACTTCATCAGCCCCAATCAGCAGCCGTGGGAACACCACATCTGGATGAGCGAGGCAATTTGGGACCCTTTTGCAGCGATGATGATACATGATATGATATTATTGAACGCTCGGGTTCCTCGTGTAGACGGACGGGGCCACGCCCGCCATTCCGCTTGTTCTTCTTTAACCATTTGTGACAAATATCTTACGAGTGCTCCTCGTGCATCGGACAAACCCGGGTCTGCTCACAATGCGAACATCGCCAAATGCCAATTTCAAACATATACCCACATATAATAAACCCCACGTAAGAGCTGCGGAGCTGTTGCGACCCGCGCTGTATCTGCAGGGAGCAGCAGCAGAGGTGTGTCAGTCTGCCTGTCGTGGAAAATGAACAGCCCAGGGGTGGCTCGATGCAAATTCAATTTCAGCAAAGGGTGAATTCACTTTACTCAGGCAATCTAATTAAATTGCCATGCCTCTTCATGTATTTTAAATTACACGCCAACTCCATACAAATGCAGGAAAAACCAACACCGGACGCAGAGTTGAAAGCGCGCCGCCGCTGGTGTGCCTGACAAAGACGAACCTGCAGCAAGATGAGATTAAACACAAAATCCACAGAAGTAATTTAATTTCATAGCTCTGCCTTCAACTCAAACAATTCCATCATCCTCATCATCATCATCATCATCGCGTGCACGCTGTAAACCCCCAACCTTTTCCTCCACACAGCGTGCAAATTGCAAAACGTAGTTTCTCAGTGCAATTTCCACAGGCAGCAGCACGGCGGGCCCCAACACAAAAGCAAAGGGATCAAATTCCGCTTAATCTTGGAAAGAAACGGGGGCGGGGGGGGGGGTTAAATGTGAACTGATGGCATTCAGACGCTGCGCTGTGAACTCGTCGATGTGTCATATCGGGCCCGAGATTGAAGCGAATTACGAGGTCGCCACCCACAGAGCGTGGCTTTGGCGATGGGGGAGGTGAGGTGAGGTGAAGGGGGGCGGGGTAGGAGGGGGGAGGAGGGGGGAGGAGTGCTCAAGCCAAGCAGGGGGGGGTTGAGAGTTCCATATCAGACACAGCTGCTGAGGCTTTCCAAATCTGAGACTTGAGACATTTGAAGCAACAAAGGCTGCTCAAGGACAGGAACGTTGATGTTGTCATTTAACCAGCAGGAAAAACTTACAATAATTAGTTGAGTAGAATTTAGTTACTTAATTACATTAGTAACTCAACAATTAAAACCATACGAATTACTTTTCTTTAATTGTTAGAATCACATGCAAATATCAGAAAAGGGCCTCATTCTAGCAGAGTTTAAGTGTCAACAGCTCACCTGTGACCCCCCGCGTGTTGTTGGCTCAGAAGAGGAGGAGCAGCGTGGGTAGCTGTGAAGGAAGTATGTCCCAGTCTGGGACACAAGTGTGATGAAGGACAGTGTGTGAAGAACATATCCGTGTTAAACCAGCCCCCCCACCCCAACATGGATCACAGGGGTGCACGAGGGCGGAAACAAAAACATAAATCCATATTGGACGTTTTTGGGGAAAAGGCAACGTGATTAAATTACGCAAAAAAACTCTTTGCTAATAAATTTAAAGTAGAAACCTCTGGACATTTTGAAGACTGTGAGATCATATCTATCTACCTCTAATCCATTATCTGATATCGTCAGTGCTAAAAGATTTGCACAAGCCACAAAACCATTTCATAAACCAGGATAACAATAAACAGGTTGATAATAAATAAATCAAGGCGGCTAAAGCACGGGTGTTACAACAGCCACAGGCGGCTGAGCCGACGCGCACGTCCGTGGATGTTCTTCCACTCAAGTGGAAGCTGAGAAACAGGAAAAGTTCTTGGATTTATTAGCAGCAGAGCTCCGTTTTAATCAAATGTGCTCAGACTTGTGGTTTCCTAGCACCACATCAGTAGCGTGAATTAGCTTACTTTACAGCCTCTTTACCGACCATTTCCTTTTTCATTCGGAATTCAGCTTAGCGAAGCCCACATCTTGTGATGCAATAAAGACTCGCATGTAAGCGCTGCATCGCTGCAGTTTCTTAAAGGCAAAATAAAGCTGTTGTCTTGGGTGGAGTATTGAAGCCCACCGAAGCTCGCCGTGCGATTTGAATATTTTTCAAATCTATTCAGAGAAGTCATCAAACAACATTGATAAATCAGTAAATATCTGCCTGAAGGTGACTCACACACAAGTCATTTCCCCTCCGCAGCTTTACGGCTCTTTATGGATTTTGCTGTTAAGGCAGCTTGTCAGATGTATGCTGTCCTGTTATCTGCAGGCCGTTCCTCACCATGCTTTAAATCACCCCCCCATGCTAAAAAGCCTTTTCAATATTCATGTGGAGTTGGTTTTTCTAAAGGGAGGGGGCTGGGACTGCAATCGAGCAGCTAAAGGGGGGTTGGCGTGCATGTGAGTGCTCCTGATGATGGTATGTTTAAAAATAGTGACGTGCGTCATGTGAAGCAGGTCCTCTTAGAGCACCGGGGGGGGGGGTCAATCCAGCAGGGGCAAACTTTTGACTCCTGCTGCTGTCCTCACTGGTACTGGTGGCGCTCCCAGTAAAGAATGAGCTCACTCTGAGTGGAGGGAGGCTGTCGGGGCCCGTCATCAGCCCTCACGCCGTCCCGACTCCGGGGCTCCTCTGAGCCGATCATACGAGTTCACACGGAGGGTTTTTGTGTCAACGGCGACAAGCCGACGCGATGCGGTTTCCCTGGATCTTTATTTTATTTATGAAAGCACAACGAGCGGAACGATCGCATCTGCTGCGCCTGTCATCATTATCCCAGTAAATGAGATCAAGCCTCTCTCGTCCTGACCCTGACAAGGCGTCCGGGAGAGCGGCAGGATGTGGTGATGAGTCACGTTTTTACGTCAGTCGCTCAGCCACTGGTTAGTCTGGGCGGTGTCGCTTTCCTGACAGGTTTTCACTGGTCTTCCTGAGGTTTGGTAGACGCAGCGTCATTAAAAAAGGGTCCAGAAATCCGCTCCAACAACTCTTTAGGTTCAGGCTTTGGTTGCCATGTGTGCAAAGAAGAAAAATTGTGGTTCAATCCGAGCGTTGATAATAAATGGATGAAGCAACACTGGGAAAACTGGTCTCAGTCATTATTTATAGCCCTCTCATAGACCCGTAAATAGTTCAATCAGGTGCTGATGCCAGTCATCGCTTTGTTTGTGCTCCATGCAGCACACAAAAAAAAGAAATAAAACAATATTTCCCCGTTTTATCTGAGCCATCGGGACAATTCAGATGTGCCCACATGTCTTAATGAATGTATTCATTCAATGTAACTAAAGGAAAAAATCAGTTCAAATATTTTTCTGGCCATTTTTCCAGAAATTATAAAAATAGATTCAAAGAAGAAAATAGCTTTAAAAATGATACGCACCGCACTGGCTGAAATAATAAAAATAACTAGCGATACTTTTTGCAAATGTGCAGCAGAGTGCAGAATGGAGAGGAGTGCCAGCGGGAGGTGGTGCGCCAAAAACACTGACCAGAAATGTAGATTGGTCTGGTGGTGGGGGCCAAGAGCGCCGTCAGCCGCGCTCCTGCAAACTGTAATAAGTCTCTACAATCACTGCATAATGATATGCTTGAGGTCCAGTTAACTCTGCATGTAATAATGCTCCTGCTCCCCTCAGCCTTTCAACAGAGAGGTGGTTAGCGGCGGGACAGAAGAGCCCTGGTATGTGGTCGGGGTCCACAAAACCATCACACTGGGTCATTACCCTCCATTAGCGTCCCAATTACACACCTTTATTCACGTTATGAAGCGGGCAGATATGAGCTGCACCCTTTGTCTGAGGGATCGCTCTCACCACTCCCTAGCCCCCTCGTCGCTGATTCTGAACCACAACCTTGAACCCCAACACACACACACACACACCAATTTCCACATCTCTCTGATAGTGGTTGAAGTCTAAATTACTGTTTCCTGACCTAAAACATACATATGCATGTTAAATCAGAGGGAAGTATTGTTTTACAGCCCTTAAAACTACAAATATTGGATTTGAGGTCTCCTCTGTTTCTTCCATAAAGGACAATGTAAACATACAAATAGGCTCGTTTTGTCATAATGGCCAAACACGCTAGTAAAGTCCGCAAATTCGTTTGTTTATTGTCCTCCAAGAAAATCCACACATGTACCAGGATGTAACTGATGCCCTTTGGCTCATTTAGTTGTAGTTCTGTTGTAATTCCATCCCCTCTCTCCTTCAGGAGCCTGTTGGGAGCTTCCTCGCTCTTCTGTGATCGCAATAACCTCGGCTAGTGTGCTGCACACCAGCGAGTTCAGACAGCACGGAGTCAAAAAACCAGGAATGAAATAATAAGAGGCTAAACGAAGCAGGAGATAACAGCACAAGCTGAGATATCAGTGTCAGTTTAAATAGAAATGTTAACCTGGATAGAATGTTTGTTAATGTAAAGAGTCAAGTCAAAACCTGATGAAATGATTAAAAGGTGAAAAGGTAAACATGAAACACTGTTTTCATTGTATTTTCAGCAATATCAGTGCATTTTTTCTACAATTTTGGAGGGAAAATAGAAAAGAAGGACCCTTGAAAAATGTAAGGAGGATGTTCAAGATAACTTTGACGAAGGGATCAGAGGGAAGGGATCACTGAGGGAACAGTACCAGCAGCCGTTGAGTGACTTTAACCTTTGTTGTACTTTTTATTAATAACTATAAAAGAGTCAGTGGTTTGTTGGTGTACAGTTGTGTTTCTAATATTTAAAGGCGTAGCTCTGTTAATTGAGTCATAGCAACTGGACCGGTTGAGTTTCACCAAGACGTTTCTCCTCTCGTCCAAGAGGCTTCATCAGTTCTAAACAACTGTTGGGAGTCCCAGATACCTGTATCCTCCAGGAGTCGTTCACACTTCTGGAGTTTAAGTCACCTGATTGTTGGTGACTCCGCCCCTCTTGCTATGATACTAACAGAATTACCTTGACCTGGAGGACTGAGAACCTACACAGACTTAAAGGTGTAGCCTCCCTTCACTAATCCCTCCCTCCCATTGAGGGTCTGACGGCCCCCACTTACATGAGCTCTATTCTCAAAGAGCGCCACCTTCCAGATACCCCGTGGTTTATCATAGCAACGTCTCATCCACCAGTAACTAAAACACAGATGTTATCATAATGAATATAAAAACAACCTAACTCGCAGCATTATAGCAGGGAAGTTATCAGCATGTGTCATATTTGATCAATTAGCAGACGCTAATTTAGCAACAACTGGTCTTGGTGAGGAGAGGGTGGTTACTGGTGCCACGGGGAGTGTGCCTGCGGAGTGGACAGAAGTGACTGACAGCTCGTCAGTCACGCCTTCCGCCTCTGATTGGTTGTTTCAACTCAGGCGTGGTGGTTTCTTACAAATCAAATTAGAGGCCTCAATTAGAGCCAGAGGGGGCTGATTCACTCACATCATTTCACTCTACCATCAGGTCAACCCATTACAAGCTCTTCCTTTAACCTGATACCGCGCTGCCATCACGTCCAGCTCTTTGTGTGCGAGCACAAACGATGGTGGGACATATTACTGGTTAAGATCAGCGACACCTGCAGACACGCGACCTTCACGGTCATCAGCAGAAAGCCTCTCCTGCGTCCTCACCGCAGGATTCAGCCTCAGAGGTTTGCTCGGGAACATCTAGTCCAACTGTGAAGCATGCGGGTGGAGCCTTCGCGCTCCGGGCTTGTGGTGCAGCCAATGGCCTCTGGGAACGTTTCAAGGGCAAGACTGGATTCAATTCAATTCCATCAACTTCTGGAAGCAAACAAACACCATCGAAAGATCACATTGGAAATCCCATCAAATGTGACTGGCAGCATCCAACAGTGGCTCTGAACATACACATGATTATATATTTGGAGTTGAGGCTAAAAGACCTTTAAGGGTCCATCACAGTCTTCAGTTTAAAAGGAAATATTAACTTCTGCTCCAGATTGAGTTTTAACTCCCCTTTCGGTTCTGAGTGGGGCTCAGGAAGCGTCGCTGCCAACATGCGCCTTCGTCCCTCTGCCAATGTTCCAATAATTAAGCCGGTCAGTAAAACATTATTATAAACAGGTGGTGAATTCATAAAAAATGGAAAGGAACGTGTTGCAGGGGTCGATTAAACTGTTGATACAAACACATTTGCAGCTTCAGAGGTGGCACTCTGCGGTTTATTGAGAGTGTAAACGGCCGCAGATGTGACCGCGAAACAGGAGCGCACGTACTTGCGCAACGATGGTGAAATAACTAAAAATGAATGAAAACAAGCTTTAGCAGCAGTAGCCACACATGTTCCCTCCCCCCCACCCCACCCCCCTCCCCCATCAAAAGGCGGCTTCACATGTATGAAGCGTGCACATCATCCGCAGTGATGAAAGAGGCAGAAATACAGAGCGGAGGGACACACACCTACGGCTCTGCTGGATCATCTTCACCACTGTGACCCCGCCCACCAACCCCCACCACCACCACCACCACCACTACCACCACCACGATGGGGTAACCATGGGAGGAGATGCTTTATTTCATGGGCCATTTCTAACAGCACAGCAGTAATGAGGAGCAGCATTAACATTTTGCTGACATGTGTTTCCTCTCCCCCCTCCCTCATCCCCTCATCGGGCATTAATTTCCAGTTTGCTGCACGGGGCTTTTGGTGTTCCAGTGAGCTGCAAGTCAAGCGTTGCGCGCCCAATACGCTCCTCGCCCTAATGGGAGTGGGGGGGGGGGGCGGTTCAGAGCGAAGAATGCTCTTGATTAATTTCACTGTGTTTCCAATAAATCTTTGCTTCAAAAACAGTGTGACAGGTTATAATTACAGCCAGTAACTCGATTCTCCAGCAAACACAGGGATAAAATCTGAACCGCTCTCAAATCTGAGGGCATCTCTCCTCCTAATTAGAGAGCGGTGTTCTTCGCTCTGTTCTCAACAATCAGTACCAAATCAGCAAACAGCACTTTAGAAGCCCTTCATTTGGCCTGGACTGGACGTGGAACGAGGCTGTGGTGGAGCGACTGGCTGCGCTGGTGAGAGGAAGCCCCTTCATGTCGTACCTCCAATAAAAAATAGATGAAACCAGGCGGCGCGCTCAAAAGTAATTGGTTCCCCCGTGGCTGAATTACTTCAAATTCCACCCAAAACTTGCAGCCACACCGACCCACTGCAGCCGCAGTGGGAAAAAACCCTCCTTAAAAGGTGGTTAAGCTCTCTCAGTGTTCCGCCCTTTCGCGCGTTTGAGCAGATTTTTCTGTCAGACGCCGACGTTCCCGTCAGCTCTCGGGCTGCTAATGGCTGAGCGGGGCGACGGCCTCCCGGCTGGTCTGACAGCTCCCGCCTCATGTCGGCGTGCGTTCCATTTAAGCTGCTTTTGGGGGGGTTGTGGGTCGTGTGAATCAATCACGTGCCCCACCTCTTGTTGTGGTTTAATTACAATGACAGACAGCAGCGAGAACCAACAGAAACGTGCACGCCTGCGCTCTGACAAATGGCCTCGGCTGTAATTGCTCGCAAATTACAGGACATGAGCATCAATACTGGCACGGGGGGGACGGCGGGGCTCGGAGGCAAAGCAGGAGAGGGTGAGTTACAAATGAAGAGCGTCTGCGAGTCGCTTCACAAATGTTTGCTCATCACCTTCTCATCCCATGATTAGCGTTTTCAAAAATATCAATAGTGCAATTCTGCTTTCTCCGCCTTTTCTTTCGCGGCGGAGCTGTAGATTTGTTCATTGACGTGATCTGCTTCATTATTTTTCTGGTAATTTATTTGTGTGGTTGTTTTAAAATGAGTGTTAAGAGGCAGACTGATGATAATGGATGAAAAATGTGACCTCCGTGGTCACGATCGGTGGTTTTATTCGTTAATTAGTCCAGCCGTGAAGGGCACATTAAGGATTAGCCACCATGTATTCATTATCACATTAATTCCTTCATCGGACAAATCCACAAACATAAAGGAAATAAAACACTGTGTGGGAGACGTGAAAAGAAAGCTGAAGGTGTCTGATGTGAAATAAGCACATGGTGAGTTGCGACCACACAAACCAGTGCGAGCGGATTCCAGGAAGCGTAATAATACCAAATACAACTGCAGTCAAAAAAAAAAAAAAGACATCAAATAAGATCTTTTATCTGACTATAATGTTTTATCACTCTGATGTAAAAGTAGTTTGGATTTAAAAGGTTTTTCTTCGCATCAATCGAGGTAATTGGTTTGACTATAAGGTTAAACACTTACAAAGAGAAACCGGGGTTTAGTGTTTGGCTCATAAAAGTTATTATCGCTATTATCATCACAAAATAAATGAACTAGGCAGAGTCTGAAGAGATGTCAGTGAGAGTATCCTTTAAACCAGCTTCAGCCTTCTTATCAGCCAAAAAGAAAAAAACAGAAGGCCCAATCAGCAGTCTCTCTGCCGTGAAAATAATGAAACGTGAAAAAACAATAATAGAAATGTCTTTAAAAATAGGAACGTTGAATAGCAGATTATAGTTATCAGGTGTACCACATGGATGTGTACTCTGTCTTCTTTTTTTGACTCTACACTTTGAGTCACACTCACACTATAAAAGTAATGATAACGATGATGATGATGATAATGATGATGATAATGCTGAAATTTGCAAATTGCACACACAATAAGTCTTTCTACAGGTTGAAATGACAACGATCACCTCAGCAACTTGTCTCATGAGAGGACAGAAAAAACCTTGAGATTGTCGGCCTCCCACCGTCCATAAACCAGAGGGCAGGTTGGGCTTCTGCGTCTGTTTATAACGTTAGCGCCGTCACCTCGCTGAATCAACCTCTAATATCGGCAGGACAGAAAGATTTTGGGGGATCCTGATATGCCGCGGTCATAACGGGAGACGACTCCATCCCCCATTTCCAGGATGAGCTGACATTTGACGTTGACATTTGTGAAGTCCACAGGACGGAAAAGTCAAACAATAGCACACGGAGCTGTGGAAACCTGTTCTATTCATGCTGCCGATGCTGGGAGAAGACAGATTATTCTGTCAAAACATTGTTTTATTATTCTATACAAACATGACTTCTTTTCTTGGAGTGTAAATAACTTGTAATTGCTCAGTTCCAGTCGGCACAAAACAGCCATAAAAGCTCGTGTTCTACATCGGTGAGGCCCGGCTCTACTCTTCACAGGGTCAGGTCATAAAGTCATTCCCATATGAATCATCCCTGAGTTTTCAGCTCCCAATGGAGTCCCATTCAGACTGACAGCACTACAGCTCCCCCTGGATTAGTCAGAGCACCTCCACAAAAATAACGGCTCATTTCATTGTGTATAACTTCATCCCATATTTTGGGGTTGTTTTTTTTATTTATGATTCGTAAAATATTTCTCTCTTAAAAGTGGAAAGTGTGTTGGGACTACACTAATGTAGAATAAGCCTAGTGTCACAGTTCTGGTGTGGGGTTATGATCTACAAACTTTCTGCTGCTTAGCCGAACCCAAATGGATCTTTTTATGAAGTAGAGATGATGTGGAGTCGCGAGTGTGAAACGAGACTGAACAATAACAAGGTCGGTGCCTGCGGTAAACGAGAACGTGGCTGTGTGTGCTCAGACGTGAACGTGGCGGGGTAGAAATTGGTCACGACACATAAGCCCTTATTTCATAGCCATAGCACCTTTAAAATAAAATAAAATAAAAACGCCAAGCGCCCTCATAACACCGCCGGTTTGCAAATGCTCCGCAGCTCTCTGCATAACGTCTCCATGGACACACGCCAAAAGGCCTGTTGCTATATGCACTGAAGTGACAAACTGAGGCCAGATTGTTGAAGCATTTTACATTTCTGATTTACGAAATGAAGTTTGGAATTAATAACGGATACAAAAGTGTCGTCTACATATTAAAAAAATGCATTCAAAGCCTATTTTTGGATTAAATGGAACCAAAGGGACAGCTGAACAGGATGACTCACTCCAAACTGGGGCCCCGTTTTGTAAAAGTACATATTTGTAATGTTTTAAAGGTCACGGGTGTCACATCAGGGACATCGCCCAGGAGGAAGTCTGGTGACGTGAGAGCCAAAAGAGCGCAGAGCTGGTTCAGCAGGACAGAGTCCGCAGCGTAAGCTAAAGCACCACAACAGCAGAAGGCTGCCTGCGGTTGAGGAACATGTCAAGTCAAGAGCATATTTCCAGGCTTATTAGGAATGAAATTAGAGACACAGCTGCAGCAGCTCCCAACATTACATCAATCTAGTAAATTGCTAACACTGTTTCTGCTAAAGGCCTGAATCAGCATAAGAGTTGTCCAGTCATGAAATGCCCCGGTGTGTTTAAAGTGAATAGGAAAAACAAATCAAGACTTATTGTCACGAACTGAAGAATAAGAGCCGGCCATGTTCAAACAGGGATCCATTAGTTGTACGTCTGGCCTGAACAAGGAAATCTGAACTATGCAATCAGAGAGAAGTTGTTTGGCAATTATTTGCCTCTGTTCCATAAATAGGGTTTTCTTTAAGTTGAGTGGTAGTAGAAGTGGTAACCAATAACACTATGTCAACACTAATATCTAAATACTCAGTCTAAACAATAGGGCACATTATTGATTGAGTGATATATATTTTTTAACCCCAAGTTGTTTTTTTTAAACATGAGTTGAATGCATGAACATAGTACAAACTAACTAAGCACAATGAACGGACTGGGCAAGGGTGCAGGAAAGTGGGTGCTGAGGGTGCTGCAGTTTTACAAGGTCAGCACAAAAGAAGAGTTTCTTTTCTTTTGGTTGATAACCGACGGGTCAATAACCAATCAGGTGAGTTGAGCACCACTAACAGTTGTGTGATTGGGGTGAAATTCTGGGTGGGAAACATTAAAATGCTGTGAATTTAATCTGTTTCTCAATATTCGTACTTCTTGGGCCTTGTGTTTATTCTCATGCTTTTGTGAAACACCATCAATCTTTGCCCAAATATGATTCCACTTCTAAGTTTGCAACCGGCCAAGGACGCTCCAAGCTTCCTGGAAACTCCACCCATTTTATCAGGTATGCATCGGATGTGACTTGGACGTATTTCATCCCCACCAAAAACGACTCATTCCCCCATTTCTGATATTCTGTTTTTAACACGTCTACCCCAAACGTCTGACCAATCGCATTCCCAGAATCTGATATCCGGTGCCGCTGAAAACTGAGAGCACACGTTGTTGCGGTGCGCTAAAAGGAAGCCGCTTTCCAGACGTCATTGTCTTCACCTTTTCAACCCATTCAGAGCTTGTTGCATGCATGCATGGTTCCTCCAACTGCTGAAGGACGCTTAAGGACTTTCCCGATGGAGCAACTGCTCTAAATTAAGCCCTCATGTTCGATGTTTGCCTCAGGCCTCTCCATCGAGTCCCCAGCTGATTGACAGAAAACTACTGATTAGATCATAGTAGATATCACCACATATCCAGAGCTGCTATCTGAAATTATTTTAGGCTCTCTGCTCCCAGGAGATCAAATAAAACACCTCCGTGAGACCCAAGAGTGTGCACCCTTCATCTGCTAGTAGGACCCTGATAACCAATCTATTTTGTAGCACAGAGGAAAACATCAATAAGCAGTAGATTTGACTTACCTAAAGTGGAATGACAAATATTGTGCTGCTTGGCAGTGCCTCACCTTGACAACAGTGCAGAATACCAGTGATGTGGGTAAGGAACCAATTTTCATTTATAAATCAAAAATGAACTTCATTCCTTTTAGCTCAACATGTCACAGTTAAACTGGGCTCAAATATCAAAGCATCAAATCAAATATCAAAGACACTGGTAAGTGAATTGGAGTTACAGAGAAGCAAGGAGGAGGTTACCGGTTCAATGACGCAAAGCCCTGAAGTACTTCCTCAAGGTCAAGCGGAGTCAAACCGACTGTTCAAAGACACTGGAAAGTGCTTTGCCTCTCCTCCGACAGGCGTCTCAAGTTCTGACTCGGTGTGAGTTCACACGCGTGCTGCTCTTTCTGGAGCAGCTACACGGCCGTCACTGGGGAGCTCAACTCACGGGTAGCTCTGGTTAAGGGTCATCAGCTGGCCAATTATCACCCACCTGTCTAACTACCCACCTTCCTACCCACCTTCCTGTCTGTCTGCCTCTTCAAGACCACCTTTATTACTCCAGCTTCCTCCTACAGTCCAACGATATGAACAACTGGGGTTAGGTTAATTGGTCGCTCTACATTATTCATATATGTGAGTGTGAGAGTGAATGTTTGTGTGTGTGTGTGTGTGTGTGTATGTGTGTGTATGTGTGTGTATGTGTGTATGTGTGTGTGTGTGTCAGCCCTGCGACTGACTGGCGTCTGGTCCAGGGTGGACCTCGCCTTCGCCCAATGTGCTGATAAGCTCCAGTCCCCCCCCGACCCTCAGTGGAGGGATGAACGGTAGAAGATGATGGATGGATGGATGGATGGATGGATGGATGGATGGATTGTAACTGCAAATGTGTTTTTTGTTGTATCAGGCGGATGTTATCGATCACACTTGTAGGTCACGCTTATGTTTATGAAAAGTAAATAGGTTTCCCTTTTCCAGTAGTCATTTACAATCCATTATATGACAATAATGAAACAGTTATTAACAAAATTGTCTGCAAAGTTACATCCGGTGACATCCGTCATAGTTTAATAAAGTGAAATGTATGTGAAGAAGTGATGCATACATAATCTATGACAATATACAGGCATACTGTTTTATTGTTAATGTAATGAATAAACCTGAATCTGCTTTTTTAAAACAGTGTATTACAGATATTTTGGCCTGTGCTTTGACTTGATTTTCTTGTCACAATGACAGCAAGAAAATGTATTTGCAGAAAAACAGAGAGAAACAAGCTGCACTTTTGTGTTGGGCGCGAAAGACTAATGACATATTTACATGGATAAGAGAGAAACAAGCTATGAAACAAACAACTATTTAACAGACAGCACAAGATAAGTGGGGAAAGGAAGATAATTACAGGCATAATGCACATAATATATAATGCACATGTAGCTGTCCAATATGAGCTGAGTAATATATTTTGTGTAATAACTGCAAATTATTGATTTAAAGGCTAGAAAACTAATTTTGCCTCAAAAGCTCAAGTAAGACAGAGGCCAAAAAATGCTTCCTTAAATAGAGAAAGATGTTCACTGACTTTTATATTGAACCCTGATGCAATTGTGCATAGCCATGTCAAAGCAGGCTGCAGTGGTAAAATGTCATAAAAGCAATTCTTATTTGTCAGTGTCTCCAGCAATATCGCCATACAGATAATTTATAGGCAATTACACTGTGTTGTGCACCCACAATGAAGAAATCCAAGGTCGTCAACGCTGCGACATGAATCACATCTGTGCTCCGGCAGAGCAAAAGTGAACCCGTGGAGGGAGACAGGTGGAGGGAGCAGGTGAGACGGGCCGTTAAGGCGTGATAGATGAAGCAGGAGGGGGGAGACGCAGTCAAAGACAAAACCAGGAGCGCACAACATGGCAGCAAGTCAAGTTAAACCCAGCTACAGGCAGACAGGAATTCACGGAAATTTACAAAAATGTACATATATCATGGTTTTCAACAATTGACACTTCCAGAGCAGCAATTACTGTAAAAATCAGTCAAAATTAAATAAAAAAACAAAGACAAGGTGTTAATTAATTAAGGGTAATAAGGGTATATATTGTAAGTATAAGTATATACAGAGCACGTTATCTAAAAACAGAATATCACCATCAATAACCTCCAGGTGAGCACCGTCTGACAAACGTCACAGTGAAAAGAAATAATAGCAAATTCAGTTGATCTGATTTTGTTAGCTGTCGCTGCCCTGGACTAATCCATACAGGCGCCAGCTGAACGGCCCGATGATGTGTTTGCCATGAGGTATGGACAATCTAAAGTCTGTAGCCATGCAAGCCCCGGCGGTCAATAGTGCTGGTCAACTGCGCTGAGGCAGCCCAGTGCAATCAATAGCACGTTGTCCATCACATCGGCTCAGCGGGGAGTGCTCGAAGTGATTTAAAAAGATTTGGATGCAATTATTTTAAAGGGTGTGTCTCAAAAGAGACACTTGGGACGAACACACGCTACTGCAGACTAATCATTTATCAGGGACGTGTAACAAATACGATGCTGCTCCCTTGGTCGTTGTAATTTGTACCAGCTGAGTAAGACAAGAATCACTCTAAATTGACATTTAATGGGCCTAAACATTTTACTTCATGAAAACAATAAGAGTTGAAATGCTCCTCACAGCTGATAATCAAGAAGCAGAGCGCTCCAGGGGTACGACCAGACCAGAGAATCTGTGGCAGAAAGAAAAGAGGTGTGATGGACGAGACAGAGGTGAGGGCCCATCGGGGGCGCCGGGTTCCATTAGCTCAGCCCCGATGTGCTGCTCCACACACTCCCGGACGCCCGCTCTTCCTGAAAGCATCACGAGAGAGGCAGCGTGTACCAGCTGTACTTTCACAAAAGTTGAAAACGCAAGCCAAAGAAAGAGAACCAAAGGTCTTTTTGGGTTACTTCTGGAGCCTTTTTTGTTGCTCTGAAAGTTTCAATTTTCCTTTTAAGTCTTAGATACTGTATTTAGTTCTATCATTTAATTTGGCCTGGATCAACGCTCTCAAATTTGACTCTTGTACGCTTGTGAATATTTTGTATTTCAGCATCTGCAGCTTTAAAAGATCCAAAGATACTTTGTCCACAAAAGCACAATTCCCCTAAAGCACAATTGCTATGCAGTATTCCAAGTTAAAGGGCAAAATGCAGCTTAAAATGTGAACATCTTTACTGGAGTTTTGCAATCTTATATAATGCTAGAACTGCCATTGTCAGTTGGATCATTTGAAACAAT
Organism: Lagocephalus sceleratus; assembly: GCA_911728415.1. Lineage (NCBI taxonomy): Eukaryota > Metazoa > Chordata > Actinopteri > Tetraodontiformes > Tetraodontidae > Lagocephalus > Lagocephalus sceleratus. The sequence goes on along the minus strand of CAJVRN010000210.1, from coordinate 9,364,736 downwards.
GTGTACCATCCAGAGATGTCCTTGAACATGCCTGACCTCACATGGCTCCATTCTCCACTGGCAGCAAAACACCAAGGATGATTCCATCTCAACTGCCCACCAGAAGAGAAGAAAAATCTCCCAGGCAGAATAAAACCATCACTTCGTTTATTCCCCGCAGATGACGAAGGGAGGAGAGGAGCTCTGCTGGTGCAGGGTGGCTGTTGGTTGTGTTTGAGGACGCAGGCATACACGCTGTTGCAGCCAAACGTGGGCCCGATCCCGAGGGAATGCGAGGATGGATTTCAGAGCATGAGGAAAATGTCAGAGCAGAAACAGAAAGGGGATAAAAGATGATGAAAGTGCGATAAAAGAGATGAATGCTAGCGCGGAGGCATGGAGGGGAATACGTGAAAGAGGCATAAGTGAAGGTCTGACAGACAGGATGATGCTCACAGGAGCAGCAGGGAGAGGGTTTGAGGTTATCACGGAACTACACGAGTCTGAACTGATCAGGCCTGGTCTGCTGCACGTCATTCAGTGGCGTTATTGACTTAACACCGCGTCACCAGTCCAGGTCACACACACATCTATGTAGAGTCTGCCTCGTTTGCACCCCTGCATCCAGGAGTTCACGTGGTTAAAGACGCTTAAAGGAGGCATCCAATCACAGGGGGTCTACCACCTGAGTCCAGTGAGGGAATCCCATCACGTTCCTCTCTGCTCCAACTTGTTCCGAGGAATGGTGAGGCTGAAGCACGAGGACGCTCGCTGTGGCCTTTGATAGGTAACATCCACGCTGCAGCTGTGCTGAGAGAGGCTCTGCTCAAGACGTGTGGGACGAGCAGGAGACTGTGGGGGAGCGCGATATGAAGATTACCATAAAGAAGGCAAAGGTCACGAGGACACGAGGAGAGGCGCTCTCCATGTTCTTTAATGGGAAGCAGCTAAGCCAGGTTTGTCCGTTAAAATTAAAAGTGTACACGAGGTTGCTATCGTAATGAAGACACCGGATCAAGGATACCGCGTGCAAATGAGGCCTCCTCGAAATGGAAAGAACTGGTGGCCCCTTTGGCAGTAGAGGTGTATTGAGTCTGGAGCACCCAGTCGTACAGGGGCAGAATCTCACACGTCGAATAAAGAGGAGTTCTGAGACGTGGTTGCGTTTGAACATCGCTTGAGCAGACAGGGTCAGCGACGAGGAAGAGGCGCCACTGGCAGGCGAGACCATCGATCAGAGGCCGAGGACCCGCACCGGGCCCACACCGAGCCTCCTGGTGGACGTAGTAAAAGGAAGAATAGAGGGGGAGAGGCCAGGACGTTGGGCTGGAGCGTTAGACAGGCTGAAGGATGGTCTCCAACTTGTGTCAAACTGTGAGCCAGGGAATAAAAGATTTAAGGGCTGAGCCTGCCCTGGGGCAGCGCGCAGGGAGACTTCCAACGATCAACCTTCGTGTTAAATTTGAATATGTAAAATAACTACAGGGGCTTATTTCTAACGTGATTATTGGGGCCCAAACCCTACGTCAGTGGAAACATTCTCCAAATCAAATTAGTGCCTCTGCTCTTCTGAAAATGATTAACATACGGTACACGCAAAGGTCACCACACTGGGCTGCTGGAAACATGACATCTTACCAGAGCATGTGAAAGTACTACCCAAACCTTGTTTGGTTCACTCAGCAGCAGCGTGGACAAAAACTTGAGATGGAACGCCGGTAGAAGAGGTAACGCGGTCGTTCCCATTCCCGGCCACAACTCGGTGCCACTCCTGCTCATGCATGTCTGGGAAAAGTATTTTCTTTATCTGCAGCGCGCACGTGCAGGTACCTCATATTTTGAGCAATTTCACGGACTGAAGAACTCAGTTTCGGTGTAGCCGGACAGCTGAAATGTGACTGAAGCAGCGTTTTCACCTCAAGACGCTCTCGTGTAAACATCAGAGTTACTTCAATACTCCAAAAAGTTATTCCCAAATGGAAGCCAAAGCCTCGACAGTATTTTATTCTTTTATGTTCATTATCATGCTGGCAGAAATTGGGTTACTGCAATTAATTTAAACGATTGCTGGGTACATAAAAGTGGTCTAAAGTTGAAGATGGCCCAGTTAGGTGGTTATTCTCTATGACAAATGTTCACTGACAATTTTAAAAATGCAGAGGCCTCATAAGTCGTTGCTCTAATGTATGCACGAGCATTTCCTCCCCGAGCTTTCCTGCGGTAAACCCATTACAGGGATTATCCGGTATATCCTGGAGAGTGACATCCGGAAGACTGTTTACATGTTTGCCATGACTTGACCCCCGGATACGGAAGATAAAGGATTAATGGACGGAGACGTGAGTGACTGCGCGCTTAGATCAACGTGACATGGCGTGGACGCCGCCCGACGATTATGATGGCGACGAGAAAACGCGCGTCAGTCATCCTGCACGCACGAACCAAAGAGGTTGTTTACCGAAGGGCGGTCTGGTAGCTACAACGAGGATGTGGACAGTTTAAAAAAGGAGGCATCCGAGAGAAGAACCCAGACGGAGACGCAGACGGGCAAGAGGAAAAACAAAGCCAATTAAAAAAGACGGTCTCTGAGACAAAAGGGGTATCGGGGGGAGGAGAGGGAGATGGAATGAGGGTAGACTGGTGAAGCCAGACTGGGGACGGGAACATGAATGGAAAGCGGCAAAAGCAGGACAAAGCTGAGAGGGAGGAATGGGAAGACAAAAAGCAGAAGAAAGGTTGAGCAGATGTCCAGACGAGATAACAGCTCTGAACCAGACGCGTGGCACAGGCGGTGACAGCCCCACTGATCTGTACTGGTCCAGTCCCAGTGTCTCTGAGACCCTGATTTACCCAGGCAGCCGCAGCTGAAAGAGAAACTGAGCGGAGACCAACGCCGCCGTACGACGAGGAGAAAGTCCAGACGAACGGAAGCAGCTCCGGTCTGGAAGCGATCCCAGAGGACGCAGAGGCGACGAGACAGTCGTGACTTCCAGTGACAGCGGCCCGGAGGAGGAAGGAGGGCGAGCAGGGCGGCCGCGGGGGACGGCCGGGTCGGGCCGGCGGCCAGAAGAAAGAGCACGGGGGCGAACGCCGCAGCGAGCAGCTGCAGCCAGGACAGCGACGGGCGGTGAGCCGTGCGGACGCTCAAGAGGGTCAAGGTTTGACCGGACTAACCCACTGAGGATGGGGACCGTCGTGATTAATCCCCCATCCACATGACTGATATGGTTTCGTTGGTCCAAAATACGTCTGCACTGAACGTATTTTGGACGATAAGGCGCACCGGGTTATAAGGCGCACTGCCAAAAAACGGGTCTGAATGGGTTCTTTCCATACATAAGCCACACCAGGTTATAAGGCGCATTAAGGGAGCCAAAACAGTCAGAAAACTCACTTTATTTTGGGGTCTGTATACCCTATTTTCAGCACCGTTTCACAGGACAGTCTCAATTCTGTGGTCTGTTTCTGTAATTAACCAACATATTATTAGAAGCATGCTAAAACATAATAAAAAAAAAACAAGATATTCCTAAGCATGTCGCTTTACCGGGGCCATTTCAGGGGAGGTGATTAGCAGAACACCTCTGCTGTTACCTAGCATGCCTAGGATCGGTGTTGCGCAATCAATCGGGCGGAGCGTTTACCGTAGTGTTCGTAGCAAAGGCGCACAGCAGATTGTGGAACTCAGTCCACACACAAGGCACATCGTATTATAGGGCACACCGTCGATTTTTGAGAAAATCTCAGTGTTTTGAGTGCGCCTTATAGTGCAGAAAATACGGTAAGAAGTTCAAATAAGAAAAAAACTGCGGTGGATGTTTTCTCTGGCAAAAATGTATTTTGTTGTTTTGCATTTTACTGGGTGGGATTTTCCATCGGCTCAGCAGCTTCGCCCAGTTCAATGGGTTTGCCAAACGGGGGAGAGCTGCATTTTTATAAGTCAGCAATTATCTGTCGAGTAAAGAAAAATATAAAACTTGTACCGCGCAACAAGACAGCCGAGAAAATACACAAAAAACTGACATTAAAATGAGTATTAGTACTGCAACATTTCTAGACGGGTAGAGAAGACGGAAGACAGCTGAGGGAAAATGCAGCAGTACAGAGACAGCGGTGCTGATGATCTGACACTATTGTTTAGCAGTGGAGGGGTGTGTGTGTGTGTGTGTGTGTGTGTGTGTGTGTGTGTGTGTGTGTGGGGAGGGGGGGCACTGCATCTGCAGGCAAGCAGCGTTCATGCTCGACTGGAGAAGTTGGATGACTTCACCATTTCCTCTTGTTTTCCTGGTAGACGCAGACATGCGTGCCTAGACACACACACACACACACTCACTCAAACACACACACACACACACGCACACACTTCCAGTCGAGTAGATGACACCATGTGGGAAGGATGACTTCACTTTCACATTGAGGGGGATGACTTCATTCTATCTTCCATCTTTACTTGAGCCTTAAAAATTCTAAGATTCACCGTGAGGGTTTGGTGAGCGCGGCGCGCTCGGTGGGAGGTCAGGTTCGTCTAGCGTGAGTCACGGCGCTCTTAGATCTCCGTCCTGCTCGTTCAAGCGCAGATGCAGTAGCTGTCTTCTGAGACGCAGCATCAACGTGATCTCGGCGTGGCGGAAGGAAAAAGTTAATATGATGGCCTCCAGGTTTAAAATGAGGAAGATTCACCTTTTAATTCAAGCTTTTAACTGATTGATTGAACTCTATAAAATGTCCTTTATGTCGTCTGCTTATTTTAGCTTTTATGCCTTTTAATTTATTTCCCAGTTTTAGTCCCACAGGCTTTAGCCTTTACAGACTGCACCTGATTTTAGTGTTACAGCTTTTACCCATCTTATTGTTCTACCTTTTACCCTATTTTACTGTCTTTTACTCCCAGACTGGGAGTTTTCTGGGATCGTGAATTCCCTGAGTGTGGTTGGCCCCCCAAAGGTGCCTTCTTCATTCCAGGTCTCAGTGCCCAGCCATGTATCTTCAGTGACAGTTAGTGTATGTGTGTGTTTGAGTGTGTGTGTGAGAGTGTGTGTGTGTGACTGGATATGTATCTCTGTGAGGGGGTGGGAGGATTGGGTCTTCTTCTTTTCTTTGTTTTCTCGACCCTGTGAGACACTTTGTGCTACTCAAATCATGAAAAGTGCCAGGTTTGATCTGATTTTGAAGTGTCTCCACACACCAGTCCTCATCACAGTGTGGTGGTCTTAAGTTTGAAATCATTTTCAGACAAAACAAATCCTCCCCAGAACATTTGAGCTGCATTTTCAAACGCTGATGTCCTGGAACGACTGGATCACTGAAATACGACCTGTGGGTAAAAGCGCTACAACTCTGAGTCACTCTTGACTTATTTATGAGACATTTACAGGGGAAGTATATTCCTGGGAGACAACGTGGCGTCACTGTTTACAAAAGTTAAAGGAATGCTCATTGTATACAAATATGATATGAATTATAGTTCAAAATGTTTTTTCCTTATACATATCTTTGTGACATCTCTTATATGTCTTTTTAAAACAAAGTTTCTATAAATTAAGTTGTTGAAGCCCCAACTTTTGATCCCTTTCTTTTGCATCTCTGCAGCTCCCTGATGTCTTAGGTAACGGCCCAATCCCAACAAAGATAGAACAATAACCTATTTTCTGCATTGCTGACCCCTACAAACGGGTCAGGTTTGGTGCATCAAAACCATGCACCATATTTACCCTAAAAAGAGGTCGCTCCTCATTTTACTACACGAACATGCTCCATGTGTCCATTTATTTTTTTTTACCCCATCATAACTGATGAAATATTTAATTGTATTCAAAGAACATTCATTTATAAACTGTATATGAATAATAACCCATTCAGACTAAAATATCCCTACAAGCCATTTAAACTTGCATGTATGATGAATCCAGTGGGTCAACAGCCAAAAATAATGGAATTGTTCAATTTGACACCAATAAGGACAGACGTTCTATTCTATATGAAAAAGCTAACAAATTAAGTACTTTAGGCCTAATTTGCCTTTATGGTCAAAATCCATCTGAAATATAGCTGAATAACTAAATAAATGAGCAACGTGAAAGTCATGTAAAGCAGATTCAGAGAGGAAGGCATGTTTCTTAAGCATTTCATCAAAATTAACTTGCTTTCAGTTCCCTTCTGGATACAGACTTTGTTGATCCACCAGTCAACTTTTGACATTACCAACATAAACGCTGCACAGTTACCTTTAACTCATACATACGAACTAGTTTAATCCAATGACTTCCACAGCATAGTAGTGAATACCTGTAGAGGTTCATTTTTACTTATATATATCACACAGGTACTGTATATGCTGCAGGTGGGGAGTTAGAGCAGGGAAGCAATTTGTGAGTCATTAGTTTGTCAGCTTGGAGACTCTACAACACTTTAGTCCTCAAGAGGATTAAGACAGTGGAGCCGTGAGCGACCTGGCTGCTGCTTATTGACTCAATGCAGATGAGCAGCCATCACTGCAGCCGCCGCCCCAAGAGCCAGCAACAGCCGTGTGTCGTCCTGACGATAAGGGAATTACAGCGGACAAAGGCGGCGGGCGAGTCCGGCTCGGGCCGCAGCCTCCGTCGGGCATGGGGCGTAAATGGGGATCCGTCAGAGACACAGGAGGGCGAACGTGTGCGCGATTCAGATTCCTCAGCGGAAGCCGTCTGTTTCTTTACGGCTGTGACATTTCAGCCCGAAACAGAGCCAAAGGTGAGTATCCAACGAGCACAGGAGGACCGGCTCCCCCGCCGGAGCCTTCCTCCTCTCCACCGTCCCAGATTCCACCTCTTAATAATTCCCTATAACTCTTGGCAGTGTGAAGGTCAAGGTAATGGAGACAATGGTGGGTAACATTACTCACAATCTCCAGCTCAGGCTCAGGTGGAGGGAGGCTAAATTACATGATGTAGTTTGTTGGATAAACCCCAAGTACTTGGGGTCTACTTGTGTCCTTGGGACACATCCGCTACTCAAGATAGTCAAGATACACCAGTGAATGTGCCTCAGCCTTTGAATGTGTGCAAAAGGATCTTTCTCCATACGAGAGTGTGAATTTACAGGGCGCAGGGCTTTTGTCATCAGTCATCTCCAGTGATAACGGACACAAACACAACAAAGATAAAAAGAAAATGAATAAACTTGGTGGTTGACAAGATCGTTTCTGATGTGACGCGACTCGCTTCTGGATTTGTTTCTTCAATTTTCTTACTGAATAAAAGTGGGCAGCCTGAAAAACTGACATAAACAGTATTTGATGGCCTGAAAACAAAAAAGCAAAAATATAAAAAGCAATAGAAGCAGAAGTAAACCAAGGGCAGTTTACAATGGAAGAAATAATACCATTACCTGTTTAGATCTGCTTTTCCGACAGGCTTAAACCTTTTGAAAATACTTATTAGAAGGTAAATGATTTAAAAAACATCATCTTTTAAATGGAAAAAAATAATAATTGTCCTTTTTTTTTAAAACGAAATGAAAAAAGGTATCACCTCAATGACATGTTCTTATCATTTAGAATTGAAATAGGCCTTCTATTCTCTGAAGGATCAATAACAACAGTCTTATCTCGGTCCTCTCCTCAGTGTCTCACCAGTCTTCCAGCTGGAGGCACGTGGGCCCATAACGCCGCTGACACTTCCAGCATCACCACTCCTCCACATCCCTCATAAAAGCACAAAGCTGTGCACTGCTCGACCTTTGCTCCTGCCTGCAGGGGGAAACCCCCTCTTGATTTGTTGTGTGTATGTGTGTGGGGGGGGTGAAGCAATAAAGCAAAAAGGCCAGAACAGCGGTGGTGATGGGACAGGCTGAAATGGAGACGTTCCCTTAAGAACGGACGTGTCAGCACATCCGAGCGCTTAAAGCTGCGTGAGTGGAGCTCAATCTGGCCCGCGCAACTTCTCTTGGAGATCACAGGTGCCTCAAACCTGACCCCGAGGTCCGGGGTCCAATTAGACCAGACAGTGCAGCACACAGTGGAAACAGGGTTTCCTCTGTTGGTGGAGATGACAGCTGCTTCCTTAATCAATACAATTGGCTTATCACCTCTGACAAATGCTGTCAGATTAGTATTCAATATATAGATGGTTATGCAAATGTTGCATCCAGTAAAGAAAAATATATATTAAACTAAATAGATTAAATAGATTGAATAGATTACAAAGGATGGATTACAAAGGATAACCGTACTGTATCAAAAAAGGAATGATGTTATTGTGATGTTAATGTCATAGTAACTGATGAGTTAAAATAATCCCCAGAACCAATCTTGATGTTAAAGGATGTTTAATTGGATTTATTTTTTCTCACTATAACCCTTTCTGCGTGTTTTTCTCGGTCCACGTGTTTTTCTGCCCGAGTATTCTTCCACTTTTAAGTTCGTAAGCTGCCAAGTACGCTCCAAGTTCACTGTACATCCCTCTCAGTAACGTCACACACCCGATGTGTGAAGTGGCTCAGCATCCAACGCTGCATTTCATGACAGTCGCAGAAACTTTGGAAAGAACGTGCTTTAAAGCACAGATGTCCTCCAGAAGCGATTGATGATTGAGAAAAGGCATCCAACAATAAAGATGTACCCGTGTAAGTGCATCACATCAAAGCTGACCGAGTCCACAACAGCAGCTGACACGTGAGGCAGCACCAGAAGCTCCTCCTGATCAGGCTGGAGCTCCTCTTGCATCAACCCAATTATTTAATATCTGTAAATGACTTTGATGAAGCTCCACTGAGGCCGCGCTTGCATGGCAGCAAATGCACCCATTAACACGGCCGGCGTTCACAATCACCCACAGTATTTAGCACAATCAGCCGGTCACCAGGAAACACTTCCAAAAGCCTTGGGCAGTCTGCTAAGTGCTCCTTATCCGCCAGTGCGCTCTCCCAGCATTTGTATTCAAGGCGAGACATGTGTGTTCCCTTTTCCACACTGTCCAATGGCTTCATGTTTAATGCATGCGTCAGCATCAGTCCTTCGCTGCGAAGGGGCTTGATTCTCCGCCAACGACAAAAAGACCATCAGAAGAGTCCTCAGAGCAGCGTCCCAGTACGGCACATCGCTCAGCACCCCCCCCCCCGACTCTGACATTGTCCTGTGGAGACGAGCAAATAGCGCAATTTGGCATCTACGATCTCCCAAAGAAACAACGCAGAGAGCAGTCAGGCACCGCGTCAGGAAAGATGATGTCTTTTAATTGTTTTAATTCATTCATACTTATTTATTTTGGTTAATTAATTTTGTCAGAAATCTAAGGATTTAATATACTTTTATATTGATTAGTACCCCCCCAATAAACCATGTCTACCTTATACAATTATGCCTATTTCTCATCATTATGATAAATGATTACGGCTTTTCACTCATTTTAAATGAGATCTTCTCGTACACGCTGTGGCGTTCTCACATATTGAGTTCTGATTCCAGTTAAACCACATTCAAATAGAAACATTATATTAAACATCATTAAAGATATATATATATTTCATACCATCGTTGTTACATTTTAGAGACATACCATCTTCTGAATTTTGATCATTTCAATTACTTTACATTTATATGTATATAAAATATATAAAATATAAAATGCTACATGGACTTGCCCGACCACCATTAATGGATTTCATCAAACTAAAAGGTGCTGCTGGCAGAGACACTCGGTCTGTGGACTGAGACTGTGACGTGCCCTACAGACGGACAACCTTTGGACAATCTGTCCTCTCAGTCAGGGGCGCTGATATTTGGACCAGCACACCCCTCCCCAGAAGAGAGTGAAAGAACACCTTCGAGACTGAGCTTAAACACCGGCTGATGCCACATCAGCGTTGTCCACACTCGAGCCCTTCAGCTGTCCTGACGCACGGTCGTCTCCACGTCTTCTGTCTTCGTGTCCTCATCTTGTTTTCTATGTCTCTTTGTGTTGTATTATCACCTGCCCTTGGACCATCGTCTGTCTAGAGGTGTTTGCTCATTACGTTTACAGAATGTTCATTAATATATACGGTCCCTGATAAAGAAATGATTGAATAAATAAATAAATACATTTTTATGTATCATTTCTTCATATTTTGATCTTAGAAACGGATTCTTCATAGTTTTTTTCGTCTCCCTTTTCCTGTAGATGCTTTTGCTTAAGGGGCAATTTTATTCAACCGGGACATTTCATTTTAAGATTCCACCTCGGCGAAGCGTACGACAATTGAAAGAAGATTGTGTTCACCTGCACAAAATCTGTGTAAAATCACGAAACGCCGTCAGCCGTGTTGGCTCTAGAGCCAAACAGGGGCGGGTTCTGAACCCTGTCACAGAGGAAATGAGGGGTCAGGAGGTCCACAGCCTGGTCCTCCCGTGTGTATTCATGAAGTGTGTACACACGGAAAAAACACTGAGGACCTTCTGCCGTTTTCATGGAACAAAGCCAACCTTCCAAACGTGCAGGGAGAATTCATTGTTGTCATTGAAAGCCTGGAACCCGGAGGCAGACGCTGCTGTGGGCGACATCAGCGTGTGGACGGGATGCGGAGCGCTGACAGAGACGCTTTGACCGTGGAACGCTTCCAGACGTCTTTGAAAATCAAAAGCAGGGATTAATTTGAAGGAAAAAAAACAAGACACAAGAAAAGTGAAAATCAAAGTTGCTGAGATGTGGTCAGCCTTAGAAGTGACCACAAATGGAATGGGAGAAGACGGATGCGCGCGGGGGGGGTGTAGGGGGGTGTTGGCAGCAGAACGAAGGCGAGGAGGGAGAAGGGAAGATGTGAGCGGGTTTGATGGACGGGCGAGGAGAGGACGGGTCAGGACAGTAAAGTGGAGTCAGGATATCAGGACCAACCCAGCAGCTCATGAACATCCACATAGGAAACTCCTCTATAAAGAATATGAAGTAATACCTCTATCCTCAGGGCAGTTTAAAATTGCATTCACAAATAACATTTACTGTGAATGTAGATAAAACAGTTGGACACATGTTTCAAAACTTTCAGTCCAAGCCAGCATCGTTATTTGAGCCAACACTCCCCAAAAAAAAAAAAAAAAAAGATTTGCTCTGATAGAAGACGAAAACCTGGTATCCAGGATTCTGAATCTAGCCAGATCTAAGAGTAAGATTACATCCACAAAGAGCCACTCTTAATGGCAGGGTAAGGAGGGACTGGGGATGAATGGGCTGCGGCTGAAACGCTTCGTAGTTCAGCATGAAAGCGCAATTTAATGATCTAAAGTCTTCTGATCAGTTCAGCGATCAGAAACAGCAGAACAAAGACGCAGCATCTGCGTTTCGCGTCGAGGTTTGCTTCAATGTCAGTAGTAATGCCTTCCCTTGCTTTCCCTCTATTAAAGATAAGAAACGAGGCCAGTCCAATTACAAACAACGCTGGCCTACTTCCGAAAACAAAGTCCTCAACCTTCCCTCATTGAGCGCGTTCAATATGGATACAGCTATTAGCATAACCGTCAGGCACTTCTGAGCCCTTTCTTGTTAAAAGTATCACCTAGATGCCCAAAAAGACACAAAACAGGCTGTGATGAATGAGCGTGTGGTGCCTTGAGGGAACAAGCAACCATTTTCCTCCCATTGAGAGTGCAGAAAGCCACAATAACAAACAGGCAGCACCACGAGAAGCATGATGAATGGAGATCCATAAACAGAGGACTAAGAGCGTGTCCTACAGGCAGCACGGCGGCCTGAAATACGACGCAGCACAGCATTCTGTGACTCGCGACGCTCGTGAGAAACGTTTCCGAAATATCAGTTATGCTTTCTCGTCTACTATTTGATGTGAGGGTGAGGGGAAACTTCAAGCCTTAATTCACTGTGTCTGCGCTAATTCCCAACCAAAATACATACAAGGGCCCCTTCTATGCAAAACATTGAGTGTGCTGAAGCTAAAAATGAATCCTGATCTGCCTGCGGAGATGTAAATAAAGAAAGTCTTCTTGTGAATCACACCTCAGTCTTTCCATTCCATTTGTACTTTTCTGTAAAATATTGAAAACCCAAGTTTTTCTAAACTAACCGCACTGGTTTTGCTGCTATAAAACCTCTTTTTTCCATTTTTCCTTCTTTCAACAAGAAATTTCTCCTCCAAAACAAACTCCTCCAAATTGCCGGTCCATGTCTACAAGTCTCCTGGATATTCGGTGGACAGAAACGCTGGCAATCCGACTGACCAGCAATCAGAATCCAATTATTGTTGTTGTCTAGGAATTAGAGCCAGTCCTGGTGCTGGTGAAAGTCGTTGGCAGCCCAACAACAGCACAGTCTCTGGGATGTCTCGGGGGCCCGGGTCACGCCTCCCAATCAGGACTAAATCTGGTTCCATAAATTTGCATTACTGTGAATAATCATGTGCAGGAGCCAATAAACACATTTACAACAAAAAACAACTTGTAGACACAATTATGCTCATCAGCCTAATGTGAGCAATAGTAAGCTTCTGATACGTGCGGATTTTAAATTTAATAACAAAAAACATTTGAAACCCAAAACGGATGCCCCAAAATTCATCAAGTAAGATTTATTTGACAAAATAAGTATTAAGTAAATGCTAATTGCAGCTCTTAAGTGTGGTACTTTCCAAATACCCCCATGCAGTGAGTGGTGAGCGCTGTTGCTATGGAAGCACGATTTCTGATTCCCATTATTGCAGCTCCACATGCTGCTTTCAGCTTAATTTGACCAAATTCACAGTGATCTGACGGGTTTGATTATGAACTCCGACGAAACAATAACCTTAATTAGCACTCTGTGTAGCCAGTTTCAATTAGTGGTGAAGAGACATGCAGTAGTAAAACTGCACATTTGTTCAGAAACTAGGAAAAAAAAAAGAATACAATAATGCCTGCAAGAAAAAAAGACTGCAGGGTTAAGCCAGCTATGCGGGATTATTAAAAACATAGATCGTATTTTCTGCTAGATCTATCAATCAAATGTTTAAAGTCGATCATTCAGTAGCCCTATTATCGTAGACAGTTTGACAAATTCTCATCAGTGGTTAAAAGAATCACTAAAGTCAATGAAGCAGCTGTGTCTCTGTACCAGGATAAGATAATTAATGTTGTATGACAACATAAACGCAGCACAATATGTGGTCCTCTGACTATGTAAAATAAGCAGCTGCACCTCCTCGCTACTCCACTTCTGCAGACAACTTTCTCTAACCTCCGCTACTGCTGCTGGTTCGGATTAGCCCCCTCTCAGGTGCTCTGTCCACGCATTAATGCAGCAGTACTGCAAAAGACAGCAGAAAGCAAGGAGCCATAGCCGTGCCTCACATCTCCCCCTATCCCCTATATAGGCCACTAATTGGGATGGGGTTTTTTTAGAGGCCTCTGAATGTTAAGTGAGGATTGTTAGACCCTATTTACTGCACTCAATGCATCCCATAATGCATTTTGAGAAGTAAGCATATCCCATCATCCCGTTTGGACAAGCTTATCAGTGAGTGCACTAAATAGAATAAGTGCCCCAAAACACCACTAGTGTCCCAAAACATGTGCCAATTTTATAATCTTAATCTGTCTCATTTCAAAACACTTGTTTTAAAAAAACAAACATCCTAATAAATTTGTACAATAAAATGAAAAAAGACCCTTCTTTTATATAAAAGAAATAAAAATCAATGATAAATTGTACATCTAATTGGTCCAAAAAAAAAATCATTGGCCTGTTCATTGTCCCATTCATCCTCATGCCTTGAAACTGTAGTAAGAAGCTCTAAAACCAGCTGTCATGACAATTGCTTTAATACAACCACGAACACAGTGCTGCCTTTGTTGTCCGGGGCCGCCGCTCTTACATAAGGCAGGCCCGAGCGCACACGCAGAGAAAATCACATGCTGGAGCCATTAATGAATCATCATCAATAAATTGTTCAGTTCAATAAAGTCTCCTCAGCCTGTAAGGTTGCCTGAGGACACTGCAGCCACAAAATAAACCTTTTTTCTCCCTTCACAGCCCAGGTTTAAACTTTCTGTACTCTATTGTTAGCACATTTGTCCTGCAGTATGTATACTATTATCTCCCTCTGCAATTACTCTACCACTGGCAGTGATATTAAAATGAGGACTAAACTGGGGTGGGGGCGGCGGAATAAAGGCAGATAATAAGTAATTGGAATTGCTGAGGAAACCAGTCAGACTTGCAGGGGGCTAAACAATTAGCTAATTAGCCATCTGAGTAAACAATAAGTCTTTATGTGTTTATTTCTGAAGATGTTCTCAGGCGAGGATAGAAAAAAAAAAACAGTGTTGGTGCCGAGTCAGTTACGAGTCTGAAGGCTGCGATGCTAAAACAAGTGCAACAGCTGGAAAAACAGCGCTTACGTAACTGCAAAAGTGCCAACGAGCTGATTCGAGGGAACTGAAAGCGTAGCTCCGACTCAGGGCTCTCGTCTTCCGAGGATAGATTCAGTTCAGGAAGAAAACGGCGACGGCGCTTCAAACGCCTCCACCGAGTACTGGCGTGACAGTTCCCATAAGTCTGGAGGGGACGACAAAACAAAAACTTCTGCTGGAGTCATCACTGAGACAAATCCCCCTTCGAGTTCCAGCGTCTTGGACGAGCGAAGCTGAGAGACGCTTTTCAGGACTCCAAAGAGGCTGTTTATTAGGCAGCAGGCGGGGGGCCACGGAGCCCCGATCGGTCCATGTGCAGCATCAGAACCGGGGCGTCTGTGGCCCGTGGACATCGGGGGACCAGGACGTCTGCTGCGCCGAACCACCACCGCCATGTGTTACTGAGAATGGTTTACAATGATGCTTTGTCTTGTTCCCATAGGGCTGCAACAAGTCAGGTCAATAAGAGGATGTCTAGGGTAAAGGCCAGGGGCTGGGAGGAGCACGGCGTTGGTGTCTGGTGACTGAAGCTCAGCACCCCCAGGATGTCCTTGGACGGGCCCGCGTCCCTGTGCTGTGAGCACCAGATGGACAGACCTTGTGGAGGAAGGGTGCGTTGATACGGGAACGCTGTTCCTCCAGTATATTTGACAGACCCAGAGGAGAAAGGTGTGGAAGAGGAAGTGAGAAAAGAACTTTCTTTGACATCTTGTCTTGAAAATATAACAACTATAGCAATAGAGATGGAATAAAAATAAAGTGTGAACTTTAAAGCAGCCTTTAGGACTGACAGCATCACACTTAAAAGCTTCTTCTCATTGCAGAGGTGCAGAATATGAAATTATACAAAGTATGTGCTTGATCTGACACCGAGGGTAAAGATGTGCAGAGCAGAACGCTGAAGGAAAATGAAACTTTGTGACACGTGCTTCCATTTCCAATGCAACTGAGAGAAAAGACACCTGCCCAGAGACTGCAGTGAAACTAGGTTGCTTGGACATCAGCTGCCATGCTTCTTGAGGGTAAACAACATTATCATCCATTAGTGGTATGAGCCATAAGTCCCGCTGTTACAAAACAATAAAGGTAAGTACCCTCCATCCCTTTGAAGTACAATTTAACAGATATATATGTACACACTCACACACATATGTGCATATATCTTTAACTTACAGACTAGACTATTGTATTTATGTACAGTAACGGACGAGTTCTTTAGCTGTTTGCCCCGTTCAGCAGCGTACCACAAACCTTCACGTGCTAACGATAATCCAAATTTGTTTTTTTGCTTAGGCTCGAGTTTACTCCAAAGAACTTGGACTCATTTGTGCCTGCTTAAATTAGCCCCTTAATTTACACATATAACAAGGCAGTCCCTTAAGCCTCTGTGAACCTGGATATTTGACCTTGTGGTGATTGTATTAAGCTCACTGCCTGGGTGTGTGGGCAGCCAGGCTTGCAATGATGTTATATTCCTTAATTAAAGATGTACCCTGGAGTTTCTCTCATAAACAGAGGTTACATTCCCAAAATGTGCCAGGTGCATCATTTAAACCCCAGAAAAAAAGCTATATATTTTGGAGTTGTTCTAGTTTTGTTTTACTAGATGTGTTTATCACTGACTTTATGATTACATTATTTATTAAGCGTATTGTGTGTTACTGGCAAAGTCTTTGCGCACAACATTTATCTCTTATTCACAGCTGCAATAAAAACGCTCCAGACTGAAAAAGAAAGCAGCTGTTAAATGTAAACCTGTCAGAACTGGAGCTGTAAACAGAGAGTTCTCATTGTGAAGCTCCTCGGGGGTCACAGATGAGGGTCACGTCGCCCAAACACCAACACTGGCGCTGAAAAGGGCTTTGTCCAGTCCTCAAGGTCGCCGCTTCAGCTGGCCAGATAGCGCTCCTCCTCACCTATGAGAGCTAATCTTAATCTGGCACTGTAGTCTTGTCTGATAGCAGCCCCCGTGGAGAGGCAGACGCAACACCACCCCCCCACCACCACCTCCGCCTCCCTCCACTCCAGACCTCGTAAACGCCGCTCGGTTGGCCCGCATCCACCTCCCATGGGCCAGCCTCTGGCGGGGATCCACCCGACCCAATAAAGGCGTATCTCCCCACCTGCGGTGCCTCTGCTGGGAGGGGATGCGTGATAATCCTCAATGGGAGAGCTGCACAATGGGTGGTGAGCAGATAG
This sequence comes from Lagocephalus sceleratus, assembly GCA_911728415.1. Lineage (NCBI taxonomy): Eukaryota > Metazoa > Chordata > Actinopteri > Tetraodontiformes > Tetraodontidae > Lagocephalus > Lagocephalus sceleratus. The sequence continues at coordinate 9,348,208 of CAJVRN010000210.1, read as the reverse complement.
GCTCTGTGGGTAGATATTCAGCCTCCCAGATGTTCCTGACCCGCCCAACGTGGTCGATACCCCCTCAAATCCCACAGCTGGTTCCACCTTCACAACAATGACCCCTATGACTCAAACCATTATAGCAAGTTAAATCAGAATACAGTGGGACCTCTACTTACGAAATTAATTGATTCCAGAAGTTGTTTCGTAACCTGAAAATTACGTAAGTAGAGACGCGTTTTCCACGTAAATGTCCTAATCCGTTCCAAGCCCCCCAAAATTCAGACATAATCTTTTTATAAATCATAAAAATGCATCAAAACATGTAACAAATACATGTTACAGTTAGATTACCGCATAATAAATGTATGAATTCAGTGCAAGGCTTCTCCAGGAACAACATGAACTTTATTACAGGCTAATCTTACAATAGCGTCATTACCAGCAACCAACGTTGTTTTAATACCGTGTTATCGTCGATGTATTACGGCCGTATTCTTTGGAGAGCTCAACCAAACACATCCCTTTTTCATGCTTTTATATTATTTCTTGCTTCGTTTGTACGGACAAAAAAGCTCTCTTCTTCTTCTTTTCTTCTCTTTCACTTCTCTCCATCACTTTCCTGGGGTCCATAGCGAATAAAAGTTAAACGAAGACGACGCTGGGACACACACACCTGTACATATCGACGTCCCTCCTAGCCAATGGGGTGACAGGACGTTGCCAATGGCAGAGCAGCTACAAGCACGTTTACGTTCGCTAAACTCCGCGAGCTGCGAGTAGCAGCAGCAGCATGTTTTTGCCTTTCGTATCCTGAAATTTCTTTCGTAACAAGAGGAAACATTTTCCCGTTGAGACGTGTCGTAACCTGAAAATCCTGCGTGTTGAGACGTCCGTGAGTAGAGGTCCCAATGTATACTATTTAAATAACGTCTGTGCCAAACAAACATACCGCTGACGTAGATATAAATATTTGATTCGTCCCTCAGAGGCCCATCAGGGGCAGTAATGCACACGTCCCTCTGTAGCCACGTTCTCTTCCCGTCTTTTCAAGAACATTTACACCAGCGCTGGCCTGTGTCCCAGAGGACCACACTGTTTGTTATCACGCCCCCCCCCCCCCACACCACCACTACTACAACCACCCCCAGCACAACCACCCCCGCCCCACCGCTCTCCTTCGCCCTCTCCTCTCGCTTTGTTGACCCGACCTTCCAGCGTCCATTTGTCTGCCAGCAAGAGGAGGGCGGTGGCGGAGATTATGTGGCCCTCCAGGCCGCTGTAAAAGATGTCACGGCGCTTCAGAGGACGGAGGCTTGATGTAAGGATGAGAGGGCGAATTGATCTGCCTGGAATTTGAGGGGGGGGGACCAAACCAAAGGAGCGATAGCCGCTGTCTTTTCATGTACTGCAGAGGAGCTTAGGGCTTAAGCTCTGGCTCGATGCATGGAAGAAAAAAATCTCAGGGGGGACAAGAAGGGGATTGAGGAGGAGGAAGGAGGCAGTCAAACAAGGCCACTCTGTGAAGCCCTTTTCTCGCTCGCTTGTATTCCCTTGTGTGAAAATATGAAAATCCAATTAGTGCTCCAGTTCAGCCCATTCACATTTCGTAACTGTCTGTCAAACCCTGCGAGTAAACAGCACGGACCCGGCTCGGATATTGTTTAAAGCCGCATCGCGTTGACTGCTGAGCTCAATTATGGACAAAGGAAAGATGGAGACGGAGCTTGTGACGGAGCTTCTCGTGAGGAGGACTCAAAGGACATTAGCAGCAAACTGAACGCAACGTTTATGACTTCCTTAGGTGCAGATATGGTTTGGGCGAGATAAACGCAACGGGAAACAATAATGTTTGCGCTATCTTAGAATGAGCCTTTTTCTATCCCACTGTGGCATCTCCATACCCACACGAGGGGTTGTCATGGTAACAGAAACAGCAATCTCTAAAGATTAAAACAAAATCTTGAAACTGCTCTATGAGTGGCAGCAATCAATAAATATCAAAACCCATCTATTACCTCGTATCGGTCACGCCCTTGTTCGGGCAAAGGGGGGTTTAAGACGCATTCTTTTGTTTTCGGTTGCCAGCGTTGCGGGGCATCGATCGTGAGCGGTGGAACCTCCGAAAGTTATCCTTTTCTCCTGTGCTGGCCTCGAGTCAGAGCTCCTCGACCGCCTCCGAAGAGCAGAGCGAAGAAGAAGGGACTCGGCCTCGCACGCAAATGTAAATCAAAAACATTTCGCCCCGCTTGACATAATCGTTTTAAGACGGTCGCGCGCGCTCAGACACACCAGCTAAATTTAGGAAGGCTGCCCTCTTGTAGCCGCCCGCTTTAACATTACACCACGTACAGATACAATCGGGAGCGGTTTTCCAGAGAGTTCTGGTGCAATCAGACCAATCTATGAGAGCAGCAGTGCAGTATTGATGCTCCTTGGCAAGACTCCAGTCCTGCGAACAGCCTGTAGCTGAGAGGCAACACGACCGTACTATCCTGCTGGATGAAGCCAAGCCTCAGCAGCGGGCGAAAACACGCTTTGGAGGCAACAAAAGGATTTTATCCTTCCAAAAAACATCAACTGTTCGGGCTGTATTTAAGCACCCAGGAACAGAGCGGCTGCATCCGTGGCTCCCTCTGAGGGAAATGAAGGCGAATTAAAAGCTTGAGACCTCCTCTCGTCGCTCTGTTTATCCCAGGTTCCTTCATCCGTGAACAAACCGAGCCTATCTGCTCGACTGGGGGAGAATCTTGTGACAGCGCAACATGGCGGAACATCAGACTCAGCACCAGACTGACTGGGGGGGGGGGTGGACTGAAGTTCCAGTCGTTTCACACAGACCAGGCGCTCGCTGATCAAATGCACACGTGTGGACCCCGGCTTGAACTTTCCGTGGTGCTGCTTGTGGTTATCTTCCATCCGGGCGGCGGTGCTGACGCGTCCGTTTCATTCCTGATCCCTGCCTTTGTGCCGTTGGTGTTCCCTCTCCTCTGGGATCGTTGACTGCTTCGGATCCAGTGTTAGGAACCAGCAGAGCAGGTAAGCTCTAGCTGCGGGCGAGGGGCACACGAGGGAGCACGGGCTTGATGAGCACGTTTAGGTCTGAAAATGACAGGAGGTTCACATTTGCACACCCTTTTTGCTCTCTCTTTGAAAGTGCATGTCCCAGTGCGCTAATTAATGGTGTTATGTGCTGTCAAATCGCCCCCCCCTCCCCCACCCTCCCCCCCTCCCCTCGGCCCACTCAATAGGAAACAAACTCAAATCTATAAGTACATGGTAGCACATGAGCGAGTGAGATCGATGCCGGCTCCAGCAGTAATCTCAGCAGGAGTCCATCGGACGAGCCCCTCCCACCGCACAAAGCTGATCAATGACCTCTGTCCTCGCGGCCGGGGCAGAGGGGTCGAGGGACGGAGGTCAAGACGGGCTCCACGAGGGGGTCGGGCGATTCCAGATGCGCGGCACGCCGATTCCACCCCGCGCGAGTCCAAGCCCCCGAGGCTACGTCCACCCACCCCCCCCCGACACCTTCACAGCAGGACGCCGCCTCGCCGAGCTGACAGCTGCTCTCCAGCTGAGATCTCGATGAAGTCAAGAAAGAGGCTTCGTCCAGGAGTCGAGCAGGAAAACGCTGCAGTTCGGGGGGGGGGCTTATTAGCATTTCAGCTATTCATAAAAATGACCTTCTGGGTAAACAGCTACAAATTAGCCGAGCGGAGCGCAAGAGTGGTGCTAATTCGGTTTGTGGACAGTTTTGGCTGCGCTTTCGCCCCCCACGTGGAAGTCTGGCTGTGGGTGCTTGAGCCCATATTTCATAAGCGAAAGGCCCGAGGATCCTCGGGCTAATTAGCTAAAAACGAGCATTCTTCTAATGATGGAGCGAATCTTCCTCGGGGGGGTCTGTCACAAGATGACGGTTCAAGCCGATAACTTGAAGAAGGCGTCAGCCGCAAAATTCTGCCAGCCCGCCGTCTCGCACCTCTCCCGCTGTTCCCCCGCGCCATCGCCGACGTTAACCCGCCCGACCACCGCTGGAGCGCGCTGGGAGAGAGTGACAGGCCTCCGTCCCAATTTAGCTCCTACCGGCGGTCGCACCAGCTGCGACACCCCCGCCCCAAATCCTCGCCGCCGCTGACGAACGGCTCCGCGCCCGTCCGCGCCTTATCTGCCGACCACCGCCGTCGCCGCCGCCGCCGTTCGTCTTGTGCGATGCGCTTGGCAGCGAGGCGGCTTTTCTTCGGCGGCGTGCATCTCTGGCAGCGCTCGCCGCGCCCGAGCCAAGCGCGGGGAGGGAGCCAGATGAACAGGTGTGGAGAGAGACAAAGCAGCGTGGAAGAGGGGGGAAGCGCATGGAAGGCGAGCGTTACGCAGACACGCCTTAGCGATAGCGATGCGGCTCTTTCCCTCGAGCCCGGCCTTTAAAACGATTTGTACATGGATGTTGGACTAACCCTGATAATCAAGCTTCTGTTGGGCCCAAAGTCCAAATTCTGATCATCAATGAAATCTGGAATGAGTGTCTGCCTCTGCAGGCGTGTGTGTGTGTGTATGTGTGTGTGTGTGTGTGTGTGTGTGTGTGTGTGTGTGTGTGTGTGTGTGTGTGTGTGGGGACTTTGTTAATGTCTCCAGTTTGACACCTTGTTGGTGCATCTCTAAACACTCCTGGTTTCACTGCTGCCTTCCTAACCTCTACATGAACCCTCATATAACCCTCTACAACAGCACTTCTCAGCTGATGCTCTCATGTCCTGTAAACTCCTTCACATATGTTGACATTTCATCATTTAATTGCACATAACCTGGGTTTATTAACGTCAGCCAAGTTAACCTGACCAAGGTAAATAACTGGGATCTGTTAAATGTTTATTACCGCCTGGTAATTACCTGGATTGTTGCAGGTTATGGCTGTTTGGCTTTGACCTTTCCTGGAGCAGAAGCTCAGGCGTGTGTTTGTACAGCCCTCCGCGTTGATTGCTGTTTGCCTAATTAAGGGCAGGAGGATCACCATTAATTAGGCTTGCCTGTTTCCAGGCTTTGGAGAGAACAAAGCCAGCTGTTTTCCAAAAGCAAAGGATTTGGGACGGTCAAAGCGCTCCGTCCACCGTCTGCGCTCGACTAACTCATTTCAATGGCTTCTTTAAGAAAACGAGTCGTTTTCCTTGACCCCGTCTCTGTCCTCCAACTGGCTTAAAATAATCCAAACGGCGTGACTTTATTATCTTTGTGGATCTGGCCAGGCCACAGCACCGAATAAAAAACGCAAAAATAAAAATAAAAAATTCCCATAAAACATAAAACTGGAACTGGAAAGAACCGAAGACTGAACAGCGTTTCACCGCCTGTGTGGAAACGACCGTGTCCGGCCTAATTGGACTGATCGTCCTCGTGATTTCATTTAGACTGTCGAGGCCACCGGTACTGGGAAAAGGCAGATCTGCGACACGCGTGGCACGTCTCCCTCACGAGCTCCCGCTCGTCTGTTTTCTTTTACGCCCGTCTCCAGTAGCAACGGCGCGTGTGGCGACGAGCGAGGCTCCTTCATCGGCGAGGGAGACACCCTTGTTCGAAGTCACCGCCTGGAGCTGGGCTGTCTGCGGTCACTCCCGCGGATGGGTCACACACGTACGCGTAACGCGGCTCTCACACACTCACACACACACACACACACACACACACACACACACACACACACACACACACACACACACAGATGTTCAAACCTCATCCAGGTCAAAATGGGTTTTAAGCACGGGTGCACGGGTCTTATTAGGTGAGGCGCTACCTCCTGGACATGTGAAGAACCTTCACCAACCTCACAAAGCTTCAGTCGGGTAGACTCGAACTGGGAAAAAAAAAAAAACCCGCCAACGGCTGACTGGAACCCAAGACCGGCAAAGTCCTAGCAACGTCACAGTTGAGGGGATGATGTCTTCCAAGCATAATATTTCACGTTGGCTGGATTTAATGTCAGCGTTGGGGCTACTGCGGTGCATTACCAACACACAAGCCTCCAATCTCAGCAGAAGCGTGCTGAGAAATCCATTAAAAGCTTCTCTACGGCCGCAGACATTAGAGAGATGTTTAGTGGAAAAGCCCGCAGAGGACCGTAAACGTCCTTGGAGTTTAAAAAAATAAAATAAAATAGGAATAAAGGACATGAAGAGAAGAAAGACGGACTCTACTTAGGTTTTTCTGGCAGCTTTGTGACGTGTCATGTTTCTTAACTGGCATAGATTCTTTTTTAGTAAATAATTTCTAGTGGCTTTAGAGCTTCGACTGAAAAGGATCCAGCTCACTAAATTGGTGCGGAAGAACGGCAGAGAGAAGAAAATACTTTGAACTGGATTATTTCTTTTGAGCGAGCGTGACGGTCGTAATTAGGGTAGAAACACCGAGACGGGCTAAACTACTCGGAGTCTTCAAATACCTCACGCGTATCACATTCACAGCTTCAACAATGACGCTAAAACATATGTGCAGTGTTGTATTTCACCATGTAACATGGGTTTATTCCATTTACGTTCCCGCGGAGACGCTGAAGAGGGCTGCGTTCGGTTCGTTACGTGTATTCACACAAAGAAACGCACACTTGCAGAAATTAATCCATTTTCTCTTCTGCTACATAGATCACGCCTAATGAAATTTCAGGGTATTAACGGCATGTTGCTAGAATACTGGCGCGCTGTATCGGCGCTAAATGGCCCCCATTACTCATAATCCCATGATATGTCTGGAGCATGACGAGGTAACAAGCCCCTCCGCCGCCGCCACGTCCTCGCACCCTGGAGCTCGGCGCTGCGGCGGTCTGGGATGGGCTCGGGGGCCGAGGGTGAACCGTTTAAGGCCGAGATGATCGCCGTAATCTTCCCGCCGGAAAATGTGCAATTTAGCTCCTATTCATCAAAATTACTCATCCTAATGATCTGCGCAAAGATTCACCATAAAGATTAAAAAAAAAGGAATCATTTCCCACGAGTGTAATTCTGATGAAACGCTTTCTGGCGGCGGTTTAATGTCGAACATTCAAGCATTACATATATAATCTCAGAGAAACTTTCGCTCATTACGGTTTAAAAGGACGTGTGTGTGCAAGTACTCGTTAAAACACACAGTAATGTCCGGGAACATCCGAGTCAGAAACACACCCGTAAAGCCTTGGGAAGCGCCAGCTCTCCAGCTTTAGCTCCAAGCCTCTTGTGTTTACGACAACGACACACAAAAAGAATAAAATCACTTTATGTCCACGGTTAAGCCTCCAGATTTTCACAAACAGCCTGTGAATCACTCTTCCTGGGTTTTTTGTTTTTTAACATTTCCTGCCTCTGCTGGATAAACCTCAGCAGAGTGTGTGAGTGTGTGTCAGGTGTGAAAACCAACTTGAAAGCCAAATTATGTTAAACATTTCCGGGGGACAAACGTAGATTAACTCGCAAGGACAAGACGATAATAAACACGGAGAGGCGGAGCGCGGGGCTGCCAACCCCACGCGGCTCTGGATCTAATGATGGGCTCTTCATCATCTCCCAACACTCCAGATTTAATCAGCTCCGCAAAAAAAACCCAAAAAAAACCTTCGCCTGCAGCGAGCGATTGGAGTTTCGACCACGAGCGCGGCCCACGAGCCATATGGCCCGTACTCTCCACCAAAGCGCCTCGCCGCGCCGTGATTGCATCTCTTTGTCTTGCGGGAGGAATTAAAACGTAATTGCGTAGCCGAGCCGCGGAGGAGAAACTGCTCGTGAATGTCGGGAGGGGGAGGAGCTCACGCCAGGACCGAGGAAGGACGCCGCAAGATGAACACGGGATTAAAAAACAAAACGTTACCGACTTTATGGGAAGTTGATGATTCCCGATGAAGCTGGGAGTCCCGGGAGCCGACGGTGCCGAGGCGTTGGGGAGCAGCCGAGTGCGGAGAGATGTCGGTGGGTCGATTAAAACAAGTTAACCCGAAAGACCGGCTTCAGTCCTCGTGGCTGGCTGCTGCACGGGTCAGAACCCGCTCGCTCTTTTGTTCTTGGACAGATTAACATTTGTACTCATCATTCTAGCACCTCGGGGGGGGGGGGCACACGGGTCCTTCTGTAACTCTTTTCTCTAAATGAAGCAGTTTTCAGGGCGAAGCACGTCTTTACCCTCCTCAGACCTGGTGTCCACATGTGGACATTAGATGTTGGGTCACCTATCATATAAAAGCTGATTCTTCTTAGTGTGGGACCAAATGTCCACATACATGGACCCATAAACATTATATTATTACACATTTAGACTGATTGTCCCCGTATGTGGACATCATTGTCCCTGCATGTGGACATCATTGTCCCTGCATGTGGACATCATTGTCCCTGTATGTGGACATCATTGTCCCTGCATGTGGACATCATTGTCCCCGTATGTGGACATCATTGTCCCCGCATGTGGACATCATTGTCCCTGCATGTGGACATCATTGTCCCTGTATGTGGACATCATTGTCCCTGCATGTGGACATCATTGTCCCTGCATGTGGACATCATTGTCCCTGCATGTGGACATCATTGTCCCTGCATGTGGACATCATTGTCCCTGTATGTGGACATCATTGTCCCTGCATGTGGACATCATTGTCCCTGTATGTGGACATCATTGTCCCTGTATGTGGACATCATTGTCCCTGCATGTGGACATCATTGTCCCTGTATGTGGACATCATTGTCCCCAAAAACCACTTGTTTCACAATATTGTTGAAACATGATTCTCAGTCTTTACACTTATCAGGTCCAATAATCCTGAATAGAGACGTGTTAAGGATGTGTATCAGAGAAGAGCTGGGGTCTGAGGAGGGTAAATGAAAGGATGACATACGCAATTTTTGACGATATTCCAGACGAGATTACTGAAAACCAAACAAAAGCTGTAACGTCTCTAAACACGGGGCAAATTTCACCTAGTTTAATTTTTGCTGGCGACGTTTTTCAGATATCGGATGATTTTAAAGACCCGTGAGGCCTGCAGATAAGGATAATATAAACCTTTATGAACCATAATAACTCCAGTGGCGGCGCAGCAGCTGTTCTGCAGATGTGGTGATCTGGCGTTCGCTTCAATTCATCTACGCCACGTCTGTTACGATCAAAAGTGCCTCTAGCTGCTCTACAGAAACCCGGGGCCAGGCCCCCAACGAGCGATGGGTGGCGGGAAACCTCGCCTTTAACTGGAGGAAACCTTGAGCAGGACCAGGCCCATATTGAGGGGGGGGTCCTGCTGACAGCTGGGGGAACATCAGGATGCGATTCAGCTCTTGGATGAATAAACTGATGCTACCAACTTTAAAATGGGGATGTATTTTTAAGGAGAAAGTGCATTTCAAAGCAGGTTCTGGGTCAGACGTTGGGAGCTTTCAATGGTTAACGTCCTCGTAGCCACCGTTCATATTCCTATAGTTATGGGGGGGGGTCAGGGTTAGTGAGGAGGTTTTTCAGGGGGTTGAGGCTGTGGAACAGTGTCATCCGTAGGTCTAGGTTGCTGCGAACGGTCACAAAAGAGAAGCCACAATTCATGTTTTTCTATTAAGGAAAAATGAGCGGAGTGAGCCGAGTGAATGGAAGCGGCACAAATTGCCTCCACACCTCCGCCCCCACATGCCAACCACTCCCAGGGCCGCCTTATAAATCACCATCCCGAGATGGCTGACGAGCGCGGCGCGGCCGCGTTTACAAAACATCCTGTCACATATGCCGTTCTGCCCCACTTGCCAACGTACACTGGGGCCCGGCCAGCACGGGTGCAGACCTGGGGTCAGTACAAATCGCTTTTCTTGTCGCGTTTGCCAGATGAGGGCCGCGGCTAATCAGCAACGATGCGCAAAGGCGTAGGCGGGCCGGGTCGGCCAAAATAGGTTCTGACTCAGCTCCTCCAAACAAGTAACGGGATACAGCTTAACGGCACCACACTTGAAGGAAAACGACCCTGTTTTGCTTTCATGGCGAGGGAGTGGGAGTCGAGGAAAACGTGGTTTTTACAGCTTTTTTTCCCCTCTTGTCCCCGGCTGGCTCACTCACGTATACGAAGAAAACGATTCAAGTCATTAGAGGCATAGATAGAGGAGCGGATACGCATTACAAACAAGTCAGAAAGCTGCTATTTACATTTAAACTTATTACTGCTCTTGTAAATCTCATTTCAGTGAAATATGACGAGAGGCTAACACTCTTCCCAGTGAGGGGTGTCTTTTGTAGAGGAGTCTTTAATCTGTATAATGTGTCATTTACAGATTTTTCCTGGCCTATCTTTTATTATTATTATTAATTTGTTGTCCAAGTGTAGCTTTGGACTCTAAGGGCTTTGTCCCATCCGTCTGAGCATTCGTCCAACCATCTTCTGGGTCGGGTCGTGGGGGCAGCAGCCTCAGCAGACAGGCCCAGACTCCTCTGTGCCCCGCCCCTCCGTCCAGCTCCTCCCAAGACCTCCCCGGGTCAGCACAGAGACAAACAACCCTCCAGCGTGTCCTGGGTCTCCTCCGGGTGGGACACACACAGGAAACCTGAGCACCCCGACCAGATGACCCAAACTCCCTCGCCTCGGAGCCCCTCCCAGATGAGCCGTAGATCAACCGTAGATGGACTGTTGCGTCGAGAGCTTTGCCTTTCGGCTCCTTTTCGGACCGATGCAGAGTCCTGAATCACTGAGGCCGCAGCGATCCCCCCGTCCATCTCCAGCTCCGTGCTTCACTCCCTCCAGACGCCCTGAGACACTTGAACTCCTCCACTCGGGACTCCCCAGCCAGGAGAGGGCTCACCTTCGCCCCCGTAGCCTGAAACCTGATTTCAGAGGCAATGAGGCAGCTCCCAACTTTGAGGTGTGACCTTTCCTAACGAAAACCCAGCGAATCTACGGCTTCAGCTGCTCCCGCGCTGAAACTCCTGCTACTGCCTCTCCACTCAACCGTGCATTTTCCATCCTAATGCGAGGAGACACTTGAGAATTCTTATTAAAAAAATCATCTGTTCAGCATAAATGTGGTGAGTTTAAAGAAATGTTCCCATGAGTGGAATATCACTTCAGATTCGGCGTTAAATCGAGCACCGTGAAGGGTGCAGACACCATCTTACGGACAAAATATCACCGCCTGTATCCATGACAGGCCTTATTAATTAGCCGAGCCCCCACCAGCTCACATTCGCTCTCTCCAGATATGAAACTCCATTAAAAGTCATTAATGAAAAATGTAAGAGCACATGAAAGCTGAAAGGTAGCTACCGCTAACGTGAGTGACAGTTGTTCCCCCCTTCATCCATTATTTATCAAAGACACGCCCGCCGCCCGTCGTTCCTTCACTGTGTCAAGGTCACAGAAGGGGCCGCGTCCTTGACGTGGGCCGCAGGGTCGCTGACCGCTCAACATCTAGACGCAGCAGCTGCACAACCAGAGTTTGGCCGCACAGGCCGCGCCTCTACTATCGATTACGTTGATATTCAATTTATATCAATTCATGAAAGATCTCACTGGTTGGCGGCTGCAAATGAGAGCTAAATGTGGAGCTGAGCTGCAAAAAGATAAAAAAAATAAATAAAGTTGAGCCACAGGAGAGATCCACGCGATGATTCATAAGGAAGAGGAATGTCAAGGCAAAAGTCGGGTCACAGATTCTACAACTGCGGCCAAGCACGGCAACGCTAAACGGTCGAAACGCTGCAATTACATGGTTAGCGCAAAGACGGTTCTTGAGGATAATTAGCATCCCTCCGTCAAAATGAAGGACTTTCCTAAAGGATGATATATGCACGGTATGTTATTTCTAACCAAGCAGCACATTACCGTTAAGCCCTCCCCTGGACTTCCAGATCGGCTCTCTTCTGGTCTCCGGTCCTCGCAGAAGGCAAACAACCTCAAATATAGGCCTGCTGACAAGATGACTGATGAATCAAACAATCGCACATGAACACATCCTTTTCTTTCTCTCTTTTTTTTTTTTAAACTTCACCTAAATGTATTTTCTTTCTCGGCGAGTTGGTAGCCACACAGCAAGCTGTGATTGCACACAAATTGATACTTCCACCCCCCGAGACCCTGCAACAGATACTCCAGCGGACAAGAATGGCATTTCATTTGTGGTACAGGCAGAGCTAAGAAATTACATTTCAAAACACTCAAACTGAAAACGATGCACATTTTTGTCGAGAGCGGCTTCAAGCTGCTGTCCCTCCCTAACAACCCTTCTTCTTCTTTTTTTTAAAACCAACACATCTCTGCAGAGGCTCGAGTAAACAGAGGTGAGGTGGACAGAGGTGTGCAGCAGTCACCACGCACGAGTTTTAACAGTCAAACAAAGATATTCAGACGCTTCATCGTGAAGCTAGGGCAGGAGCCCCGCCTCCTCCAGAACCTAGTGAGCAAGGAAAGTCCATAAGGAGACTTGGTGGAGGAAGGAGGAAGTTCAGGGTGGGTTGAGTTTAACCCGCTGAGTTTTAGCTCAGAACCCTCTCTAGCTCTCATCTTCCTGTCCTTCCTCCCTGCTCTCTCTCTCTCTCTCTCTCTCTCTCTCTCCTTTATGAGCAGGAGAGACACAAGGACAAATACAGTTAAATTAAATGTGAAGGTCGTTGTTACGATCCATTGGTTCTTCTATATTTAGTACGCAGGCATGGCGTTGTGAACTTCTGAAGTACATACTTGGACGTCCATACTTGGAAGCATGAACTTTCTGCCACTGCTGCGGCTGCGCGGACTGGGTGAAACGCATCGCGGTAACGAGCTGCCCCAAGTTCACACAAGTCACATCTGACGCGCACTTCATGAGATGGGCAAGTAGGCTTCTAGGAAACTGGAAAAGCGTGTGAACTCTGAATTGGACGATTTCACAAGAGCACGAGAACGGAAGGACCGTGAAGTACGCATGCAGGGGAACCACGCCTTTCTTCTTAAAGGCTACAATCGGAAGCGTCGTTGCACAAGACAGCGCCTAAGGCTGCATCCGCGGTGTGTGAGCGTGCATAAAGTCGTCCTAATTAGGAGGCATCCTGTGGTATGAACGCAGATTTGCGAGGTAAGGTCAAAGATGACAGGAGAGCGCGATGGAATCACCACAGCCAACAATGTGTAGACAGCAAGGCAGAAAGTTAAAACAACGGTGTGATCGCTCAGGGAGGACTCAATCAAATGAAGTGTGGGCATTTCTACAACAACAACAACAACACAGCACGACGACCATGACAATGAAGAGCACCACACCAGGAGAGGGCAGCACCTATTCACGACTGGTTTTAATCACAAGCAGCAGCGACAAATGCAACAATATTTTTTATGTATATTCCCTCATCTTCTTTGGGTGTATTAAAACACGGGGTGAGAGAAAAAACATCTGAGAGAGACTGTCTGGCATTACAAACTGTGGTGACGGACAACTGTAATGGAAAGTATCTTACTCAACCACCTGACCTCAACAGCTCATAAAGAAAGAGAGACGGGAGCGGGAGGCAAGTGTGCGTCTTCCAAAAACCACCGAAGACAGAACCACAGAGGCTTCGGGGAGTTCATTTGGAGCCCGACGACATCAGCAACTTCACATTTTCGCGCATGACTCACTGCACGAGGCGGTCCGGCCGTCACCTGGCTGCCAGGAACGTTTGCCTTGGCCCGCATGCAAATGTCATCGCCGAAATATCAAACGCCAAGCCTAAGCTACCGCGTCTGTGCCGCAGCAGAGGATTGATCTGCGCGCTCAATAACTCCAACCATCCGTGCAAGTGCGTTTGGTAAAGCACTGGAAACGGGAGCGAAGACGCGGGAGGAGATTTAGAGACAATTGCTGTTTTAGTTCAGCCTGGGTAAGCAAGTCCGACCCCAAGATAAGTCATTTTTAGACTAAATTAAATAACCTCCACGCCCACGGTCATCCAATAACTATTAGCCGGAGATTAAGCTGTCTGTGTAACAGGAATTCCCTGCTCCTCCGAGAAGTTTTCCAGCACATAATCCCTGTAAACCTCAGAGTAATGTTTTAAATGCGCAGTCTCCGAGCAACAGCTCAGCAGTATAGCATCATAAATGCAGAGAAATTCCATTTAAACACGGCTGGATTAGAAAAGGCAGTGGAAGATCAAGCATACGCCTTTAAAACCTTTTAAATAAATGAATCCACATCAGCCGCTGGGTCGATCTCGGCCCGACGAGCAGGTGAACGGCGCGCAAGTAGAGATTTTTACGACCTCTGCGGCTCCGCTTCACCGTGAACCCGCTGACTAAAGATGCTAATCAGGAGCGTTTTAAGTGCTGGCAGACCTTTGATATTACCTCCTTGCCTCTCTCGTGTGCGCCTCGTTCACGTTCTTATGTGGTGGGTTACACAGAAACTGCAGTATGATGAGCCAAAACATCTCAAAACTGCTTTATTATCTTTTGTTAGAGCTCACCAGGATGGAAATCAAAGTAAAAGGCCAAAAGTTTATAGGCAACATATTAGAAAAGTTTTCTGAATTATGTGTAACAATCATAGTAAAACCTCTTGAATGTACCAGAACATGTTTAAGCTCCCAAACACACCTAATGTTCAACCCAGGGGTCTTCAAACTCTCCCCCAGAGGGCCGTGAGGCTGCAGGTTCTGGTCCAACCCAGCAGCAGCACCACCAGACTGGACTCACTTCATCAACTCATCTGAGTCTTCAACAGCTGACTGGTCAAACTGGGTGAGCTGGACTGGTGGAACCAGAACCTGCAGCCTCACGGCCCTTTGGGGGGGGGTTGGAGACCTCTGGTTCAACCATTTAGATCAAACTCAAGGAGTTAGCGGCGCAGAGCCCCAATAAGACACGAAGGAAACGCCCAAAGACCAGAGGTGCCCCATCTGATGGCCACTACTCCCACCTCTTCTCCCACCTCTTCTCCCACCTCAACATCTAACCCACACTCGGGCGCACAGCCGGCTGGTGCGTTTGTGTCCAAGCTGACGGGAAGGGCAGCAGTCAGTCAAATCACCAGTAGAGCAGAAGGGTCTGACCACCGGCAGCGCCGCCTGATGAGCGCCCGAGACAATAGCAGACGCTGAGTCAGTAACGGGATTAGAGGCTTCGCCCTCCGCCGCTGCCAACGCGGCGGAGGATTAAAAGCATCCGCACAAAGCAACAGAAACGATCTAAAACTGTAATAAAAGATGGAGCGGTTAGCAGAGGCGGTAGGTAGGGATTAATAATTGAGCTGGTTCAGCTCAGTTACTGGGTCAGCGTCTTCCTCCTGATGCTGGGATTAACAGTTGTACTCTAAAAACAAACATGGTCGCCCCACAACACAGGTTCTCCCATGACACCTCTGGCCCCCCCCACAACACTGTAGCATCTACAACACTCCAGACGCATACTATTGTAGTATCTGGAGTAGTATAGTGTGGGTGTGTACCACGTTTTCACTTACAGTCAGTTACTATTGTCGTCTTTCATTTTTTGCATCAGGATCAAGTTTTTCTTTAGAGTGCAAAATTCACCCGCAAATGAATTCCCCACCAATATAACATAATATATAAATATAATTATTGCAGTGTGAGAACACCAGGGCCACTTCAATGGTGCCACCAATGAAGATCACAGCACCAGGAACAACGAGCAAAGGCAAAAAGCAGCAGTTGCTAACCCCTTTGGGTCAGTCACGCTGCTCGGACAGAGGCGCTGGTTCTGCAAACACAACTGTGCCACCAGGTCTGCGCGTTGAGAAACACAGTCGCACACGGGCGCCTGCGTCAACCCAACGCCAACCAACAGCTCTTTACCCACAACAAGCTCCTCGGGGGCCGCAGACAGGATTTAATATCTCCCAATAAAAACGCGCTTCATTGTGCAGCAGACAAACGCACTTAGCAGATTAACGCGTCCGAGTCTCGGGGCGTCGCTGCGTCGCTCAGCGCGGGCAGCCGGGGCTTAAAGATGCAGACGGGGATGCAGGCGCAGGCTGGGGTTCAAGACTCCAGGCTGACGTGAGATCAGGAGCTCCCCGAGAGGAACTGGAGAGACGAGAACTCCCCCACATGTAAATGAGGCCTGCTAATTTCCTCAAATAGCTCCGTACACATGTACGCGTGTTAGAGAGCGAGGAGGTATCGACACGTCCTCGGGGACCGACGCGCTCGGCTCTGCAGCTGCGGCGCGTTTGTCAGGAACGGGAGGAAGCGGTGGCGATGGCGACGGGGTGGGGGGGGGGTTGTTTAGGCGTTCCCGCGCCTGCGACTTCGCCTTTATAGGTCCTCGTCGCTTCGCCCGTCGTTCCTCTAATTGAGGCGGAGGCTTTTGGTGAACGCTGCAGGCGCCTGGCAGCGGTCCGTCTTCATCGCTCTGCAGTTAGCATTCGTGCCTGCTTCAGCGCTTGCCTTCCCACCATAAAGATCATTAAACCGCTGTACCATTCATCATTTCTGATACCCCAAATAGGGAGGGGGGGGAAAAAAAGCTATACATTGTTCGCACGAGTCTCCTTTTTCTGTTTAATGCCCGCGCCTTTGAATGTCAAACTCGGCCCGGAATGAGTAAAAAGATGAACGAGCCCGAGGTAAGTGAGAGCCGGGCGCGGACCCCCCCCCCCCGCCCCCGTCACATCCAAACAGATTGGCGATAAATCTTGCAACAAATGACATAAAAATGCAGATCTGCGCCGCAGCAGGGGTTCCATACCAACACATTAGCTGGAGCAGGG
This sequence comes from Lagocephalus sceleratus, assembly GCA_911728415.1. Classification (NCBI taxonomy): domain Eukaryota; kingdom Metazoa; phylum Chordata; class Actinopteri; order Tetraodontiformes; family Tetraodontidae; genus Lagocephalus; species Lagocephalus sceleratus. The sequence continues at coordinate 9,331,571 of CAJVRN010000210.1, read as the reverse complement.
CCTCAAACCAGCGAGTGAGCATTGTCCCATCATCCCATGTACACGGGATGACGGGATGTTGTCAGTCTCACATCAGATTTACTGAGGAAGGTCCTCGAGCAACCGGGGTTCAGCGTTTGGATACAGAAGTTCTGGGTTTTTGTTATATTTTGTTATATTGGCTTCGAGCTGCGCAGCTTGATTCAAATCCCAGGACTCTGTTGCATCTGAAAAACTCCTAATTAAGATTTGGATGGAGGTGAGCTTCTGCTAACAGACACGGCTTCTTTAAACAAGGAAGCGTTTGCCACCGAGGTGGATCTGAGACGGTGAAAGGTTGGCTGCTCGTCAATATAACGATATCAGGTGATAACAGGAGGAGATAGAACACAAACAAACGTTACCTTCAAGGGAGAGAGTCCACAGCTCCAGACTGAGGTTCATTGTTTCAGGTTGGAAGTCACGTTTGTTCTGGACCCGATGTCACCGGGGCTGTTAGGACCTTTCCAGACCCCCCCCCTCACCTTCTCCACCCCCACCTTCTCCACCCCTCCCTACCTGTCACTGGTTGGGCTGTTAGGACCTTTCCAGACCCCCCCCCCCCCTCCACCCCCCACCGTCACTTCTGTTAGGACCTTCCCACCTTCTCCACCCCTCCCACCTTCTCCACCCCTCCCTACCTGTCACTGGTTGGGCTGCTGGTACTTCTCCACCCCCCCACCTTCTCCACCCCCCCCCCACCCCCACCCCCCACCCCCACCCCCCACCTTCTCCACCCCCCTCACCGTCACTGGTTGGGCTGTTAGAACCTTTCCAGACCCCCCTCCCTCACCTTCTCCACCCCCCCCACCTTCTCCCCGCCCCCTCACCAGTCACACCTGTTCCTGGTTCTGCTGATCACCACCTCTATTTAGGCCCTGCTTCCTCCCACGCTCGCTGCCAGCTTGTCCTCTCATACTCACGACCCTCCCGCCCCCTTTCCCGACCCCGCCCCCCCTCCCGGTAAACCCGACTGCCCTCCACCACTGGCGCCGACCCCCCCCCGTCCCTGGGATTGTCCCACCGCTCCTATTCTGTCCTGTCCAATAAAGCTGCTTGTCCCATGCTCTTCCTGGGTCCCCATTTGGGGGCGTGACCCCCCCCCAACTCTTTATTCACGGCTGCTGTGAGCGTCTGCGTCACAGGCGCAGGCTGCAGGTACATAAAACACACCCCATTAGCCTCCTCCAGACCGGCGAAGGTCAGACGGGACGCCGTCGGGCAGAGGCAGGCGCCCTCAGACGTCGGGGAGATGCTGCAGCGGATGGGCTCCTTCTACGGATACAGCTGCTCTCCTCGACATCCGACGGGCGCTGCAGACGTCACAACGATAAAGCGACGCGCGTGGGAGGGTCACCTGCGCGAGCGCGCTGTGGTGCATCAAACCGATGTTTACTGAGGCCACGGTGGGGTTAGGGTTAACATCTGTGGGAGGCAAGTTGAGGCTGTTGCAACAAAGTCTCGTCTCGTCTTCTCCCGCTTTATCTGGGTCCGGGTCAGGGGGGGGCGTCGGCTTCAGGAGGGGGGCCCAGACGGCCCTCTTTCACCAGCTCCTCTGGGGGGACCCCCAGAGGGAGATATAATCCCTCCAGGTAGTCCTGGGGCCGGCCACAGGGCCTCCTCCCAGTGGGACATGTCCTATTGATTGGTAAATCGATTGATTGGTAAATCGATTGATTGGTAAATGGAGAGCTTCGCCTTCGCTCATCTCCTTCTTCACCACGACAGATCGGTTAAGCGTCCACATCGCTGCTGAGGCCGCTCTGATCCACCCGTCGGTCTCCCGTTGCGTCCCACCCTCACTCCTGAACAAGATCCTGAGACACAACGAGTCTTTTGTTTCTGTTCCCAAAGTCTCCGCCCCAAACTATCAAGTCCACCCGAGCTGGCTGCGGATCTGACGATGGTTCGTCTCTGCGCCGTCAAAGAGCTTTTGCCTGCTTCGCTCTGCTGTTGAAAACGAGCCTTCGTTTCTCAAAGACGGGTGGGCGGGGGGGGGGGGGGGGGCGGCGTGATTTTAGCGCGAGTCGTCACGGCGACAGCCCTGCCAGCGAGGCCTCCGCTGAAAATCCGACGGGGAGGAACGCCACTTCGGCTGGTTCGAACAGAAAAGGCTCCTGTTTCTCGACGCGTGAGCGAACGCTCGACGCTCCAAAGGGGACAAAAAGCGTCGTGTTTGCGGGGGTCGGAGCCGTTTACGTCCCCCCTGTTTTTGAGATCTCACTCAGTTGGGCGTTTTTTCTTTCATTTGAATACAAAGATAATGTAAGGAATTATGTCAAATGTGACAAGAGTGAAAAAGAGAAATCCTAAAACTAAAGAGAAATCCTAAAACTAAAGAGAAATCCTAAAACTGAAGAGAAATCCTAAAACTGAAGAGAAATCCTAAAACTAAAGAGAAATCATAAAACTAAAGAGAAATCCTAAAACTAAAGAGAAATCCTAAAACTGAAGAGAAATCCTAAAACTAAAGAGAAATCCTAAAACTAAAGAGAAATCCTAAAACTGAAGAGAAATCCTAAAACTAAAGAGAAATCACAAAACTAAAGAGAAATCCTAAAACTAAAGAGAAATCCTAAAACTAAAGAGAAATCCTAAAACTAAAGAGAAATCCTAAAACTGAAGAGAAATCCTAAAACTAAAGAGAAATCCTAAAACTGAAGAGAAATCCTAAAACTAAAGAGAAATCATAAAACTGAAGAGAAATCTTAAAACTAAAGAGAAATCCTAAAACTAAAGAGAAATCCTAAAACTAAAGAGAAATCCTAAAACTGAAGAGAAATCCTAAAACTGAAGAGAAATCCTAAAACTAAAGAGAAATCACAAAACTAAAGAGAAATCCTAAAACTAAAGAGAAATCATAAAACTGAAGAGAAATCCTGAAACTGAAGAGAAATCCTAAAACTAAAGAGAAATCCTAAAACTAAAGAGAAATCCTAAAACTGAAGAGAAATCCTAAAACTAAAGAGAAATCACAAAACTAAAGAGAAATCCTAAAACTAAAGAGAAATCCTAAAACTAAAGAGAAATCCTAAAACTGAAGAGAAATCCTAAAACTAAAGAGAAATCACAAAACTAAAGAGAAATCCTAAAACTAAAGAGAAATCATAAAACTAAAGAGAAATCCTAAAACTAAAGAGAAATCCTAAAACTAAAGAGAAATCATAAAACTGAAGAGAAATCCTGAAACTAAAGAGAAATCCTAAAACTGAAGAGAAATCCTAAAACTGAAGAGAAATCCTAAAACTAAAGAGAAATCACAAAACTAAAGAGAAATCCTAAAACTAAAGAGAAATCATAAAACTGAAGAGAAATCCTGAAACTGAAGAGAAATCCTAAAACTAAAGAGAAATCCTAAAACTAAAGAGAAATCCTAAAACTAAAGAGAAATCCTAAAACTAAAGAGAAATCACAAAACTAAAGAGAAATCCTAAAACTGAAGAGAAATCCTAAAACTATCACTCACTTAAGGGATGTCAGTAGTTCTGGTTGTGGGTGAACGCTGGGACAGACTCAGTGAACCCTGGTAACCCTGGTAACCCTGGTAACCCTGGTAACCCTGCTGAGGTCGAGGGCCCACGTTAGAGGAAACGTTCAGCTTTTAATTAGCATGCACCGAACTATTAGAGATATGGGGAGACGTGTCACTACCGAAGCAGCCAAGGAGGTGTGGCCTAACACAAGCACGCTCGTGTTCTGGAGGGGGCCACAGGGCTCTGACGGCATACAAATCACACGGATGCATGTAATTACAGGCGGCCTTGTGTCGCACGTTTAGTTTTCCATCATGGAATCGCAGTTTTATGTTTTCAGGATGAGTGATTTCACCCAAATCAAGGCCAGGAGGCTGGGCTGAGGCCGGCCCACCGTGTTAACAGCCTTCAGGCGCACCCTTGGGTCAGCGGGGAGGGAGACGCAACGCCACGCCGCTCCGAAGCCGTAACTCACTCGTCGGAGGAGCGGCTCGTTTTAATTAACGACCTCTCGTCACGCTCAGCCGCGACTCCCGGCTCCTCGGGGGGGGGGGTCCGACGGCTCAGCGACAAGTTCAGCCGGCACCCTCAAACGGCGGCTGCTCTGCGTCGTTAAGCCGTCTGCCCTGAACGCCCGCTGGATGACAGCCCCCCCCCCCCACGCCCCCCATCCCAGCCAGCCTCCCCATCACCTATTCTCTCACGTGTGCAGACGAACCCTCTCCTCTCCAGACGCCCCCGTTGCCCATTTGAAGCCTGAGCGTTCATCACGCGGGCTCCAATATCGTACAGGTACGACTCCAATCACTCAAATGGGACCCCCCAACCCCCCCCACACACACACACACACACACCCAGAAAACGACAACAGAGCTAATCTGCGCTGATAGGCGAGCGTGTCGTCAGCCCTCGCGAAGGCTTTTAAACCGCCGTCGACAAATTTAATCTGGCGCCCGAGATGAAAATCTCCCCGGCGATCATTGATCTCCAAACACTCGCCTCGCCATCCGGCGCAGACGCGACCCCCAAGGGCCCCCCGAGAAGGAGCTGCAAAGCGAAAGCCGACATGAAAGAGGAGGAAGGACAAAAAAAAGGATGTAATTCAGGGAGACGGGAGAGCTGGGAAGTTGGGAAGCACATCCAGGCGGAGAGGAGACGGAGAGCAAACGACACGTTTAACGAGGTTATGGGCGAAGGGGGGGGGGGTGGGGGGGCGAGAAGGTGGACGGCGAGGAGTTCAACAGAGGCAGCAGAGCAGCCCTTCCTCCTCACCCCCCTTCCCCGAGTCCAGATGCAGCCGAACCCGGATGCTGCGGGCCCCTTTGGTGACCCCAGGCCTGACCCCATCCACCCCACACATTGGGGGGGGGGGGGTCACGCTCCCGTCCCGATTGCAGCGGCCCTTCCTGAGGGACAGGACGCCGGATGCCACAGCAGCACCCCGGTTACACAAGCAGGGGAAGAGCTGGTGTCTGACGGGTGTGTAATCCAATTAGAGCAATAAAGGAGTCGTAATTATCTGGAACAACAACAGGGAGTGAAACATGATTTTCCCCTCGAGGCGGCAAATCTGAACTTGTTAAATATTTTTTTGATCTAATATACATTACGGCTAAATCCCGACGACTTATTTCCCTCGTGACTTCCGACCTGAAGTGACATCACCGCGTTGTTTGACTTGCTGCACCGGTACTCTGGCTCTTTTTGACTTTAGCCGGGGTTCTTATCAGACGGCTCTTTACAGTTCCAGACAGAAATCGATGCTGCGAGCCCAGAGAATCTATTCAGCCATCTATTATTAAAAAAAAAAAAAATGTTCCAGGCGCTCGTGAAAGCAGAGTGTCTGCGAGGGGTACTAAACGGATCAAGACGAGAGCCGGTACGCGTGTGCGCCTCGGAGCGCCCGGACGCGCTCCCGTCTCCTCCTGGTGCAGCATCAGCAGGGTCAGGGCCAGCTCCGGGAGGCTTGACGTAAACTTTTACACCGTAAAGCAGCGCGGCTGGAGCCCCTATAGAGTCCATACGGCGTCCTGATCCACAACTTCCCCATGGTGGAAGCCCTCCTGAGGGTGACTGGGGGGGTCGGGGCATCTTCCAAAAAACGCAACAGCACCGACCGGAGAAGTGTGCGTGCGTGCGTGTGCGTGCGTGCGTGCGTGTATTTCAGCATGTTTGGAGATGAGACCCCCCCGTCTTGTTCTCCTGACAGCACCTTCTCTGCGCCCACGTCCATTCATCCGGAGCAGGTGCAGTTTTCCGGAACCATCCGCAATATTCTGCCCATAACGCCGCCCCGCACACGTCTCCCCTGCTCAATAGGTGGTGAACTGTCTTACCTGGCATGCACAGCAGCTGAGGAGGGAGGACCTCTGTCTCTTCACCGCAGCTTTTTTTTTATTTTTTTTTATCCACGCACTGAATCCAGCGCACTGAAGCGGCTTTTCGAGGGGGGTGTGGGGGGGTCCAGCGTCGGGGAAATGGAGTTTTAGGTCTTCTTAAAGGCGGGCTGGGAGGACGGCTGCGAGCTCGGGCATCTGCGGGAGAGGAGGCTGGATCCCGGCTGAGGGGAAGGCGACGGCAGCCCTGCGCATCTCCGAGCGCCAAGCCCGTTTGAGCGCTCCGCGGGGGGAGCGCAGCTGCGGGGGCGCGCCGCCAGGGGGCGCTGCGACACACCTAATTCCCCCCACCGAGGGCGAGGACGCGACTGGGAGCCAGCAAACTGGGAACCACAGAGAGCGCCGAGCCCTGACTTGTCCTGCCCAGCAACAAGAGTCATGACAGAGCAAGAGGGGAGGAAGATCTTGGGATCGACTCGGATGCAGATTGAACTGGATGGAATAAAAACTGTCAATCAGGATGTGAGAATGAGTAGAATGGAAAAATCAGCTCTTAAATTACAGTAATTTAATTGTGTTATTACTCTACCCAAGACTAATCTGTTCACTCTAATATTCCAGTAATATTTAAATATATCCACAGGTATAAAATACAAGTCATAGGGAGCTTTAATAATAAAACCATGTGAAAGAACATTATTTTTTTATCAATAACATGGTTCCCAAACCTCTCTGTGACACAGGAATGAACTGTTCTGCAGCGTTCACCGGCAGAGGTCACGGTCCCTGTTGCACTTCACCTGTGCTCAGGTCCAGCTGGGGGTCTGTGCTGCATGTCGTCCCTGTTTTACCCCCCCCCACCCCCCACCCCTCCAGCCAAGAAAAGATGGGAAAAAAAGGCCCCAGATGTTTTTAAAATCCACAGAAACATGCGAGCTTTGGCACAGTGCGCACTTTTGTAACATTAAATTTTGCCCGAGCCCCTTCAGCCCGTCCCCCAGATTCCCCGTGAAGCTTTAAAGCAACATTAAACTTTCATATTTGGCAGTGACATTTACGGGGACTGGAGGGAAACCAATGAGGGCGTAAATAAAACATGAAGGAGATTTCCGAGGGCTTGTGTTTAGAGGTAACAACCTCCCCGTTTTTAATTTATGAAACACTATTGTGGAATAACAATTGAACTGTCCCGTTGTGTCTGAATCAAAAAGGTTAGAACAGTTAAGCAGCTCTAAACTGTAATAAATGAATGTTCTTGTTTCGGTTTTGGTTGATCAGTTTTAAAGGTGAGCTCAAATATGGGTCAGACTTCTCCTCTGAGTGTCATAAATATAACCAGGGTCAGGTTTCTACTTTATTTAGGCTTGAGACAGATCCTCTACAGAACTCTACAGCACTGCTGTTTAAAATTAATAAATCCATAAATTCTGGGGTTTTTTTATTGTCAAAAACTTTAAGAAAATTAGGGAGAATTGTAAAAGTGTGTTTTCAATCAGCATTGGTTTTTCCCGATTCTATTTTTTTTTTTTTTTGGCTCATCTGTTTAGGATGCACCAGCTACAACAACCATCACAACCGTTGGGATAAATCCATCACTCCTGTCTCCAGCGCTTGTTCGTTTCCATAGAAACCACCTTCAGATATTCAAAGATGAAGGATTCTGGGTTTCATGCAAGGTCCCATTTTCCCACGTCCACCGCTGAGGGCAGAGGTCACGCGCAGCATTAAGGCAAACACCCCTGCCTCCCTCTCACACACACACACACGCACACACACGCACACGCACACACGAATTGATTCCAATCATTCAGGTCCACATCATCACACATCGAACACCACTCTGAAAAAGAGATAATTAGGTGTGCGTGTGTGTCTGTCTGTGTGTGTGTGTGTGTGTGTGTGTGTGTGTGAGTCTGTGTATGTGTGTCTGTGTGTGTTTGTACTTGCTACATGCCAAAGTAAAGTACCAAAATAAGACATTTTTGGGAAGGATGTTGCTGCTGGTCCTCACAACCTCAGGTCTGGTTGAGGGTAGAACAGAGTCAGACCTGGTTTTAGGGTTGAGGGTAGGACTGGGTCAAGGTCAGGGTCAAGGTCAGGGTCAGGGGGGTAGGGGTAAGGAGCTGGATTATGATGAAGATAGAAGTATGTGTGTGCATGTTTGTGTGTGTATGTGTGTGCGTGTGTGTGTGTGCACATGTGTCTGATTGCTCTGCGACCATTTTGGTCATTGCGCGTCTGCTCATGAGGTAATCAATCACCACCAAACAACGATCAAGCGGTCGTTTATTTTCTTCCAGCATAGACGAGGTCTCCTTCGTGCACGATTCTGGGGTCCTGAAACGTGAGGTAGCAACAGCTTCCAGAGCGTAGAGGACAGGCGGACGCCGTTGTCTTGACGACAGAAAGACAAATTAAAGTTGGTGTTTTAGAAGCAGCGCAGACAGACAGACAGACAGGCAGGCAGGCAGGCAGGCAGTCAGACAGACAGACGACAGACAGGCAGGCAGGCAGGCAGGCAGGCAGGCAGGCAGGCAGACAGACAGACGACAGACAGGCAGGCAGGCAGGCAGGCAGGCAGGCAGACAGACAGGCATGCAGGCAGGCAGGCAGGCAGGCAGACAGACAGACAGACAGACAGACAGGCAGGCAGGCAGGCAGGCAGACAGGCAGGCAGACAGACGGACAGGCAGGCAGAGGGACAGACATGTCCAGAGAACACCAAACAAGCGTGTGTGTACTTTCAACACAGTATAAATATGTAAAATATGTCATTACATACACGTAACGCTGTGTGACAGGCATATTTACATCATATACGTTTATATTAATTACATTGGACAATTTGACCTTTGTTGTTTAATGAATCAAAAGTGCGTTTAATAGAGGGTGAGAAGGAGCGGCGCTGTCTTTGTGGGCGCCTCATATTTACACGCCTCTAACACGCCGAAGAAACAAGCAGCGTGAGACGAGGAGCTCGGAGCAGAGCTGCTGCACCATCTGTCCCACATAACGTCTCTGAAGGTCAAAGAAATGGACTGAAACAAATCCCCATGAATAATTACACAAAAACAAATGAGACAGGACTCCAACAGCCCCGGCCCCCATTGGTCAGGGCAGTGCTAACGTGACGGCGTTTGTCTCTGTGTGTTATCTGGTGTTATCTCAAGAAGATCCCTCTGTGAGTCAATCAATCAATCAATCAATCAATCTTTATTTATACAGCGTCTTTTACCATCAAAAATATTTCAATTCAAGGCTCTTTCCAGGATCCCAGGACCTAACCCCAGACAAGCAACAGTAACAAGGAAAAACTCCCCTTTAACAGGAAGAAACCTTGAGCAGGACCAGGCTCATGTAGGGGGACCCTCCTGATGATGGACAGATGGGTAGAGAGAGAGGAGGAGAGGGAGGACAGGTAGAGGATAGAACAGGTAGAGGATAGAACAGGTAGAGGATAGAACAGGTAGAGGAGAGAACAGGTAGAGGATAGAACAGGTAGAGGAGAGAACAGGTAGAGGATAGAACAGGTAGAGGGTAGAACAGGTAGAGGGTAGAACAGGTAGAGGATAGAACAGGTAGAGGATAGAACAGGTAGAGGATAGAACAGGTAGAGGAGAGAACAGGTAGAGGATAGAACAGGTAGAGGATAGAACAGGTAGAGGATAGAACAGGTAGAGGATAGAACAGGTAGAGGATAGAACAGGTAGAGGATAGAACAGGTAGAGGATAGAACAGGTAGAGGGTAGAACAGGTAGAGGATAGAACAGGTGGAGGATAGAACAGGTAGGAGAGGAGAGGAGGGGAGAAGGGAAGGGAAGAGAAGAGAGCAGTGGAGAGGGGAGGAGTGACACCAACACTCAGCCACTCCAGTAGGTACGACTGTTCAGGTCAACACAAAGAGATAATCAACCTGTTGAAGTTCAAACTGACCTCCAGGAGGGGGCTGGGGGGGGGGCAGGGGGGTCTGAGTGCTTCAGAAACCTGGTGATCTACTGGGATTCTCACCCACAACCGTGTCTGTAGCCCACAGAAGGGTGAGAACATGAGAGCATGAGCAGCAGTCCTGAAGGTGAGCATCTCTGAAGGTAGGACAGACCCACCAGGACCCACCAGGACAGGAGGAGACTGGGACCATGGGGCCAGTTCAGATGAGGGGTCAGAGGTCACAGGTCCAACAACGTGAACCACGGAGTGCCCCCCTTCTGATGGAGACCAGCAGGACAATAACCACAAAGCTCCTGACATCTCAGACTGGTTTCTGGAACATGTAGGTGAAGAGCTAAGGCCACACTTGAGGTCAAGGTGTGGCGGCCTATTCTCTCCTCTTGTGTGGTGTGATGGCAGAGTCAGACGATGAGTGGGACTAAACATCCCTCTCTTTAAAAGTACAAGCACATTTGACCCAGAAACACCCAAATGCCTCCACTTGGCTCTGGAATAGAGACTCTCAACCAACATTCAGGCGTCAAAGATCAGAGATAAGGGAGATGTTCAGATGTGTCAGCAGACACACACCAGTGACGACGGTTTAGGGACCTTTGAGTTCCCTCTGAACATTTAAATGCAGGAGACCAAACAGAATCATCTGCGCTCCGTGATATTTTTTATCATTTAATAGACTCCTCCACCCGTCCTTATCTCCCGCCACGTCGATCGCAGCCTCGTCCTCAGTTCTGCCCCGGAGCACCAGGAATACGGACGGTCACCTCCAGACACGGAGCGAAAGGCTAATCAAGGCCCGGGAAGGCTCTCAGCTAGGCATGTGTGTGTGTGTGTGTGTGTGTGTGTGTGTGTGTGTGTGTGTGTGTGTGTGTGCGTGCGTGCGTGTGTGTGTGTGCGTGCGTGTGTGTGTGTGTGTCGGGCCGAGTGGAAAACTCAATAAAGAAAAGTTGGGAAAAAAGATCTTCTTGTGATGAATGTTACATTTGGTTTGATTTAGCAACACTTATAAAGAACTTACAAAGTTTTCAAAAGAAGCCAGGATGAAATGAACTCTGATGAACATCCATCCATCATCCATCCATCATCCATCATCCATCCGTCCACCATGTAGTTCATTTCTGTTGCTGTTGGGGTCTTGACCCGCCAGCAGGGGGCGCCCTGACCGACCACCGATGTCATCCAGAGGCCCAGACTTGATGACCTGAAGCATGAGCAGATCTTGTTCACCAGGCCCAGATTGCGTCTCACACCTCTGAGTTTCATTCGTTCACCGTTGACGCACAAACAGGAAATGCGCTCATTTACCACGACGCGCTTCCTTTGGCCCCAAGGAACGCAAAACCAAAGAGAAGGAAGCAGACCTGACACCACAGACACCACGACGGGACGGGCTCCTGCCCCCCGGTACAGGATTAAACACCCCAGGAAGAGGCTGAAGGTCTGGGTCCTGGACTCAGATATCACCGCCACACGTCTGAGCGAGAGCAGCGGCGACAGGAAGCAGGACAGACAACCGCAGCGGCGCAGCTTCGCTGACTGAAACGACTTCCTGCGTTTGTGGCGGATTGATCCGTGACTCTGTTGTCCTCTTTCCTGTGGTGATGTCACAACCCCGTAACCCTCCTTTGAGCTGCTCGGGTGACTATCAAGGCCATTATCGAGGATTTTAGGCTTCTCCTTGATGCTGCGTGATCATCCGACCGTCGTCCAAGAGCGCGCAGTAAAAGGACGGGGGTCCCGCCCTCGGGCCCTGCCATGGCGTGCCCTCCATCGCCGGTTCGCTGGCGAACAAAAGCAGACATCGCAGCCCAATTTTAGCCTTCGCCCACGCTCAGGATGTGTGAATATGCATGATGTGAGCGGTAATAGCTGGTCTCCGGGCTATAAAGCCCCCCCCATGTCACCATAACACCCCCCCCCCCCATGTCACCATAACGCCCCCCCATGTCACCATAAGTCAGCTCTCCTTCCCCGCTGCCCTTTGCCCCTAAAGAACCGGAGGAAGGCTCACGTCCTCTTCATGAAGGCGAAGCAAACCGCTGAGCGAGCACCAGACGTCAGGTTGTCTGAATTTTAATGAGACCGTCACTTATTAGGACGTCCCTAACCCTAACCCCCCCGCACCCGACACCCGGATCAGCCCGAGCCCCGCCCCCCACCTCTGAATAAATGGATGTGCTGAAACTGACAGGCTGTTGGTCCCAGATCACTTTGCCCCCCAGCGCAGGAGGCTGTGTTCCTGGGGGACTTGGGCTGATGGAGGGGGCCCCGTGCCTCAGGGGTCCCTCAGGACCTCTGAGGGGGGGTCCACCTGTACACACCGAGGTCAGTTGAAGGTTTACTGCACTTAAGTGTTGGGGTAGTTTATGTCATTCTTGCTTATTGTCTATTATTTTAAGTGTCTTTGTCGTGTCAGATTTCGCTTCTTTTTTTTCTCCAGTTCATTTGAGTCCTACAAGATTTCCTGCCATCAAAAAAGGGTGAAAAGTTGTGATTGGTGGCGACGTCGATAAAACCACTGCACCTCCCTGGCTGAAGTCGTCACCAAGGTTACGGAAATCCGTTCCAGGATGTGGTGACCCCTGTCAATCAATCAGTCAATAGTCGAGTCCCATCAAACTGCAGGTCTGAGCTGATGCATTCACACACTTGGAGGTCACGTTATGAAATGAGTAGCGCTGAAATGTCACCTGAGAGCTGCACGCTTCCAGTTTACACGCATCAAAACTCCTGATCCTCACGCTTGACTGGATTATTGGTAGATTAGTTGTTCCACCGAAGGGTTGGGATCGATTTCTTGATGTTGTGGTTTCTGTTTGTTCAGAGTCTGTTGCAATTTAATTGGAGGAACAGGAAGAAACCTTGAGCGGGACCGGGCCCACATGGGGGGGGACGGGGTCTACTGCTGGCAAAAGTGACACAAGAAAAAGATGTAAAGCTCTCACATCAGTTTATTTATAGGGCGGCAGACTTGAGTCAAACCTCCGACTGCTGAGGGCGGAGCCTCTAATCTGTTTAATCAGCCACGGTCTTTTGATGATTTGGCGAGCGTCTGTGGCGAGACGCCCGCCTCGGTTTTCATCCCCGACGCACGCGAGCAGAGATTAGAGTTCAGGCGTGTTTAATGGAACCTGCTTCAGATCCCACGCCTCCTAGCAGGGGGAGCCGGCGTGGAGTCATCGCCGAGTCGGCCCCGTGGGGCCGCGGCGGCGGGCAGAAGCCGCGCCGACATGAAAGAGGCGCCGGTTATTAACGCCTGTTTCCAATTCTCCACATCAAAATCCAGGTCAGCACTTTGGCACCGAGTTATCTCCACTGTTTGAAATGAACGTGTGGGCCTGTCGCAGAGAGAGGAATAAAAGGGAAGTGTGCCAGAGCTGAAGGGTTCTGGGGGCACATTTATACAACTTTTACTTCAGCAACTTCACCAAAATATGAAAATGTGCATCTCTTGTAAGAACAAGCGTCTTCTCTTTCAGTTGTTGTCAGGCAACAGTGAGCGTTAAGGGCTTGGTTTTGATGTGAAAAATCGAGAAAAGGCAGGAAATTCTGAACCTTGTTGGAAAAAACGAGTTCAACCCCAAAACACCAAAACAACACAACACCCACCCCCAAAAAACGCACATCAGTGAAACAGCAGACGCACACGTGTCTATCTAAAGCCCAGAGTGGAGAAGGTCAGGTCCTACATCCACACCAGACGCCCCTCTGAAGACTCCTGAAGGTCTGCTCACACGACCACGGGTCAAATGGGGGCCTGGCCTTGGGCAATCACCAAAATAAAATAAAGAGCAGCTTCTGCATTGTTATTGGTTGATGGCAAATCTGTATGGGGGGGGGGGTCTGGATCACAGCTCCTCTCAGAAGCCTCCTCAAACAGTGAAGCACACTCTTCCAGACTGAGTCAGGTTTAGAAGAAGGAGTGGCCCCTGTGCCCATCAGGCACGTCCTTCAACCCCCCCCCCCCCACCTCTCATCTGTCAAACACACCCCTAGTTGGTCCTCACACACCCTCACTATTCCAGACATGTCCATCTGATAAAAATATGATGCTGCTTTTACAAGATCAAGTGTATTTATTACCTCCAGGGTCTGAAGGGCATCCTTTTCCTATCACATATATATCTATATATTAAAACACAGACCTGAGCGATGTAAACACCCTGTGAACACCCAGATGTGCTGTACTGCTGTTGCCTCTCAGTCTCTTTAAAGAGTGTGTTTAAGGTCTGGAACAGAAAAACAACCCTCCCTTTTAACAGGGAGAACCCTGGTGCAGGTCCAGGTTCAGATGGGGGGAAGAGGCTCCTGCTGGGTAGAGAGGGAGGAGGGGAGGAGGGGGGGGAGAGGGGCAGACACATGCATCATACATGCGTGTGCAGCAATAATACATGATAGTACAGCTCAGCCTTACCTCACGCCAGTCCCATTGTGTTGACTCTACTGACACATCTTTTATTTTAATCATTAAAATATTCCATTATAAAAAAGAAAGGCATTCAGCAGTGTGTTCTGGAGATAATGACACTGCTCACAGTCCTCAGAGCTTTCTGGTGCACGCCTCTTTGTTTTCATGGAGGATCCAATCTGAGCTAAATGAAGGTGGACGCTGCTGCTTTCAGCATTAACTCCTAATAACATCGCGGGCGCGCTCACAAGTGCTAAATGACTTGGTTGCACTCATTTGGGTCCACCTAATTGGTTGTTTTCCCTTCTGGGCGCGGGGTAAGACGAGGGTCACGTCCCGCACCTGCTGAAGCGCAACCTCTGACGCCTCCGACGTCCAGCGAGGGTTGGGGACAGGACGCGGGGACGTCCAGACACCAGCCTCAGATGCTGAAAACACCACCCTGCGTCCGCGGGGGACAAAGTTGATGTTTGTTGATGTTTGCGTGTAATTTCTTTTGATGCCAGCATTCGGCCAAGTGGAGGCTGTTTCAGTGCGTTGTTTACCGCTGCCTGTGCTCGGGCGCTGGATGAAACGACACAAAAACCCACCGCACGAACGAGGACCTCGACATCTAAAATGCGCCCATTATGATCATTACCATAGGAGCACATCAGACAGACAAAAAGCTGAATATCTCTGCATGTTTTAAGGCCAGCTCAGTGTTCAGGCATATCTGGGATGTGTGTCGGGGCTGAACTCCATCAAAGTTGAAGAGAGAAGCACCTTTACCCTCCTGAGACCCCAGCTCTTCTCTGATACACATCCTTAACACGTCTCTATTCAGGATTATTGGACCTGATAAGTGTAAAGACTGAGAATCAGGTTTCAACAATATTGTGAAACAAGTGGTTTTTGGGGACAATGATGTCCACATGCAGGGACAATGATGTCCACATGCAGGGACAATGATGTCCACATGCAGGGACAATGATGTCCACATGCAGGGACAATGATGTCCACATGCAGGGACAATGATGTCCACACGCAGGGACAATGATGTCCACATGCAGGGACAATGATGTCCACATACAGGGACAATGATGTCCACATACAGGGACAATGATGTCCACATGCAGGGACAATGATGTCCACATGCAGGGACAATGATGTCCACACGCAGGGACAATGATGTCCACATACAGGGACAATGATGTCCACACGCAGGGACAATGATGTCCACACGCAGGGACAATGATGTCCACATACAGGGACAATGATGTCCACATGCAGGGACAATCAGTCTAAATGTGTAATAATATAATGTTTATGGGTCCATGTATGTGGACATTTGGCCCCACACTAAGAAGAATCAGCTTTTATATGATAGGTGACCCAACATCTAATGTCCACATGTGGACGCCAGGTCTGAGGAGGTTAATAGATGAAGATGATCAGAGTCACAGCAAACCTACAATGGAGCGTGTTATTTCCCTCTCAGCGCTGGAGAGACCGCAGCGTTTGTTACGTCTGTCCTTCGGGGGGAGGACGGCGGCACTGCGGTTATTTTCCCGGCTCGCAGCAGCCTAGCACGTTAAATGTAAACGTGCGTGAGGTGACGAAGGCGGCTTCATCCTCACGACCTCTGACCCGTCAGAACACGTCGGGAGGAAGCCAAAGAAAAGACCTTTTCATGCACTCGGTTTATAAAAGACGAACGCGCTCTCCCTTCTAATTCTCTGTCATTTGAAATGATGCACAACGTTGTGGGAATAATGGTTCCTGTTCGGGTGGACGTTAGCCTTGAATAATAATAAAACAGATTGATGGAGGAGCCCGCTCCCTCAGGTGTTTGTTCTGTACGAACAGAGCACATCAAACGGTGGGTTTCATTCCTTTCATCATTCACAAAAACGCAGGAAATCTCAACATTATCAGAGAAAATGAAAGATGAAACCTTCGCCGACAGACCTCGGGGAGCATTTGTCAGTGGAACAACAGCAATGAAGCATTTGGAGGACATTCAGTAAATAAACATCGAAATGAGCTCCCTGGTCAGAGAGCTTTGTGGTGTTCTGTCCAGCTCTTCAAGGCCTTTTCACTTTTCTGTCAGAGAAACAGTTCTGGAACAGATGTCAATTTTTAGCATTTTTTTTTAATTTCATTCGAGGCTTTTCAGTCATTTCATCTCAAAGCTCATCTGGGGCTTTTCTAGGTGCTCACATGTAGTTTTGATATGTGAGTTATCCAGTTAAATCAATAAATCCTCACTATGATGATGTTATCAATATGAAAGGAGTCACATTACCTTCATGAATATTACTTCATGAGTATTATCACCACTGTGGTAGTAAATAAGTAGAATATATTTTACCCCTTCATGTAATTGTCCTCTCTGCATGACTTTTATAAGATGCCCTGTGTTTGTGCGCTCGTCTTAATGTTTTATTTAAATGAGATGAAGCTGCAATTGGAACATTTTAGCTTTTGTAATATACAAATATAATTCTTTTTTCTTGTCTCTTCGTAACAGGGCTGCATGTATGCACCAGTAAGTTTTGGTTCGCCGTCATGAATCCGTTGTTGCAGTTATTATTTTCATGACGTTTTTCTTGTTTTATTATTTTGTTGTTTTATAATGTTGTTTTACTTCATAGATGCAGTTAAGTCATCGACCACTGCGGGGCAATGTTGTATTCTTATGATCCTTGTTGGTGCATCATGAGGAGCTATTACAGTTCTACAGGAATGAATCAGAGAATCTCATTTCGAACTTTGTAAATCGTATTTTGGACTTTTTTCATTTTTGCTGTTCTTGTCGCTCAGCAGCAGAAAACAAGCGTGGCTAGTCATTGTTTTGTATCAATATTAAAATCCTTTATCACCTCAATTATTTGCTGTTGTCAGTTTGTCTCTGTCGGCGGAGATAACACAACACACTCACATCAAACACACACTTGTCTGGAAACTTCTATTTGTGTGTGGGGAAACCAACAAATACTAATCCGTATCTAAGGACTCGGCAAACCCTCTACCGACCAATGAGCGCTGAGCTGGGAGCAACACACTGGTATTACTGGTGTTGGCGGTGGGAGCAGACAGGTTCAGCTGAGTCCCACAGCTCAAAGAGGGCAAGTCCCAACCTGCCCCAACCCCCCCCAACCAACCCAGCCAGACCCAGCAGTGGAGCTGCAACGGCTGCCAGTCCACATGTGCAGCGGGGTCGGAGGAACATTATCAAGTCACCAATAATCCTTCAACAGCGTGGGCGAGAACTAATCACCAAAAACAGGGCCAGCTATCAACCAGAATCTGATTTACTTCCCTGTTGGTGACCAAACAATGAGTGTCATGAAGTTAAATTCACTTTATGTTCAGAAAAAAATCCCTTTTTTTCCCAACAGAGTAAAACTGAGATGTGGATTAAAGCATGATGTGGTCAAGAGGAGGTGAGAAGAGCATAGAAGATGGAAAGAGACACACACTCCCTCTCTGTTGAGCACACACACACACACACACACACACACACACACACACACACACACCTACACGTATCTGCTGGCCCTCCACCCAGATAAGGGCCCCTTCTCTGTGGTGTAAACTCTGACATTTTGGATGGCGACAAAGAGCGCCACTGACATGTAACGTCCTCATTAACATGTCAAATGTATTACAACGCCAAGGAAGAGACCATGCAGGTCTGATGAATGAAGAATACTGGTAAAGGTGACATTGACGTGGAGCCTTTGCAGACACACTTGATCTTGCAGAAAAAGGGCCCAGTTTAATTTTCAGATTAATTACCTGGGGAGTCTAAAAAAATACTGTTTCCCCTTCGTTTTCACCGGTTGTGCAGTTTTGATGTCGTTTGGCGGCAGGTTTTGTGTATTGGAGCCTGTTTTTCGTGCAGGGTCCCACCCTGGATGGAGGATGGGGGACGCGTCTCCCTCCTCCACTTTTTCGCGCTCTCGCCCAGGTAGCGCCGCTCTTCGGTCCCCATCCACCCCCCGTCTGTTTCTCCCAGGGCAGATTACAGCCAAGGACAGAGGCGACAGCCTTAACTTGATTGAGTTAAGGCATTAATAGAGGGTTTTTAAGCATATTGCTTCACAGCTTTGGCGCGGCCGCGGGGCTGGGGAGCGCCTCTCAGCTGGACTCCGAAGATCGTATATTGACGATGCTCACTCCTCACCTGGAAACTAATCTGAATAAATTAGGATTCCCCCTTGATTTCGCTCCACTAATTGAATCCATTCCGTTGTTTTCCACTTGTTTATGAAATAAAACGTTTATGAGGTTAACATCATAAAGGATTTTTGTGTAAAAGCCGATCAACTTAGTCGGTACATTAACGCAAGCACAGAGTGAGACGTCTAGTTTTTTTCCATCTCGGGCTCAGACTGTGCGCGCCGGTTGCCCCGCCAACACCACTGGAGGGGGCGTGTCCATCCCCGCCGCCCATTGGCGGGGGCAGGCGCACGTCGGCGGAGCGGGCCCCGCTGATTGGCCGAGCCCGCCGCGTCACCGGCCAGCCGGGCGCTGATTGGCCGCGGCCCGCCCGGCCGCCGGAGAGCGCCAGAACCCGAGCTTGAGCGGGGCGGCGGACTCGAGCGCGGCGGCATCACGGCTCCTCCTCGGCGGACACTCGCTCCAGCAGCCCCGGCCTCGCAGCCTGCGCAACCCTGCCCGCTTGTGGACCCCCACGGCCCGCTTCTGCCCCACAGGGACACGCCACTGATGCGGCCGGGTCGCGCCTGAAGCCGGACGGACAGTGAATCCCGAGTTTGATCGGCCGGAGCCGGACTGAGGTGAGCGCGTCCCCCCGGAGCTTTTTCCTCCTCAATACCCGAAATACTGATATAATTAAAGGTAATTAAGCATCAGTTACCGGGGATCGACCACAATAATCCCGCCTGTATGCTCCCGTGGTCCTGTGGGGACTTTTATGTGTACTTTTGGTGAACTTTGTGGGCTCTGACCTCCCCTACTTCTGATGGGCGAGCCTCGATATAACAGCCTTATACCGCATAAAAAGGTGGTTTTACCCCCCCAGACGCCCCCCCCCTCACACCCGGGTAGAGACGAAGGTGTGTTGGTCGTGATCGTGTCGACACCTGGAACGAGAAGCCCGATTTTTAATAGTGGGGCGTTAGCGAGCTACAGGCTAATTAGCCCCGCTTGATAGCGCCAAAGTGAACTTTGCTTCCAGATTCCAGAACGTCATCACCCCCCCCCAGATATCACCCCCCCCGAGATACCACCCCCCCCACAGACCATCACCCAGCCCACAGACCATCATCACCCCCCCAGAGACCATCACCCTGATACCATAACCCCCCCCAGAGACCCTCACCCCCCCACACAGACTACTCACCCCCCAGAGACCATCACCCCCCCCACACAGACCACCCACCCCGCCCGGGACCATCACCCCCCCAATACCATCACCCCCCCACAGACCATCACCCTGATACCATAACCCCCCAGAGACCCTCACCCCCCACACAGACTACTCACCCCCAGAGACCATCACCCCCCCACACAGACCACCCACCCCGCCCGGGACCATCACCCCCCAATACCATCACCCCCCACAGACCATCACCCTGATACCATAACCCCCCAGAGACCCTCACCCCCCAGATACAACAACCCACAGACCATCACCCCCCACAGACCATCATCCCCCCACACAGACTACCCACCCCCCGAGACCATCACCCCCCTCACAGACCATCACCCCCCACAGACCATCACCCCCCACACAGACCATCACCCCCGAGACCATCACCCCCCACACAGACCATCACCCCCCGAGACCATCACCCCCCTCACAGACCATCACCCCCCACAGACCATCACCCCCCACACAGACCACCTACCCCCGATACCATCACCCCCCACAGACCATCACCCTGATACCATAACCCCCCCCAGAGACCCTCACCCCCCCAGATACAACAACCCACAGACCCTCACCCCCCCACAGACCCTCACCCCCACAGACCATCACCCCCCACACACAACCCCCCGTCCTGACCTGGTCCCTGTCCCCTCAGGATGGAGGTGGAGTGTTTGGCCCTCAAAGACCTCACCACCCCCAGGAAGAGTGTGAAGGCCCCCCAGGAGGAGGAGGATGGAGAGCAGAAGGTGAGGCAGGTGACCCCGGTGACCCCCCAAGGGGGGCGGGGCCGGGCTGGGGGACGCCGTCCGGGGGGAGCGGGAGTGAACGCACGGATGTTCCTCGTCTCAGGAGAACATCTGCAGAGAGCGGCGGCGCTCCACGCCCGTGAAGCCGGAGGCCGCCGCCGCCTCGGCGGTGCTGGGGGGGCGGCGGGGCGGCGCCCCCGATGGCGGCCAGGTCACGCCCGTGAAGCGCCCGCCGCTGGCGGAGCCCTGGACGCCCACGGCCAACCTGAAGATGCTGATCAGCGTGGCCAGCCCCGACATCCGCGAGCGCGAGAAGAAGAAGGTGATGTTCGCCCTGGCGCAGCGCGGCGGGGACAACGTCCCCCGGGACGCCGCGGGGGACGCCCCGCCGGACCACGCCCCCCAGGTACCCCAAGAGCTCCTCGCGTCCCGTCGAGGGGGGGGGCGGAGCTCCGGCTCAGGTCTGGCGCCGTGGGGGCGTTGCCATGGCTACAGGGCTGTCTCTCTGTCCAGTGTGAGGCGGGAGAAGAAGAAGAGGACGGCGAGAAGAAGCCCAGCAGGAAGCAGAAGAGCCTGGGGCTGCTGTGCCAGAAGTTCCTGGCCCTCTACCCCGACTACCCCCCCCCCCAGAGCCCCATCTGGATCTCCCTGGACGAGGTGGCGTCCAGTCTCGGTGAGATAAGCCCCTCCCCCTCCCCCTCCCCCCTCCCCCAGGGGAGGTCCGGACCAGCTCCGACCTCCCCGGGCCTCAACATCTGGGCGCTTTCTGCCCCCCCTTCCCCCCCCAGGAGTGGAGCGGCGGCGCATCTACGACATCGTGAACGTGCTGGAGTCGCTCGCCATCGTGGGGCGGATCGCCAAGAACTGCTACACGTGGCACGGGCGCCAGCGGCTGGACGCCACGCTGGAGGAGCTGCAGCGGCGGGGGCGCCAGCAGGGCTACCACCTGCACGTGGAGGGGGAAGGGGGGGCGGGCCCGGGCCGCGAGGACGAGGGGCCCGAGGGCGACGCCGCCAGCGGTGAGCGGGGGGGCCCGAGGGGGGCGGCGCCGAGAGGCGAAAGACGCCGGCGTCCGTGGGGGTCTGAGCTGTTTGTTTTCGCCCGTAGCCGCCGGCAACCGGAAAGACAAGTCGCTGCGGATCATGAGCCAGAAGTTCGTGATGCTCTTCCTGGTGTCCTCCACGCAGACCGTCACCCTGGACACGGCCGCCAAGGTCCTCATCGAGGACGGGCGGGACGCCTCCAGCCACAGCAAGTACAAAAGTAAGGGGGCGGGGCCTGTGGGAGGGGCGGGGTCTGGTGGGACAGGGGGCGGGGCCTGGAGGGACAGGGGGCGGGGTCTGGTGGTGCAGGGGTGGGTCTGTGGGGGGCGTGGTCTGGAGGACAGGGGCGGAGTCTGGAGGGACAGGGGCGGGGTCTGGTGGTGCAGGGGCGTGGTCTGGAGGACAAGGGGCGGGGTTTGGTGGTGCAGGGGTGGGTCTGTGGGGGGCAGGGGTCTGGAGGGCAGGGGTCTGGAGGACAGGGGCGGGGTTTGGTGGTGCAGGGTTGGGTCTGTGGGGTCTGGGGAGGGACAGGGCAGGGGGCGGGGTCTGGAGGACAGGGGGCGTGGTCTGGAGGACAGGGATGGGGTCTGTGGGACAGGGGGCGTGGTCTGGAGGACAGGGGCGGGGTTTGGTGGTGCAGGGGTGGGTCTGTGGGGGGCAGGGGTCTGGGGAGGATAGGGGGCGGGGTCTGAAGGGCAGGGGGCGTGGTCTGTGGGGATATGAGGTGTGGTCTGGAGGGACGGGGTCTAAGAGGAGGGCGGGGTCTGGGGAGGACGGGGCGGGGTCTGGAGGACAGGGGGCGGGATCTGTGGGGTTAGAGGTGTGGTCTGGAGGGACGGGGTCTAAGAGGAGGGCGGGGTCTGGGGAGGACGGGGCGGGGTCTGGAGGACATGGGGCGTGGTCTGGAGGACAGGGGCGGGATCTGTGGGGTTATGAGGCGTGGTCTGGAGGGACGGGGTCTAAGAGGAGGGCGTGGTTTGGAGGGGGAGGGGGCAGGACAGGGGTCTGAGGGTGTAGAGGGCGTGGTCTGAGGGGGCGTGGTCTGGGGGGCGTGGTCTGGGGCAGGTCGCCTCACCCCCTCCCTCTCTGCAGCCAAAGTGCGGCGCCTGTACGACATCGCCAACGTGCTGACCAGCCTGAAGCTCATCAAGAAGGTGCACGTGCGCGAGGAGCGCGGCAGGAAGCCCGCCTTCAGGTGGCTCGGCCCCGTGGAGTTCGCCGTCGGCGCCGCGACCGCGCCCCTGCCCTCCGTCCCTGAGGACCCCAGGAAGGCGCGGATGACGCGCCACGCCTCCTTCAACGCCCCGCCCGCCCCCGCCGCCGCCCGGCGGCAGGTCAGCTCGGCGCCCTGCAGCCCGAGGCCGGAGCCCAGAGGTAGGACGAGGCCGCGGGGGACACGTGGACGTCTCAGACGGGGGGCTGATCCCTCTCTCCCCCTCTCCCCCCTCTCTCCCCCCCAGCCCTGCCCACCCAGCCCGTGGACTACTCCAGGAGCGGCGGCGGTCTTGACTTCGGGAACGCCACCGAGTGAGTTCAGGCGCTGAACCCGCCTCCTGAAGCGGACCATTAGACACCTGTTGCTCACCCCCACCTCACCCCCACCTCTCTCCCCTCCCTCCCCCCCACAGCGCTCACCCCGCCCTGCTGGTGCCCTCCCTCCACGGCGAGCACCCCCTCCTGGCCCCGCCCCCCGCGCCCCACTGCCTGGCCTACCTGCCGGCCCTGACCCCGCCCTCCGTGGTCATGCTGTACAGGCCGGAGCAGGCAGCCGAAGGGGGGAAGAGGAAGAGGGGGGAGGAGGGGGAGGAGGGGGAGGAGGAGGAGGGGCGGAGCAAGAGGCACCTGTCTGGGTTAGACAGGTGTGATCAGGTGAGGAAGGAGTGAGAGACTCACCTGGAATGATGAAGTGACCTCTCTCTATCTCCCTCTCTCCTTCCGTCTCTCTCCCTCCCTCTCTCTATCTCTCTCTTCTTTCTCTCTATCTCTCCTCTCTCTATTTCTCTCCCTCCCTCTCTCTCTTCCT
Organism: Lagocephalus sceleratus; assembly: GCA_911728415.1. Classification (NCBI taxonomy): domain Eukaryota; kingdom Metazoa; phylum Chordata; class Actinopteri; order Tetraodontiformes; family Tetraodontidae; genus Lagocephalus; species Lagocephalus sceleratus. Next base: position 9,308,196 of record CAJVRN010000210.1, on the reverse strand, counting down.
CCCTGTCTCCTTCTCTCCTCTCTCTCCCTCTCTCTCTCACTACCTCTCCCCTCTCTCTCTTCCTCCCTCTCTCCTCTCTTTCTCCCCCTCTTTCCTCTCTATTTCTCTCTCTCTCCCTCTTTCCTCTCTATTTCTCTCCCTCCCTCTCTCCTCTCTCTCTCCCTATTTCCTCTCTATCTCTCTCTACCTCTTTCCTCTCTCTATTTCTCTCTCTTCCTTCCTCTCTCCCTCTCTCCTCTCTCTCCCTCTCTCTCCCCTCTCTCCTTCCGTCTCTCTCCCTCCCTCTCTCATTCCCTATCTCCCTCCCTCTCCTCTCTCTCCCTCTCTCTCTTCCTCCCTCTCTCCCTCTCTCCCTCTCTCCTCCTCTCCCTCTCTCCTCTCTCTCCCTCTCTCTCTCCCTCTCTCCTCTCTCTATTTCTCTCTCCCTCTCTCCTCTCTCCCTCTCTCCTCTCTCTCCCTCTCTCTCTCCCTCTCTCCTCTCTCTATTTCTCTCTCCCTCTCTCCCTCTCTCCCTCTCTCCTCTCTCTCCCTCTCTCTCCCCTCTCTCCTTCTGTCTCTCTCCCTCTCTCACTCCCTCTCTCCTCCCTGTCTCCCTCTCTCCCCTCTCTATTTCTCTCTCTTCCTCTCTCCTCTCTCTCTCTCCTTCCTCTCTCTCTCCTCCCTCTCTCCTTCTCCCTCTCTCTCTCTCTCCCTCTCCCTCGTACGCCCTGTTGACATCGTTTGTCCCGCAGGAGGACGCCGGAGGAGCAGAGCGTCCACAGGCTCCGCCCCCCCCCGGGGAGGGCGTCCCCAGCGAGGGTCCGGGGGAGCTCGCCCACGCCTCGCACTACCTCTACATCCCCAACGGCGCAGGTAGGCCCCGCCCCCCCCCGCACGCTCAGGTGACCGTGGGCGTGACTGACGCGCCCTCCGCGCCCCCGCAGGTCTGAACGCCGTCAACTTCCTCATCCCTGCCGCCGCGCCCGCCCCCGGCGTGGCGCTCAGCCCCCCCCTGGTGCCGTACGTGCTGCTGCCCTCGGCGGCGCTCTCCCACTACCCGCTGGCGCTCGCCGACTCCCCGGCGTCCCACGGCGGCCTGGGCTTCGGCCTCCCGGGCGTGGTGCCCCGCCCGCACTTCGTGGTGGGCGCCGTGCCGTACGGCTCCGCCCCCGGGCCCGAGAGGTCGCCGCTGCCGTCGCCGGCCACCCCGGAGCGCGGCGTTCCCCAGGGGTCGCCGACGGGGGCCCCGGGTTCGCCCTCCGGACCTCAGACCGCCGGCACGCCGGAGCCGCAGGTGGGGACGCCGCCGCCACCTCCAGCAGATCGTTTAAAAACGAGGCCTTCGCCTCGAGGCGTAAGCCCCGCCCCCTCACCCCCTCGTCTCCCCCCCCGTCTTCCACAGACTCCAAACGGAGCCGCGTCGTCCTGTTCCAAGGCCTTCTTTCGGACTCCGGGGGCGCTGGGAGCGCCGCCGCCACCGCCGCCGCCACGGCGGCTCCGGCGGCCAGGAAGCGAGGCTCGGCGCAGAGGAGGCTGGACGTGGGACACCCCCCGCATAGCTAGGCGCGCTCCGAGACGCGCGGCGCGTCTTCCGACCAACTCAGGTGTCTCAATGTGCTTTCAACCCGCCGCCGCTTCGACGGCGTCTCGGTCCCGACGCGAAAGTCGAGAGTTTTGAGGGGAAAGAAGAAAAAAAACAAAAACCCTCGGACCTGTTTATCAATCTACGTTATCGCAATCGGCCGCTAGTTCTTTGATGGAAAAATCGCGTTTTGTTCGGAGGTGAACCTTCATCGTGGCGTTCGTGACCCGCGAGGCTCAGTTCGGGTTCGACCGTGTTGCTGTGCGACAGCGCCCTCCTGCGGTCGCGGCCCGCAACTGCGCTACGCGTTCAGGCCTAATCAAGCTCGCCGAAACTCCCGTCTTCTCTGTATTATAGCCCAACTCCTATTTATATTTTAAATAATATATGACAGTTACAGGGACCGCAATGTGATGGCTTTTTTAGCACTAAGCGACAAACGCGCGCGTGATGAATATTTTGTCACGTGTGTGAAGTGTCTTTAATCTCCAATTTTCAGAACCGCTCGCATCAAGGTGTTAATCTTTCCTTCTAATCTTCGGTTTAAAAAAAAAAAACGAAAAAAAAAAAAAGATCCTGTCGGTTTATTTAGACGTCACGGTGAGGAGAAAAATCACTAAAGCCTTAAAAACGTTCGCGACCAGCCGAGTTTGTTAGGAAACCCATCAGGAGGACGAATGTTACTGGTGCTGTTGGATTTCGGGGCGTCCCGAAGCGTAGCGCTCGGTGGTTACGCGACGGGACGCTCTCAGGTACTTGAATACTTTACTGAAAAAAAAAAAAATGGAAATTTCACAGTACTGTAAAAATATTTGCCGATCTTCTGTTGTAGCGCTACGACCCCAGTCTCGGTGGGGAGGCTCCCAGTACGACCAGTCTCCTGTCCGCTGGCGCTGGTCGGGTTTCGGTGCCTTATTTAAGACGTTTCGGACCGTTTGGAGGTCTTCGGTCGAGCCCTCGGGGGCGTGGCCGGACGCCTGTGTACATAGGGAATGTTAAATGTTGTTAAAATAATGAATGTTACGCTGTTAGCTTCGCTAGATTCACACGTTGATCTCACGTTTTATAGTTGTCGAACTGCGCTCACACATGTTTGATTAAAGATGGATGATGCTCATCGACTGACGTGTTTGTTGCTCCCAAACGGAGATTCCGTGAAAACTTTACTTATTTTTACATTTATTTATAAATGAACAATCACGTAAAATACCGGTGTAAGAGAAGACGGGGAAAGAATAAATCGATGCTGAGTGATGAAGCTCATGGAGGTTTCGGGCTTCTGCCCCAGAATAAGAGCGCTCTGCTCCAATGTGAGTTTAAGCTTCTTAAGAGGGTTCAGGAGAGGAGAGGAGGTCCTCTAGTGGAAGACCAGACGTCTCTTCTTCAATGCTCATCCGTTCAATCTTCACTTTTCTATGTTTGATTTTAGTTTGAGCCCATTTTCAATAACATTTTAACAAAAGTGAACAAATGAAAGTGATGATGAAGATGGTGATGAAGATAATGATGGTGATGAAGAGGGTGATGGTGATGATGAAGATGATGGTGATGATGAAGGTGATGAAGAGGGTGATGCTGATGAAGAGGGTGATGATGATGATGAAGATAATGATGGTGATGAAGAGGGTGATGGTGATGAAGATGATGGTGATGAAGAGGGTGATGCTGATGAAGATGATGGTGGTGATGATGATGATGATGGTGATGAAGAGGGTGATGATGATGAAGATGATGGTGATGATGAAGAGGATGATGATGGTGATGATGATGATGGTGATGATGAGAGCAACTGATGAACGAGTTTATCAGGTTTGTGACCTGTCTGCCCCTCTGTCTGTCTAACTGACTATCTGTCTGTCTAACTCTGTCTGTCTGTCTGACTCTGTCTAACTGTCTGTCTGACTGTCTTTTTGTCTGACTGACTGTCTCACTGTCTGTCTGCCTGTGTCTGTCTGATTGTTTCTGTCTGTCTTTTTGTCTGACTGACTGTCTGTCCCTCTGCCTGTCTTTCTGTCTAACTGACTGTCTGTCTGACTGTCTGTCTGTCTGACTGACTGACTGTCTCACTGTCGTTCCCTCTGTCTTCCTGTCTGTCTGACCGTCTTTCTAACTGTCTGTCTGTCTGACTGACGGTCGAACTCATTACTCAAATATGTCCGACGGCCGTGAAGGCAGCAGTGCTGCGTTCACGCCCCCTCAGAAACCCCGCCTTCCTCCACGTCTTTCGGGTGCTGCAGCTCTTTCGGATTATAATCCGTCGAGGCTGCAGGAACTTCTGCTCATCCGGAGCTAAAGCGCCCGCTTCTGCTCAAACACGGTAAGTTAAACGACCTCTACGGAGCACCGAAGCGACGCTGGTGATGTTGGGAGCTCGGGGAACAACACGGGGTCGCTTTTGGACAAATCTCGCCTTTTAGTGTAAAGACGTAATTGTAAATAAAGGACGTGAGTTAGTGGAAACGGGTTTAAACTGTTGATGGGGTCGCACTAAATAGTCCTACTAACCCGTCAACGACGACAAAGACGTGAAACGTGACGTTTTATTCTTAACATGTGAAATGAGGAAATAAGAGATGGGATCAGTTTTAGTGACTCGGGAGGGCTGATAGTCAAATGTGTCTTCATCTCCTCAGAGGTGGAGCACACACACACTCACAGATCGACTTTTCAAAACAATGTAAGCCTTTAAATGAACTTTAGGTGACGGGTCCGTGTCTAGAACCGATCCTGTAGCAGCTGGTGTGTGCTCCAGGTTCTGAAGGCTGTCTGATCAATGTGGGCCTAAAGGTCACCACAGGGCCAACACGGACCTTTAATGGAGACCAGAGTGGGAGTTTAACATCTACACATGTCCAGCATGACCCTGTGAGAGCTGAGGCGCTTCAGCATCACTGTGATCCAGGAGACCACCAGATCTGATCCGCCAGCCCATCCCAGGAGCAGCTCCCTCCTCACCTCAGCCTTGAAGCTGCGAAGGTCGCACAGACGAGGCGCCGTCCCGTAATCGCACGGCCGTGGGTCCAGGGGTGGGTCCAGGAGGCCCCCGGGTGATAACGCCTTTGCCTCAGTCGGCTCCCTCTCCCCCCTCAGGACGCCGCCGCCACACATTCCTTTGGGTGTTAGTGCGTCCGGGCTCTGGCGTTGACCTAGAAACGTTGTCGTGACCCCGTTGGAGGGAGCGCTTGTACGGCACGAGCCTGGAGAAAAGCCTCGCGTCAGGTTTTGGAGTCTTCGACACACACGGAAGAGCTCACACACACACACACACACCAGTGTTTCCTTCACTTGGAGCTGGTGTGTGTGTGTGTGTGTGTGTGTGTGTGTGTGTGTGTGTGTGTGTGAGTGTGACTGAATAGAGACGGGAAAAGGGTGTGGCCGCGCACCAGTCTGAGCGCAGCTTCACTCCAGCTGACAAACAGTCCGGTTTGTGTCCTTTGTAATTGCTGGATTATGACACACACATTTCCTTTTACTTACCGGGGGCCGACTGGTAGATGTCTTTATTTTGTACGCCGCTGGAAAAGTAATTTAAGTCATTATTCTCGTTCATAGTTTAGTTACCAACTCTCCTTCAAACATTATTTGAAGGAGATATTCAAATAATGTTTGAACACACAATTATCACAATATCAACTAGACAGCACTGGGAGAGCGCAGACCTCCACCAAGTTTATATAAATATCAATAAAATCCGTCTTCTGGATCAGATCCGGATCAGCCTTGGGAATATGATAGAGGATCCCATTGTCCATCCTTGAGTCAAACCTCATGGGGTTTGGTCAAGAATTAACAGATATTGAGAAACAACATTTTTGGCCCCATTTACCACAATGTTAACGAACATTTCAAAGTGATCCAGAATCCAGGATTTCTTCCGGATCACCCCCAAAATGAAACCACTTCTTCCTTTTCACATTTACAACAAATCCTGAATATTTCATCAAAATCGGTCCAGAACTTTTTGAGTTATGTTGCTGACAGACAGACAGACAGACAGACAGACAGACAGACAGACACCAGCACAAACATAACCTCCTTTGCGGAGGTAAATATATACTTATAATAGCGTCCTTCAATTGTGGCTGATTAACCTTCAACCTTATCTCAGTTTAAAATGATTAAAATCTGAAAATAAGAAACAGTGTTGTCCAAGTTCTCCCAGTAAAAAGGGCCTGAAGGTCGAGTTGGGTCTGACGAAGGTCGCGTGGGCCCGTCTCACCCCCTGACGTCGTTGTCGCTCCTTTCCTCAGAAAAAGAACCGACGATGCCGAACTGGGGAGGGGGCAACAAGTGCAGCGCCTGCCAGGGGACCGTGTACCACGCCGAGGAAGTGCAGTGCGATGGCAAGTTCTTCCACAAAAGCTGCTTCCTCTGCAGTAAGTTCAGCCTCCTCGAACACGCTAAGCACACGTGTGCGTGGCCCAGAGGTTAAGAGACGGTGGTCCAAACAGACCGTCGTCAGGAAGCTTCTACGCTGAAGGAGGGCCTTCAGTGAGGGATCAACAGCCTTGTGATCAAAGCCAGGTGGTTCACCTTTGATCTAAGAACGAGGGCTCGCACCCCCGCTATTGCTTAGGCCAGTGGTCCCCGACCTTTTTATCATCGTGGACCGGGGGCGGGGGGGGGGTACACGTATATTGTTGATATGTCCAATCTAAATCTAAATCTGGGCCTTCTCCCCTTCAAAATAAAACTTTCATGCCTCGTTTTGATGTTTTTGCCGCTCAAGTGACCGAGATGTAACCCAGAGAATCCAGTCATTTTTCAAAATAAAAGACTGTTCAGACTCAGATAATAAACACAACGGAAATGATAAATTATGTCTTGGCGGACCGGTACCGATTGACCCACGGACCGGTACCGGCCCGCGCCCCCGGGGGTTGGGGACCGCTGGCTTAGGCGATCCAGGAATTTGAGTCTTCCTGAAGGTTCTGAAGGTTTTCTGAGAGCCCTCCCTGACACGTCTGGACATAACAAAAAAAAGCGAGAGCTCCATGAAGGAGGCGGCGCCGCTGACGCCTGTGAGCCCGGTCCGTTGTCGTCCTCACACTGGGCTATTGTCGGCGCCGGTCAGGTGGGCGGCCCGCTCCAAATGTCACCGGCAAAACGACGGGGAGGGAGGAGGACTACGCAGCGGAGCCGCGAAACACCAGTTTGTGTATCTGCTCACAGAAGCGCCGTTGTCGTGGGGGGGGGGGCTTTTTCCATCTTCTAAGAGTCCCTCACAGAAATGTCGCCCTACAAACGGGGCTCTTTGTGCCCTGAAGGACGTCCCGCAAATCAACGCCGCCGCGTCCATCGCGATCGCACGGCGTCGGTGGGAAGCGAGCGACGAGCGCGTTTTACCGGTCGGCCACACGAAAGCGGGCGGAGTCGGGCCGGTCATGGAGCCCCGTCGGCGTCCCGCCCACTCGCGGGACCTCCTCGGCCAACGCCGAAGGGTCGGGCGGCGTTTACGAAAGCGTTCCAGCTCCACACTGACCACGCCGGTGCTCGTCCACGCTGGGACTCCTGGGCAGCGTGGTCAGTGTTCTTCTGGGGGTCCAGAGATGCTGATGGAGGAACCTTCAGACACCGACTTGGGTATGAGAGATGTTTACTGGAGAGAACAGTCAGGTACAGTCGGACACTGCAGGGAGGCTTCTTGGTCCTGATGAAGATCTCCTCCTGTGCTGACTTGGGTAGCCCCTTCATCTGGTCCAGTGAACTCATCGTTATGTTCTCATGACCTCAACACAATTACCAGATGGTACAGAGGGTACAGGTGTAGAGCCCAGTCGGTTAGAAGAGGACCCAGGAAGGTGTGGGCCCCTGGACTCACACAGTAGTGTCCTATCGGGAGGAACGGGACCTTCAAATACTGAGCAAATGAAGACCCATATGACAGGACATACAATGGACATGGGTCCAAGATGGCGGCCACGTGGCTAAGAAACAATTGAAGGTTGTACAGCGGTCAAGGCCGCAGAGACACGGACACCCAGGCTGCAGGTAGCAGCTGGCTGAGGAGGAAAAGGCAGCGCCGAGAGCTTCTGAGTTCAGGGTCGAAGTGAAAAGACGAAGCAGGTCCCTCGCTCTCACTTCCCCTCGCGCTTTGACAAATGTTTCATTTGAAGGTGTACAAGCAGGAAGATGTGATGACGGCTTTGTGTGGAGAAACGTGTGTAACGTGTGTGTGTGTGTGTGTGTGTGTGTGTGTGTCCTCAGTGGTGTGCAAGAAGAGACTAGACAGCACCACCGTGGCCATCCACGACGTGGAGATCTACTGCAAGTCCTGCTACGGCAAGAAGTACGGCCCCAAGGGCTACGGCTACGGCCAGGGGGCCGGGGCCCTCAACATGGACAAGGGCGAGCGTCTGGGGATCAAGCACGAGGAGTAAGTGTGTGTGTGTGTGTGTGTGTGTGTGTGTCCGCGTCCCCAGGCGACCCCGGCGTCCTGCCGCCCCCGCGTTGACTCCCGGCCCAGCGTTTAAACTCTTCCCAGACGTGAGTGGGGGGGGGGGTTTGTTTGCTCGGGTCCCTGCGGTGGGGTGGCCGAGTTCAGGCCCCCCCAGGTGTGTAGAGTCCTCAAATACAGATGTGTTCCGAGAGATTGTTCACTCGTCTAATTCCCTAAAATCAGAGCTGTGTGCTCAATTGTTCCCAAAACAAAACACGCCTATCAGGTGACTCGTCTTGTGAAAGAGCTGATTACGCAACAGAAAGCCCCCCCCTTCTGTCAGCCGTCACAAAGGGCTTCATTCAGGGGCCTCTGGGGGCCGGCCGTCACCCTCCAGTGGGCGCCGGGGCCTCACTGGACAGGAGGACGCCTCCCAGCAGCTTCTATCAGTTATTAAGAGCGAGCCTCTCTGGTGAAGGGTCTGGGGCCGGAGGGGCCGGAGGGGAGCGCTGCCCCTGGGTCTACACGGACCATCATACGTCATACGGCGTTTGAATGTTGAGATGACCCCGTTTAAACAAGGTCAGGTCAACAACGCTCAATCAATCAATCAATCAATCTTTATTTATACAGCCTCTTTTACAATCAGAAATAGTTTCAAGGCCTTTCCAGGATCCCAGGACCTAACCCCAGACAAGCAACAGTGGCAAGGAAAAACTCCCCTTTAACAGGAAGAAACCTTGAGCAGGACCAGGCTCATGTAGGGGGACCCTCCTGATGATGGACAGATGGGTAGAGAGAGAGGAGGAGAGGGAGGGCAGGGAGAGGATAGAACAGGTAGAGGATAGAACAGGTAGAGGATAGAACAGGTAGAGGGTAGAACAGGTAGAGGATAGAACAGGTAGAGGATAGAACAGGTAGAGGATAGGACAGGTAGAGGATAGAACAGGTAGAGGATAGAACAGATAGAGGATAGAACAGGTAGAGGATAGAACAGGTAGAGGAGAGAACAGGTAGAGGACAGAACAGGTAGAGGACAGGACAGGTAGAGGATAGAACAGGTAGAGGATAGAACAGATAGAGGATAGAACAGGTAGAGGATAGGACAGGTAGAGGATAGAACAGGTAGAGGATAGAACAGGTAGAGGATAGAACAGGTAGAGGGTAGAACAGGTAGAGGATAGAACAGGTAGAGGATAGAACAGGTAGAGGATAGGACAGGTAGAGGATAGAACAGGTAGAGGATAGAACAGGTAGAGGATAGGACAGGTAGAGGATAGAACAGGTAGAGGATAGAACAGGTAGAGGATAGGACAGATAGAGGACAGAACAGATAGAGGATAGAACAGGTAGAGGAGAGAACAGGTAGAGGACAGAACAGGTAGAGGATAGAACAGGTAGAGGATAGGACAGGTAGAGGATAGAACAGGTAGAGGATAGAACAGATAGAGGATAGAACAGGTAGAGGATAGGACAGGTAGAGGATAGAACAGGTAGAGGATAGAACAGGTAGAGGATAGGACAGGTAGAGGATAGAACAGGTAGAGGATAGAACAGATAGAGGATAGAACAGGTAGAGGATAGGACAGGTAGAGGATAGAACAGGTAGAGGATAGAACAGGTAGAGGATAGAACAGGTAGAGGATAGAACAGGTAGAGGGTAGAACAGGTAGAGGATAGAACAGGTAGAGGATAGAACAGGTAGAGGATAGAATAGATAGAGTATAGAACAGGTAGAGGATAGAACAGGTAGAGGATAGAACAGGTAGAGGATAGAACAGGTAGAGGATAGAATAGATAGAGGATAGAACAGGTAGAGGATAGAACAGGTAGAGGGTAGAACAGGTAGAGGAGAGAACAGGTAGAGGAGAGAACAGGTAGAGATCATATAAACACACATAGATTCGTTATATTGAATAAGCAGAGTGGGTCAGCGGGGTCAGAGGTCGTGATGAAGGCGGTGATACCTGTGAGTGAACGTGTCTTCTTTGTCGCCCTCAGGCCGCAGACGCACAAGCGCACCACCAACCCCAACCCCTCCAAGTTCGCCCAGAAGTTCGGGGGCTCCGAGAAGTGCTCCCGCTGCGGGGAGTCGGTCTACGCGGCGGAGAAGATCATGGGGGCGGGCAAGGTAGCGCCGCCGCTCCGGCCTGAGCCCAACGCCGCCCCTTCAGCTCCGAGTCCTCGCTCACGCTCTTTAGCATCGGACGCAGCAGCAGAACCAACCAGCTTTAACACTTTTGAGCGCAGGAATGCCGCACACAGAACGCGCTTTGATAACGGAGGACGAGTCATCGACTTTGGGGGTTTTCCTCCTCGAATGAGATCAACACTTTTTACTGGAGCGTCGCTCCAAAGCGGCGTTACATTGTGGTCTGGGGCGACCCGAAGAGCGGTCTGCCTATAGATGATCACATCAGCCTTTAACGGCCCAGGTTGTAAACGTTAAAGAGTCGTGGGGGGGGGGTGTTTATCGCCGTGGCAACGCACCAGCAGCGGGACGTCAGCGAGGAAGATAAAACACGATGAGGACGCGAGCACAGACGTGTGTGACTGGAGGCACAGGAAACCAGTCCCTCCAGTTTGTGTTTGTGTGTGTGTGTGTGTGTGTGTGTGTGTGTGTGTGCAGAGGAAACAGACACCAACACTTTTCTTCCCTCTGAACACGCTGACCCTGTGATCCTGTTTACATTCAGACGTCACGCTCGGTGATGTCACATCTAAATGTGTTTTCTGATGGGAGAAACACTGTTTCAATGTCTAAAGAGCTTCTACCTCCCTCCCTCCCCCCTCCTCCCCCCTCCTCCCCCCTCTCCTCCCCCCTCCAGCCGTGGCACAAGAACTGCTTCAGATGTGCAAAATGTGGCAAGAGCCTGGAGTCGACCACTCAGACGGAGAAAGACGGAGAAATCTACTGCAAAGGTGGGATCAAACATCTGCCCACGCCTGCGAGGGCCGGCACTTCAAAGTCCTGACACGCACACACACACACACGCACACACACACGCATGCACACGTCTCACAGCAAACGCTTGAGCGTTTTAAAGGTAGTGGGCAAAAACACACCCTAGTGAGTGCACTAACTAACACAACAACATGATTGCACCAACTACACACTCTAGTTAGTACACCAACTACACACTCTAGTTCGTGCCCTAACCAGGGTGTGTAGTTAGTTAGTGTCCTAATAGGGTGTGTGTCTCCGTCTTTGTGCTCTCTAAGCCGAGTGTGCAGGTGATGTCATGTTCATCACCCTCTCCCAGCAGACCTCAGCTGTCTCACCCATGAAGGTGTTTTGAGGACAGGTGAGCTCATGTTCGATTACATGAGCAGACCGGTGCACGGAGACACACACATAATCACACACACACACGCACACATAATCACACACGCACACACATAATCACACACACGCACACATAATCACACACACACACATAATCACACACACACACACGCACACATAATCACACACACACACATAATCACACACACACACACACACATAATCAAACACACACACACACATAATCACACACACACACACGGTGTTTCCCATTGTGCTGCGCTCCCGTCGGAGCTGGGCGGTCCCACGCAAACACCAGGTGTAACACAGGAACAGACCACCCCCCCAAATGGAACGTGTCTGCTGCAGCCACATGTCCTCACACATGTCCTCACACGTGTCCTCACACGCTTGTCCCCGACACAAGACTGTTGTCGCTGTTGTCGTACTCTCGGGGGCATTTGTGTGTGTTGGGAAACGAAAGGGGGGTGAATCCCCTCATCCCGTTTGGGGGCGTGTCCGTTAGCTTGTGGTGTTCACGCCCCTTCACGTATTTAAACCATGCGGTCCTTCCCTTCCTCCGCAGCTTGTTACGCCAAGAACTTCGGGCCCAAGGGCTTCGGCTACGGGCAGGGAGCCGGCGCCCTGGTGCACGCTCAGTGAGGGACGGGACCCCAGTGACGGACCGGCTCGCTCCCTTCGGCACTCCCGTTTTTAACGTTGGCACAATTAAAAACATCCAGAAAGCAGTTTTATTCAGATGTGACTGGATTTTATTATTAAAAACCATTAAAACTGAACCATGCCCGTATGCTTACATCTGAGGTGGACTTACAGTGGCGTCTGAAGGTGGGCAGAGAGGCACTGGAGATGAGGATGTGCTTTGCCTTTTTTGGGGGTTTTTTTCCTCTAAAATAATTCCGTGAAATGAGGGGGGGGGGGCTGTTGGAAGAACTAGTGAAGACACATGAAAGTCCTCCTGGGTGAGCCGACCTCTGCCCTTAACGAAAAAAAAAAAAAAAAAAAAGGCGATGCGGGAACGCGACAGTTCCCCGGTCCTGATATGACCCCCCCCCTTGACCTAACCGCAGCTGCTGTGTCCCGATGAGGAAAACGACGCGGCGTGAAGACGGAAACCCTCCCCCCTTTTACGGTGTGATGCGAACGCGAGGCCCGAAAACTCCCGGAGGCGTGGCCGTTACGTCACCTCCCTCTAACCCCTGGACTCTATTGCATGATCACGATCCAGCTTTTAGAAAAAAGAAAAAAAAAAAGAAAAGTTGGCTCCTGCCTTTAGTTCTCTAGTCTCTTTGCTTTACACTTTGTACATCCAGTGGTATAACAAACCCAGCGCAGTATGACAGACGTTAAAAAAAGTCCACAAGCATGAACATTCAAATATATTACACACTTGCACAGGGGGGAGGGAGGGGGAGGGAGGGGGGGTGGAGAATCCAGCCCACCTAAGAAGACTTTCACAAAACACACTGGATCTGAGAAAGGAGGGGGGGCAGGGGGGCGAAAAGAAAACCGGAACGCTATGCAGAAAAGTCGCAAATACGTAACATTCACTATATACAGACACGTGGCTTTGCTGGGGGCGGGGGTGTCGCCGTGGCGACAGGTGGAGGGGGGCGTCGGAGGAGAAGAGCCCAGCGGTCCCGAGCATCGTACATGCAGTGGCGGTTGTTTTTTTTTTTTCTTCTCGTGGTCAGGAGGTTAGAATGCATATAGACAGCGGCGCGGGGAAGCGACGGCCGTACGCTCGGAGGACCGTCCGCGCGAGCTCCGTTCCATCGGGAGAAACGTCCCCGAACCGAAACCGGGAAAAAAAAAAACAAACAAACGAAACAAAAACGAAACCGACTTCCGAGCAGCACCGTCGACCAACACGGGGAGGAGCGGTGACGGAGGAGCACGCGCGCAGACGCTCCTCTTCCTCGCTGCCGTCGGGGTCCAGGCAGGAGGTGATGGGAGCCCTCCCTCCCCCCTCCTCCCCCCTCTTCCTCTGTAAACAATAGAAGCATCAGTGTGAAGCGGTGCTGCCGGGTCCTCGCGCTCGGCAACGAAAAACAACAACAACAAAAAAAAAATCAATCTGAAAAGAGAAATAAATCAGTGCAATGTTGTACAGGCAGACAGGAGACGAGACAGTAAACAAACAAACAAACAAACATGGAATGAGCCTTCCTTGTAAACGAGTGTGTCCCCGCTGCTTCCTCAAGCGTCCCTCTCATGGACGCGCCTGCTGCTGCCTCGGCTCTACAGCGAGACCCCTGGACCTCCACGCCGGACCCTTAAAGACGACTCAGCTAAGATGCGGTTACCATGGCGCTGGAAGATAATAGCTTTCATCTATAAATAACTTTAAAATAAATATTCCTGTATCACATTATCTGTAGGATATTTTCCGACGCGTCAGCAGCGGCGGAGCGCTGGAGGAGTCCCGACTGATGGACTTAATACTGCGCGGCGGGCAGGCGGATATCTGCTTATTACGGTAAAATAAAGGAAAATTAAAAAAACCCGTCCTTTCCAAACTCCTCCAGCGGCTCCGCCTTTCCTCCGACGGGTCGGCGAGCGCTCTCGCTTCATCGTGGTGCAAAAACAAGATTAAAACGACGTTCCCTTATCTCTATCGCACGTCCAGACACGTTTATATTAAAATAACAATTAAAAACACAAAAGTCCTTCCTGCTTCCTCGTCCGCCTTACGACAGGACCCCCGCGGCTCCTGGACCCGTCAGACAAGTAACATGTAGGGCACATCCACGGGGACGCCATAAATAGGGGGGTTGGGTGTTGGGGGGGGTGATATTGCCACTTCCTGGCGTCGCGTCTCTTAAAGTCAGGAGCTTCGAGGTTCTGGGGCTCCTCTTGGTCTCCGCTCTCGCCTGGCGGCATCGCAGCGTCCCAAAGGCTGGAGGAGAGGCTCCCGTCCGTACGGTCACCGTGGGTTACTGGAATAAACGTGGTGGGGGGGGGGGGCAGGGGGGCGTTGGTGAGATGGTCACATGCTTGTCCTAATCTTTTTTATTTAAAGTCTTTTGATCGTGGTGGCGAGATGGTCCGGAGGTGGGGGGGCGGTAAGAAGCGCTCCTGGGGAAAGCGTTGCTCCGATATGCGGTTGGTGCGCGAGGGGGGTGTTGGGGGGGGGAGGGGTCTTCCTCTACACCAGCTGGTAGCCTGAGCCGGACGTCTGGTCGTACTCTATTGTGTACTGTGTGGTCCAGTCCACCGCCACGGGCCGGAACAGGCCGCAGCAGCGCAGCTCGAAGAAATCCACGAGGTTCCTGAAGCACCCGTGGCTGGAGAAGAGAGGGGGAGGGGGGGTGAGGCGAGTAGACCAAACAGATAAACAAGACCTTCCAGGGCCTTGAAAACAACATGGATAAACCTGCTTCTACTCAAGGAAATGTTGTCATTTGATTTCTATTTTATTCAGTATTTATGTATATATGCTTATAATGCTTATATGTATGTGTGTGTATATATATATACATATATACATACACACACATATACATATATACATGCATATGCTTATAATATATGTAATATATGCTGTATATATGCTTATGATGCTTATAATATGTATATATATTATGTATATATTATATATATCTTATAATATATGCTGTATATTTGCTTATAACGTTCTAATCTTATTTGTATTTATTTACTCTGTTTCTATACTTTGTATAAGCTGCTACTACCATTCAAGTTCCCTACGGGATGAATGAAGTACATCTTAATCTTAATCTTAATCTTAAAGAGGAGGAAAGCGTTTACTTGAAGGGGCTTTCGATCGACGTGGCCGTGACTTTAAAGTGCTTGTATCTCCGGGCGTTCATCCTCTCGTTGGTGGTGATTCCCAACGCGGCGATCTGAGTGGGAGGCAGAGTGAAGTCAGAGGACAGAAACGGGGGCGGCGACGGCGTTTTGAGGCGCGAACCTGGTAGAGCTGACACATGATGAGCACCGCCACCCACATGAAGTGGAAGACGCTGTTGAGGAACATCCACAGCATCCACGGGGAGCAGGAGGCGATCTGGGTCAGGTAGAGCCAGAACCCGTCCTTGGCGTAGCTGGTGGAGCAGTGGATCCTCCAGTCTGGGGGGGGCAGGGAAGGGGCGGAGTCAGAGGAGCGGCGGCCGGCGAGGGGATCAGGGGGAACGGGGGGATCTACTCACAGGAAATACAGCCGTACATCATCCAGCAGATCATGCAGAGCAGAAAGAACAGGTAGCCCATGAAGTAGCGATGATTTCCACTTCCTGAGAGAGAAGGAGGACCAGAACGCAAAGGAATGAATACTGGGAACCCTGGAGGTGGGGCTGGAGGGGGTTCTTAGTGGGGTAAGAAGCCGTTTGGGTCTTCCTGCTCCCCGGTTGTTACGTCCTGAAGTCATGCTGCTCTGGACTGAACACCTCTTCATCCTCTCATCTTCAGTAACGTCACTGTTAACCTGAGTAGTGGATACACGCCCGTCCCCTGAACCAGTCACTACGGTCTCTGCCTCCTGACCAGCTGATTTAAGGTGGAAGTTCAGCAGGCCGTCTGGTCTCCTTCCTCCCTCACATCTCCTCCTCTGGGCCTGTACCGTCTCATTCCTCTGGTTTCTGGGTCATTTTCAGGTTATTTGACTGTTCCAGGTTAAGCAGGAGGATATAAACCCCCTACTGTCCTCAATTTGACTAAATAAAAGTCTATTTTACTACAGAACACAACCAGATTGAGCAGAATCCTTTAACACTGGTTATTTAGTTCCAATCACAGCGTGCTCTAAAGGCTCGTACCGACACAGTTGCCCACCCAGGGACAGTGGTGGTCAAACTTGGCGATGCAGCGGTTGCACACGGCGCAGTGTTTGGACCTGATGGGCTTCCGTATCTGTGAGGTCACACAAAGCAGAGAGAGGTTGCCCCGACCGTTGCTGGTGCCCACTGCGCCCGTCAGCGTCTCCGCCCTTTACCAAGCAGGTGCTGCAGAATATGCTCAGGTCCAGACTCCCCGTCTCTGCCAGCTCCACGATCGTCTGCAGCGAGACACAAAAAAAGAGGATTTTGAAGAGCTAGAAGTCTTCCTTGTTGTTTGTTTGGCAGCGCAACAAAAGACCTACAGATGTACGAGCCGGGTGGGATTTCCATCTGAACGATCACACTGGAGGCCCGCGTGATTCACTGAGCCCAAACAAAAGCGCCTCGGAAACGTAGTTTCACTCAACCCCCGTTTGTTTTTGGACTGGAAAAAGAAGCCGGCTGCGATTATTTGATGTGATCGGCGGCGTCTTTTCACTGCTCACGTTTCTGATTCGACAGCTCGGATCTCCAGACAACCCAGATAGACATCACAGCCCCGCTTACGGGGGGGGGCCGAGAGGTGGAGGGAGGTCCTCTGTAGGAAGAGGAAGGCTCTGAAGCCACGCTAACAATGCAGGGTACATTTAGCTGCTCGTTGGTGAGCGGATAAGAATGAGGGCCTCTGTTGTCCTCCGTGAGAGGACAATAACGATGGAGAGAGAGATGATAGGGGGTGCACCCGTGAACAAGCACTGCGCATTTTCTCAGAGACGAGGAGACCAGACCGCGTATGAAAATGCGATCGCCGTTCATCAATTCACCTTTTTCTTCTGCTCCTCCGACGCTTTGATGATTCCCGGGTCGGACTTCCAGGACTTGCCGAAGTTGTAGAACAGGGCCAGGGAGTTGATCAGGAAGGGCAGGTGGACGGTGGCGAAGGGCAGATGTGCTGCCGGGTTAAGGAAGACTTCCAGGCGCACCTCGAGAGCGCTTTGAAACAACCCTGTGAGTAAATGGCTCAACGGCTGTGGACCAAAGCACAGACAGAGAGGTCCTGGGACCCCCCCCCCCCCGATAACACCTGATGATGACTGGTTCAACAAACGCTTTCACACACATTCACACCCATCCACACATTTCCCACAGACACGTCACACGACACCGAGGCTCCCTGGGGGGATCTATACTGTGAGCGCGCTCCCGTACGGCCTCGAACAGCCGGTCCCGTAGGTATGCGGGCGTCAGCTGAATGTGGCGGGAGGGAAGCCAAGACACACAGAGCCCCGCGTGATCGCAGCAGCGCCCGACGCCGCGCGAGAGGAACGACCCAAACCGCCACAGCACCATCACGCCGCCTCTGACGGCGGTCTGCGCCGATCGATCGCCGATCAAAGTCGTTGATCGGGTTTGTGCTCGCCGCAGAGACGGAGGCGCTGGTCAACAAACGGGACCCAAAGTTCCTGTGGGAGAGACGCCCATCAACTCTCATTAGTACTCAACGGTCCTTTGGAAGACCGTCGAGGTGTGCTGTGTGTTTAAGTGTGTGTTTAAGTGTGTGTGTGTGTGTGTGAGAAGGATTCCATCACAGCTGTCAGCTAAGGTCAGGGGGTCAAAACCCGACATAAAAAGAAGCCAAAAAAGAAATGAAGATTCCAGCACACACGACTGGAATGGTGGCGGAGGCTGGAAAGGTGCTCAGCTGAAGCTTCTGTGTGGGGTTTTTATGTCTTTCTGACATCACTGCGTTACTTCCAGAAGCTTCCTGCTGGAAAAGCATTCAGGAGCGGAGCCTGGGGCGGAAAGTACGATCCCTGCCAGCTCCGAGACAAAAAGGGGAATAGCGCAGCTCAACTTGATGCGAGTCCATTCACAGGCCCACGGAGGATAAATGGACAGAAACAGTAAAACTGTTACAAATAAGGGATAAAAATCTCACCTGGAAGGCAAAACAAATATTGGAATTTGAATAGCGATCACATTTCTTGTTCAACTCCAAACACATTCTGACAAAAACACCCACAAGCGAAATTAAACGGGAACGTCTGTTTTTGCGTTCATTCAGACAACCACCGAGTTCTTTAAACCAGATGTGGGACCCATTGGGCTGACAAAAAACACGAATATTTATACTGCACATATATAAATATTTATGTGTCCTTCCAAATCCAAGTTCAACAAATGTTCACAAAAACTGCAATCTCACAAAACGTGGAATTCCAGCGCCCCGCCGCTGGGCCTCAGGCCACCGCTTACGCAACCGCGCCGACTCGCTCTGTGAAGGGAGAGCTGAGCGATCCACCGCTCGGACATTACAAGCTGTGAGACACAATGGAGGGACGTTAACGGCGGGTTCAAACATTCACACAAGTCCAGAATGATTTTAAAAGTCCTCCCTAAGTGGGGATTAGAGGAAAAACCCTGAGATGTTGTGTCATCTCCCAAACGTGGTAAAGAGCTGCGGGACACGAACGCCACACCTGCCAGGACCTCCAAAAGACGAAAACATGAACAAACCTTATTTCTGTGCAAGCCTCAGCTAACCGCAACTTGAGCTTTGCAAACGACACGAAAACCTGTTTCTAAGAGAAACCGCAGATTCCAATAAATAAATCACGTAAGTGAAGCTGCAGCGGAGCTGAAGGAAGGAGAAACCTGTGCTTCTCGTTTGAGAAACGCGGGGACATTCGACACAAGGAGACGGCTGCAGAGACACAAGCGACCGCCCAGTTCTCATCCTGAATGATCAATAAAGCCCCACACATCCACCTACGACCACACATTTACCTGTGAACCAGCTCAGGGGACAGGTAAGAGCCAGGGAGGGCTGCAGCCATCAGCTTTATAATAAGGTACATTTGCTTGTGAACAAAAAAGGCCCAGAACAATTTGCTCTTTCAATAACCAGAGGTCACAGACATCTTCCGCCCCGCCACGAGAGACGAGCGCCGAAGCGCGAAATGGCCTCCGCAAACAAGGACGTCGCCTCCCGCAATTAGAAGCTTGGGAACAGAAAGCCGATTCTTCCACAAAACGCTGAAATGAAAGAACGTGAACGGCGGCGGAGCCAACAGAGGGTCACGGAAGGCACGTCGCCCTTTTTTTTTCCCATTTCCCAAACAAGCTGCTGGACAACACTGAACCTCACTCAGGAACAACAGCGTGACCTCACCACACTGAAGGACGAGGATCGTTGCTCCTCATCCTCTTTACAGATAGCCAACAATTAAAAGTCATTTATGCACATTTACATTCGTTCCAGCGCCATCAACTCGTCCTCTACTCCGCTCAGAAACGGACCAGTCACAGGAAGACAAGGATATCTTTCCAGAACCAGTAGAACCAGGTGGTGTACATCCAGAACTTGGTGGCCAGGTAGATGCCCAGAGGGAGGGCGCTGTGCATGGAGTGGTCAAAGAAAGCCCTACAGGGACACACACAGGACAGAAGACGTGAGCGGGTGCGAAGCAGCAAGATAAGCCCACCTGGAAACGTCTCAGGGAGCCCCATCAGAGACCCACTACCATTTTGACTCTTCAAATATGACCAATAGGACCCCGGTGGGTGTTTTTGTTTAGGGAAAATCATTCTACGCAGAAGGCTGTGACATACTTGGAGAGGAACTGCACAGCGATCCACATGCCCGCGTACATGAGACCCTTGATGAGCCAGGAGTCGATGTCCAAATCAGCAATGAAACCGACCAACCAGATGACCACGAAGGGAGTTCCCAGCATCACCTTTTGTCTGAACTCCTGCAGAAAAGCCAAAACATTAAAGTTACATAATGAGAGAGAAGTGATGAAAAAAGACACAGGCGATGTTGTGGACATGATTAACTTCCTCAAAGGCACTAGGGCAGCGCCCGTAACTCAGGATTGAACTGGCTTTTGATCAATATAGCTGACATTTCTCATCCAAACAACACAAAACGTGGTACTACACACTCTGGTACCCGCAGGATGAAGCCTACCAAATTTGAGATCAATCAGATGAGCGTTTGGAGAGTTACACACACAGACAGGTAGACATTTGTCACACTATTAAATAGATTTGCAAATTAAATATGTGTATAATATTTGTGTAAAACTACGTAGATGAATAACACCAGACAGACATTTGAAGTCTCTCATACTGCATGCGCAGCCACTTCCTGTCAAGCTCTCTTGTGAAAGAGCCGACGGGGCTCCGAGTGTGTAAACAGGCGTGCAGACACACTCCGCCATCGCCAAAGGGCCGCCAGAGGAGGAGCCCGCTCTTGTCTGGACAGGTTTGTGTGAGCTGAACCCAAACGGCGTGGAGCTGCGGCTACGGCGGGGGGGCTGCAGGTCGTGTGCGAGCCCTCGGGGAACCGGCGAACTGACCAGCAGCCCACTTCAGAACGCGATGGCGCCCGTTTGCGGCGTCTCGCGGCGGCGCGCGTGTACCTTGTCCATCTTTAGTCGTTTCAGGTAGGACGGGCTGTCGTAGCCCTTGGCCTGCCGCGCCTCCTGCAAGTGGTTGATCATCCACACGTTCTTCCGTTGCTTCGCGAGATCCAGCGGCGTCTCGCCCTGGAGAAGACCCGTCGAAGCGGTCAGCGCTACAGCTCCGCCGTTGCATCGCCCCCCCCCCCCGAGGAGGACGCTACCTTGATGTTCTGCGCGTCGACGTTGGCGTTGGCGTCCAGCAGCAGGCTGATGACGGTGGTGTTGCCGGCCAGCACGGCCCAGTGCAGCGCCGTGTTCTTGTGGTACTTGTCGCCCAGGTTCACGGACACGTTGAAGGTCAGCAGGAGACGGGTGGGGTCCACGCTGTCGCGGGGGGGGGGGGGGGGGCATCGAGTCAGAACACACACACAGTCTCACGAAGCCTCTAAAAATGAAGGCTCTGTTTTTGACTTCACCAGCTATGACACAAGGGAGAAAGTATGTTTAGAGTCCATTTATCAAGTTATTATTTCTTCTCCCTCTGTCTCCTAGCAACAGTGGTATCTTGAAATATCTCACGGACGTTCACTTCACCGTTGTACACATACAACGTTAAAAGTAAACCCGACGTGCTTAACCTGACACACACGATCCACACCCACCGAGGGACAATCTGGAGATCCCACTCATCCCAATAAACATGTTTTTGGACTGCAGGAGGAAACCACAGCACTTGGAACCCCCCCCCACACACACACTCACACACTCACTCACTCACTCACACACTCACACACTCACACACTCACACACACACACACACACACACTCACACACTCACACACTCACACACACACACACACACACACACACAGCTCCATATAGAAAAGTCTGGGTCTCTCTCTTGCTATGTCGTATTTCATAAGTCGGTGGCTAAATTGTCATTTTATTAAAATCCCTCTAGTTCCATCTTCTTGATTAAAACACATTTATTAAATCTGCGACCCCCGTCTTCCAAACACCAGTGCTGAGGCCACGTACTTGACAGATCAAGACCATCAGACACGAGCAGAGACAGGGACATCTACAGACGAGGAGCGGAAACACAGCCTTTCATTAGCAGAAATTACACGTAACCAAGTCCCTTTTCATCCCGACCTTTGTAGAACATCCTGTGGAGTTAAGCCTCCTCATAAAAACTTAAATAGAAGCGGCAGCTCAGCAAACTGCTTAAAGTGAAATATTCAAGTGAGGCAAAGGAGCAGTGCTAGAACTTGTATTCCCTTGTTAGCACTCATTCATGTGAGGAAGGTGGTGTCTGTGTGAGTGTGTGTGTCTGTGTGAGTGTGTGTGGGCTTGCTCTAGCTTGCGGGATTAATGCACGTCTGCACCAAGCGCAGACTTTCCCCGCCGCCAGTGTCTCATAAATCTGTAGCTAAATGAGCGTATTTGTGTTCAGTCCCACAAAGTACAAGCACACACACCTGTGTGTCCTGTAAGCCGCCCACATCAGAGGAGTCATGCCATTCTGATCCATCATGTCGACGTCCTGGAAGAGGGGGAGAAAAAAAACATACGATAAGAGAAGATAAGAAGGAAAAAGAAGTGGTGGAGCTCCCCCTGCTGGAGGAAATGGGTATAGACGCTTTAAGACATTAAAGCTGATAATGTATTTTATTTCGATGAGTAAAGTTCACGTTTAATGTCCCCCTCTCAACTATTTGATGTTTAAACCATAATATCTATACTTGAAATGCCCAAGCTGCTCTGCTGATGCCCACCTGTCCCTTGGCGATAAGGTAGGCCACGATGGAGGTGTGGCCAAACTGGGCGGCCAGATGAACGCAGCTGCAGCCCTCGCCGTCGATCAAGGACGGGTCCGCTCCGTACTTCATGAGCTGCACCACCATCGATAGATGGCCTTGTCTGGGAGATGAGAGGGGAAAAGAACAAACAAGGAGTAAATCAATACCCTGGTTCCTGTTCCAATTTTACAAAATCTACACGTATACACACGTCAGGTTACAAAGACCACGAGCAGCGCCATCCGTCTCAGGGGTCTGACACAGTTTGGGCTTTAGCTGAAACCCGAGTACACGGTATGTGATCAATCGAGCGAGCGTCAGAAGGCTCGAGCGCTCAGAAACGGAGGTGGCGGTGGTTTTAAAGGTCACCGGAGGAGGGCCGTGAGGACGGGGGGGTCACAGAGGGACGCCGCTCCACCTGCGAACCAGACGGTGCAGATGCCTCGTGTCAGAGCCATCAATAATTCAGGGCGAGGACACTTCACGCGGGGCTGGCGGCCCGGGAGAGGAGGCAGGCGGACGTCACGTGACCGAGCGCTTGATCAAAAGAGGAAGGAGGTGGGAGCGGAACACTTTCCAACAACCCGTGTCGTCACTAAAGCAACCTTATTGAAGAAATGACTTTCAAAATAAGAGACGTGTTGGGAGGTCACCTGGTGGCCCAGTGCAGAGGCGTGGAGTTGAGATCTCCTCCCAGCTGGTCCACGATGGCTCCTTTTGATATGTAGTACCTGAAACACAGGAGGGACCGTTATATACAGATTTATAGTCCTCAAGGAGGAACATTTACAGACAGAATAAAACATATTAAACCATTTTTACATGATGAAGAGCATACGACACCTTTACCCTGCTTTTAAAAACTAAAGGTAATTCCCTTAATGCTGAAAATGCAAAGAGAGGAAGGGTTTTAAATCTCTTTCTTGGACTCACTTGACCAAGTCTATCCTGTTGTTGATGGCGGCCCAGTGGAGGAGCGTCACGTTTTCCTTGTCTGGCTGTCGAACATCGAAGCCCGCCTCCACCAACTCTCGGCAGCGCTCGAAGATGCCATACCTGCAAGCACGAGCGGTTTGTTGTATTCACCATTACACTCAGTTCAGCTTCCTCCAGCTCAAATCAATGTCGAGAGAGAGAGAGAGAGAGAGAGAGACTGAGAGAGAGACAAAGACAGAGAGAGAGAGAGACAGAGAGAGAGAGCACAATATTCTAAACTAAATGTGTTACACTTCTTCCTCACAGCGTGATCTGACCCGACCAACACAAACGTTTGTGTAGGTGAACTCACCTTGTGTAGGTGTCTCTCCACAACTACTGTTGTGTTGTGCACAAAAGCATGTAACCTATTGAGTTAAAGCGCTAGGTGTGCATGCTCATGTTGACATTCCTGGTGCACAGGTTTGCTAAAACACAACACGTGCGTCCTCGTGGAGCAGATTTAAGAGGTTAGAAGGACGTCGACACAACAGGTACGACAGGGGCGATGGGAGCACCTGGGCCAGGTGACTGGGACAGGTAGGGTGCACCTACGTCACCGCCACCGTCAGAAAAATAACATCCAACTTTGACTTCATTAATCTGAGCTCAGCGAGGAAGCCCCCAGTGGGAACCAGAGCATCCACTCACTGTGTGGCTTTGACGATGTCCCACGTGCTGTAGTCGTCCACGTGGCTTTTGCGGCTCACGTTCTCGTTGTAGCCGTGGTTGTAATGACTCTGGGGTTTGATTTCCTGGAAAGGGAGAGCCAGGAAAAAGCGCCATTAGCAGCGGGAACAAATTAGGCGGTAAGGATTAAATATGACATTGTCAGAGTGTTGGAGCACACAAAGGTCGTCGTTTGTTTACCACCGAGGCCGTTTTTAGAGTGGATTAAAATACATACGGTGTTTTCCCCAAAGAAAACAGCGTCACACGCGGACCTGCAGCTGTAAGAGGCACACGGGCTGGGCTGCTCCTGGAGCGCATACCCGTCACACAAACATGCAGACGGCTGCTGACATTCAATTAGCATCCATAGTAACGTCAAGAAAACCACAATTAAACTCCATCACCCGGTAACGACGGCAGACTCTGTTAAACAGGGAACACACGCTAGGCCAGAACAAGGCATGAAAAGAACCACCTAAAAACACCTGCCAGGGCATATCTAGCATCTTTAATTCCATTTTTTCCAAGTTCAGAACCACATCATACACCCAAACTGTTAATAAACGCTGCAATCTACAAATAAAAGTAGTGTTTTCTTAAATATTCATTTGATTTAACAAAATAATATGGTGATAATAATCAGATTTCAAAACACTCCCAAGGTGTGGAGATCCCAGCAGCATCGGAACGCGTCTATATTTAGAAAACAAGTTGTAAATGTAATTAACAGGGAGGGTGTAAAAGACGGCATCTTCAAAATATTACAGTATTTGTAGGCGTCGGCGCTGCTGGCAGGCGCTTTTGGTATTTACTGCCAACTTTGGCTGAGCGACAAACTCCACATTCTGTTTCAACGGTGCTATTAGTCCAGGCTGAGCCACACATACACACACACACACACACACACACACACACACACACACACACACACACACACTCACACACACACACTCATATACACACACACACACACACACACACACACACACACACACACACACACACACACACACACACACACACACACACACACACACACACACACACACACACACACACACACACACACACACACACACACACACTCACACACACACACACTCACACACTCACACACACACACACACACACACACACACACACACACACACCTCGAGTAAAGACCACTCTCGCTGCTTCTGGATCATCATGAACAGAAAGTGCTCAGGTTCGGTGTCACAGCTTAACCTTTGACCCTCTCCACTCACTGTCATCTCTAACATGCTGGCGGTGGTGGCTCTCTCACCACGTTGAGACAGCTTCAGTCTGCTTACCTCACTCACACACACACACACACACACACACACACCACTGTCCTACTGAATCAGAGATGATGCCTGCCATTTCTGAATTTAAGATACTGCAAGATTGATTTTTTTGGTGTGAAGGGCAGATGTTGTGTGAGGCAGCAGCCCGTTTCCCCTCGTTGGCACTGGTCAATGGGACGTTTTGGTAATCACCCGTCTCTGAGAGGCTGAGGGTTCCGCGGCCTCATTATAGAAGTGTCCCAAAGACGGACTCTGAAAGTCTTTTACCACAGAAAACTCAGTATTTGGAGTTGTGGCCCCAGCACCCACATCAAATGGCCTCTGTTTAAATCAATATGATCAGCCCTGATGTGCTCTACCCCCCCGTTGGCTGTCGCTATAATCTGATCTACCGTTTCCAGAGGCTGATTTGATTATCAGGGAAGAGTTGACATTCAAGGATCAGCACTGGGCAGAGAGAACAGCCCCCTGCCCTAGGGAGTGTGTCCTGTACACACAAGTATTTACGTCTCTCTCTCCTCACCTCCATATATACCATATATATACCCTGATGCAAGAAAGAAAAGGAGCGTTCCGCCTACACTCAACATGTCCAAATAGCTTCAATCGACGCCCCAGATAGAAGGTTACACCCAGACACAAGCGAGGGGCCGCGAGCCCAGCGTCCAAACGCTGCTTCTCTATTACCTTGGAGGTGATTGAGCCCTTTTCATTTTTTTAAAATCAAAACTTAGACCGTCAGTATACGCAGACATGTTCTCTGGTCTGACCGTCCGCTCCACGCTGAGGTCTCAGCCGGGCCGCTCGAGGACATACAGACAAACTGGAGGGGAAATCGCTGACAGTTCGGCAGGACCGACCAACAGAAGGCGATTACGTTAACAACGACCGGGAGACGTCGCAGGTAACCTGATATATCAACTCTGGGGTAATTATGATCAAGGGATCAATCGACACCAGATTCTTGAAATATCAAAAAAATAAATAAAAGCATAGAATCAAGTGTAAACTCACGTAAACCGAAGCACTCGCAGAATAAGGTTTTGCATACAGAAGCTCTTGATGTGCATCAAATGTCAAGTAACAGGTCTCCTATACGAGCCGGGGGAGGTGCAGAAAAGTAAATGAGCGAATGAAACAGATACAATTCTCTCCTGTAGGTCTCCCCCGGTGCTGCACCTTCCAGGTGAGGCTGCAGCTTCAACGCTGTTGATAAATGAACTGACAAATTAGAAACCACCCTTCTTCAGAGAGAAGGGGCGCTCGGTGTATCGCATTTACAGGGCAGCCAGAGCGCCGCGGACGATGCCTTTAACTGCACTGAAAACTGGCTGGGACAGAACGGCTCTCGGGAATGACTTAAAGGGTTCTCTCTGGAGCAGAGGTGGATCGGATAAAGGACGACGGGGCGGAGATGCCTCTCGTTATCCTGCGCCATTTCCAGACGGCGCATGAATACGGGACAATAACGGCATAAAGTCTTTGGTGTTTAAAATCACAGCGCGTCGCCGCGACAGCGACGGCCAAGAAGTGTGTGTCTCAGACGGACGTGGATGACAGTGACGAATGGAAGCACAGCAAAGCGCAGCTCTGGAACCTAAACGTGGACATTAAACACACGTAGGACAGGACTTGGAATGTTTGGTGTGACTTCAGTGATCCTGTTGTGCGGTGGTGTCCAGGTGAGGGGCGGCGTTACCCGATGACCCGGCAACAAGCCTCGGCTCTGGCGGGCTATGTTAGAAGTCCAGAGCATCAAGGTCAAACGAATGTGCTCAAGAAGGTTTCATTTCCTGCATTAACACATCCCATAAAGGCCCCCGTTTCCCTGGCAACATAACAAATGTTCTCTATCGATCAAACCTGAATCCATCCTCAACACATCCTCTCCCTGGTGATGACATCTAATAATAATAATAATAATAATAATAATAATAATAATAATAATATACACACAGCTGCATGTTACAAAAAACCTAAAGAGCCTCACAGAATGGTGGGTGTACTCAAAAAGAGCAGTAAAAATAACGTCTGAATTGGTGTGAAATGCAGAAATAAATCAGTAAATAAGTAAAATAAATAATAATAAATCGGTTAAATAAGTAATAAATCGGTTAAATGCGTTCCCAGTAGCAAGAAGCCTGGAGAAAAAGGTCCAGTTTGGTTCACCTGTCACCTTTATCCTGCAGGTCCTGAAGGGGTGCACACCTTTATCTGGAGGTCAGGCGCGTGCCCAGGTTACGGCCGGATTAAAGGGGGTGATTTGCGGGTTTTGGGGGGGCTCGAGCAGAGGTGGAGGTCGAAGGTAAAAGCGGCTGTTGTTGCTGCTCCGGCTGCAGCGCTGCAGGCTAGCCCGGCTAGCCCGGCTACATCGACGGGCTCAGCCTCCCCCCGGGCCCCGCTACGGCCCCCCCCTCCCGCCGGCCCCGGGGCGCCTCCGCACCCCCGTCTGATCTAATCCGGGATTATAATCCGCTGTTCATCTTTACTGAAGCGGTCCGGGGGGGGGGCAGCGTTAGCCCCGCTAGCCTAGCGGCTAACCCCCCCCCCCCCACTACGATGGTTCGACCGGGGAAGCGGCGACGGTTCCGACTAAAGAGCCCCGGGAAACGAGCGTGTGAGCGCGGGCGGGCGGGTCGGGGCGGCGGGCGGCGGCCGGGGGGGGCTTTACCTCGGGATGGAGGATGGGGACGCAGCCTGCCTCCTTCTCATACTCCTCCATAGCGACGACCATCTTGGGGCTGCTCGCTGAGCATTGTGGGTAAGAGGGAGGCTGAGCTGGGGGGAGGAGGGGGGAGGAAGAGAGGAGAGGAAGAGAGAAAGAGGAAGAGAGAAAGAGGAAGAGAGGAGAGGATGAGATGAGAGGAGGGGAGGAAGAGAGAAAGAGGAAGAGAGAAAGAGGAAGAGAGGAGAGGAAGAGAGAAAGAGGAAGAGGAGAGGATGAGATGAGAGGAGGAGGGGAGGAAGAGGAGGAGAGGAAGAGGAGGAGGAGAGGAAGAGGAGAGGAAGAGAGGAGAGAATGGGAGGAGAGGAGAGGAGAGGAGGGGAGGAGAGGAGGGGAGGGGAAGAAGAGGGGAGGAAGAGGAGGAGAGGAGGAGAGGAAGAGAGGAGGAGAGGAAGAGAGGAGAGGAAGAGGAGAGGAAGAGAGGAGAGAATGAGAGGAGATGAGAGGAAGAGGAGGGGAGGAGAGGAAGAGAGAAAGAGGAGATGAGGAGGGGAGGGGAGGAAGAGAGGAGGGGAGAGGAAGAGGAGGAGAGGAAGAGAGGAGGAGGGGAGAAAGAGGAAGAGAGGAGGAGGAAGAGGAGGAGAGGAAGAGGATAGGAAGAGATGATGAGAGGAGAGGAGAAAGAGGGAGGGGGAGAGAAGGGGAAGAGAGGAGGAGGGAAGAGGAGAGGAGAGAGGAGAAGAGGGGGAGGAGAGGAGGAATATTTCATTATTAAAACAATTCACATTTTCAGTTGTTTTAACAAACCCAGTGGATGTAGAGCAGCGATCACTTCTAACAGACAAGTACAGCACATCTGGAACAGCTGGAACACAGCGACAACAGAAAATACACCACAGTGGAAATATGAATAAATACACGTATTGTTTGATTTAGACAGGATGAGACTTTCTGTCAAATTCACTTTATCAAAAAATAAAAGTTTCCAACACAGACAGATGTGTAAAGGTAGAGAGGGAATAAGTCATGAACATTTAGACAGATGTGTAAAGGTAGAGAGGGAATAAGTCATGAACATTTAGACAGATGTGTAAAGGTAGAGAGGAAATAAGTCATGAACATTTAGACAGATGTGTAAAGGTAGAGAGGAAATAAGTCATGAACATTTAGACAGATGTGTAAAGGTAGAGAGGAAATAAGTCATGAACATTTAGACAGATGTGTAAAGGTAGAGAGGGAATAAGTCATGAACATTTAGACAGATGTGTAAAGGTAGAGAGGAAATAAGTCATGAACATTTAGACAGATGTGTAAAGGTAGAGAGGAAATAAGTCATGAACATTTAGACAGATGTGTAAAGGTAGAGAGGAAATAAGTCATGAACATTTAGACAGATGTGTAAAGGTAGAGAGGAAATAAGTCATGAACATTTAGACAGATGTGTAAAGGTAGAGAGGAAATAAGTCATGAACATTTAGACAGATGTGTAAAGGTAGAGAGGAAATAAGTCATGAACATTTAGACAGATGTGTAAAGGTAGAGAGGGAATAAGTCATGAACATTTAGACAGATGTGTAAAGGTAGAGAGGAAATAAGTCATGAACATTTAGACAGATGTTGCAGGAGGAACATAATACGGCCTAAACTAGTCGGGGGTGTCACTGACGGGCCCAGAGAG
Source organism: Lagocephalus sceleratus (assembly GCA_911728415.1). Taxonomy (NCBI): domain Eukaryota; kingdom Metazoa; phylum Chordata; class Actinopteri; order Tetraodontiformes; family Tetraodontidae; genus Lagocephalus; species Lagocephalus sceleratus. Next base: position 9,278,663 of record CAJVRN010000210.1, on the reverse strand, counting down.
AAGACGGGGAGGGCAGCAAAGTCGGCCTCCACCTTGAGGTCACAGCTGCATTATTTATGCCTCATTTAACTCTCAACGCTGAATTAAGGTTACAAACGATCAGCCCAAGCTGAGGAGCTCCACGTGGACCAGGGCAGCGGCGCCTGGAGGACGAGCGTCACGGCCCCGAGGGCCCCGGAGGACGAGCGTCACGGCCCCGAGGGCCCCGGAGGACACGCCGGTGCTCTCAAGTGTACAGATGTTTGAGGGGAAATCTAAAATACCCCAATACCCTTCTTTAAGTAGAAGAACCAAAGTCGTTATTTCAGACAAGAAGCTTCCTGGGATCATCTGAGCCGAGGGGAATCCTGAAGGACCGAGACCGGAGAGGTCAGAGGTCACAGAAGTGGAGATGGAGGACCCTGGAAGTGGTCCTCTGTCCAGACCTAGACCAGGTCTAGATCAAAGAAGATTTCTAGATCAAAGACCCACCCTGGGGTGCTCAAGTCTGTCATAATCTGCTCCAGGGAGGTTTAGCGTGGTTAATAACCACATTCCAGATGTGTGAGACCGTGTCCACGAATGTTCATTTTCATGTCCCTCCACTTTCTGCTCTGGTGCTTGACCCTCCTCATCCTCCACGTCAGATCAGATCAGATTATAATCCTCTCGTAGTGTCATCACGCTGACGTGTTCTAGCCTCATGCCGCTGGTTATCAGGGGTCAAACTGGGCTCGGTCTGCTTGGAAGTCAAACTCTTGCTCAAAGGCACTTAGGCAGCCGAGCTTTAGGGACTCGATACATTTGTGGATTTACGTCACCAGATTATTCCCGTTATCCTGCAGGTTTGACTGAGAATATCCTGACAGCTGCTTCATGTTCCTCGATTTAGCTTGAGGTTAATGAAGGTTAACCTGGTACATTTCTTTCACCTTTTGTATGTGGTGTTTGTGTGCACATTCTGTTATCGTGTGTATGTGTGAGTGTGTGTATGTGTGTGTGTGTGTGTGCGGCTCCACTTCTAATACAGTCACTTGTGTGTTACACCTACATCTGTCATTAAGATGATACCTCGGGGGGGATTTTTTTCACAGGGTCAAAAGGTGGGATTGTCTGCTGGAGAAACACACACCTGTCCCAGCAGGAGGGGGGGGGCATTCCTGCTGGCTTCTACCAGCTGCAACTTAAACTTTGGGATGGGGGGGTAAACTCCACCGTGGTCAGGCCCTCATCCAGGGCAGGAATAGGGTTTTCGACGACAGGCCTGCAGTGTGAGGATGATGGATGAGAACCCTCATTATTCTGTCAAGTCAGTTAGCTAGCTTTAAGATGATATTTATTTTAGTTAAAAACCAGAAACATTAAAATAAAAAGCGTGCTCTCCTCTTCCTCTTTGTTTCATTCACAAACAATACTGTTCACAACACACAGTTAAAGTCCACACATTACTTATTAAACACATTTAAAAAAATAAATATTGGCTTATACAGTAAAAAATAAAAAGGTTTTATCCATTTTTTTATCATCAAAAACGTGAAACAAAAACATTCAAAGTCTTATTGTTCATCCAATTGTTGGCAGGTTGCCTCAAAAATAAGTTGGTGAATTTTGAATTTGATTTCGGCCTTCCTCCGCGCAGACAGCGCCTGGAGGTCGGGGAGGAGGCCTTCGAAGAACTGCCTGTCCGGGTCCGGGGGCACCGCCTGGGTCACGGCCCTCTCCATGGCGCCCACCAGCCGCCTCTCAAAGGGGGCGAGGGGCCCCTCGTGCGGCCTCTTCAGGCCCCTGGGCCTCTCCCCGGAGCTCGACGGCGACGGGGCGGCCGACGAGGCTTCGCACTCTGAGGACGCGGGCTCCAGGAAGGCCCCCGTCTCCTCGCCCCTTCTGGGGGCGGCCTCCTCCCCCGCGCCGCCCTGCCCGCTGCTCGCTCCCCTTTCCTCCATGAAGGGGTTCAAGAAGCCCATGATGTGGATGTAGCGCCATGACCGGTGGGCGGACGCCCCGCCCCCGGCCCCGCCCCTGCACCTCTCGCTCTCTTTTCTCCTCTCCCTCCTGTAGGTGTCTCTCAAGTTCTTCCACTTCCTCCGACAATCGTCAACTGTAAAGGACACGCACATCGTCACCGTCACGTCACCTGCAGGAGAGGACGTCAGACTCTGGGGTATTTATTGATTTATTGACTCCATCAGGAGGATGTTGTGGGTTTGGGACGTCTGGTGGTGAAGCTGCTGCGACGCGGCCCTAGATGTGAACCCAATCTGGGGGTCCGGGGCCCTCCGCTTCGGCCACGTTGCGGTGTTCTCCGAGGCCTGATCTCTCCACCATACATCAGGCCGCCGTGAATCAGGCGTCGGGCCCCAACCGCGACAGCTCCAGGCAGAAAGCCAGACAACCGCCACAGTTTCAAGATCCTGAGAACAGGCCACAGCGCAAACCAGAGCAGACAAAGGACCAGAGGAACACTCACCAGGCCTTCTAAAGGTGGCCCTTCTTCAGCACAAAAGCCTTATTTTATGTTATCTAATGTATTTCTTTCTTTCAGTGACTTACCATCCATCCCCATTGCTTCTGCAATGTCTTTCCAAGCCATATCTTTCTGGTAGTTATCCTTATAAAAGCGATGTGAGTTGTCATAAATGATGCTGTGGTTTTGCACTGCAAAGACGAGTTTCTCTTGATCCATCATGCCAACTATGAGGTCGAACGTCCCATGGAAAACCTCTGATCTGATCACTTCAGGCCTGGTTTCTCTGCCACAGTGGAAAATTGGATTTTATTTTTAATTTTTTAACACCGGATGTTTTACTTTGACATCGCAGCCGACTTCCTGTCCCGCGCGCTCGGAGCTGCGCTAATCTGCTCCATTTTTGCTCCAGCGTTCAACAAAAAAAAGTCCCGGCGTGTTGTTTACGGAGCGGTGACGGAGTCGGGACGCTCCAGACCCGCGGCCGGCGGCAGCAAACGGGCTGATCTGGGCCGAGAAGCGTCGGTATCGGGGACTTTTCGAGGCGCGGACGCAGGAAAATCACATGTACCCAGCAGAATCCGTACCCGGAACCAAGTCTGCCCGCATCACATCTGCGCATGCGCGAACCTTCAACGTCACACATCAAACAGAAGGAACATAACAACTAGGAAGCACTGGGAGAGCGCAGACCTCCACCAAGTTCATATAAATATCAATAAAATCCGTGTTCTGGATCAGATCCGGATCAGCCTTTGGAATATGATAGAGGATCCCATTGTCCATCCTTGAGTCACATCTCATGGGGTTTGGTCAATAATTAACAGATATTGAGAAACAACATTTTTGGCCCCATTTACCACAATGTTAACGAACATTTCAAAGTGATCCAGAATCCAGGATTTCTACTGCAGATCACCCCCAAAATGAAACCAGTTCTTCCTTTTCACATTTACAACAAATCCTGAAGATTTCATCAAAATCGGTCCATAACTTTGAGTTATGTTGCTAACAGACAGACAGACAGACACCGGCAAAAACACAACCTCCTTGGCAGAGGTAAGAAATAAATGAATTACTAAAGAGATTCCATTTCAAATAAAGATATTGGGACTGAGGACTGTGATATGCTGTCCAAATTTCAATGTTAAAGCCAAACAATGATTTAATTTACAAATGTTTATGTGACATTTGGCAGAAAGTGAAATTATAAGAAAATGTTTGACATTTATTGAATAAAGTATGTACTTGTTTTCTTCCACACGTGGCTTTCAATGGATGTGAACAGTACGCGGGAAAAAAAACAAAACAATAGATCCTTGAGAGTCCAACAGTTGTTGTCCTGCACAGTTAGAATTATAACACCTTGTGACAGGCTCAGGGTCACGAAGTCTGAGGTATTAAAGCACCCTGGGAAACGTGGTTAGGACAGCTCCTGCAGATTCTCCTGCTCTGTAGAACCTGCTAAGCAAAAAGACCAGCAGTTCCTTTCCAGGGGTGGAATGGTTTGAACATTGACGGGACCTGGTGGTCACAGTCTGAGGAAACGTTCCACCTCGGTGGGGGGGGGCATTCCAGGTGAAACTTCCAGCTCTGTTTAAAAACAGAGCTGGAGGAGATTGCTCCAGGAAAAATAACATCTCTGGAAGCAACGGGAGAGCCAGAAACAGCAGGAGCTGGAAGGCCTCAATGAGGAGATGATCCAAATGTTCTCATGTTCATGAGGTTTTATATGAACAGATGAACGTTTTATTTTACATTTGAACAGATGATTTATGTGAAGTCTAAACTCTTGTTTTGTAGAAAAGCAGAGAAAGAACACATTTTGGAAGTGGAGGACAAAAAGCATTTCAAAAATTTCAAGTCAGAATAACTAATACTTCTCTTTTCGTGTGTGTGTGTGTGTGTGTGTGTGTGTGTGTGTGTGTGTGTGTGTACAGAGCCAACAACTGCACATCCTCTTCCCCAGAGGTCTGTGAGGCTGCAGGTTCTGGTCCAACCCAGCAGCAGCAGCACCAGACTGGACTCACTTCATCAACTCATCTGAGTCTTCAACAGCTGACTGGTCAAACTGGGTGAGCTGGACTGGTGGAACCAGAACCTGCAGCCACACGGCCCTTTGGGGGGGAGCTTGGAGACCCCTGGTTTACCAGGGGGCAGGCAGTCGGAACGTCGTGTACAGAACGGGTCAGTACCAGGCAGGCAGGTGACTGGATCTGGAGAACCAAGAACAAACAGGTTAACAGGGAGCAGGCAGGTCAGGGACAGGCAGGGTTGATACAGGGGAAACAGGCAGGTGGAGAACACTGGAAAGTCTCACCTATGCACAAAGAACAATCTGGAGGAAGCCGGGGACCTAAATAGGGCCCCTGTGATTGCCTTAATTGGCCCCTGGTGTGTGGGTGTGAAAGAAGCCCGAGGGCGGGGCTGCCCTCAGTGTCCATGTTGTTGAGTCTCTAAGTCAGGGGTCTCCAACCACCTCCCCAAAGGGCCGTGAGGCTGCAGGTTCTGGTTCCACCAGTCCAGCTCACCCAGTTTGACCAGTCAGCTGTTGAAGACTCAGATGAGTTGATGAAGTGAGTCCAGTCTGGTGCTGCTGCTGCTGGGTTGGACCAGAACCTGCAGCCTCACGGACCTCTGGGGGGGACCTGGAGACCCCTGGTCTAAGTGTCTGCAAGTGAGTCTGGAAATGGATGTCAAAGTTTGACCCTTTCTCTTAAGTGCTTAGTTGTTCTCCAATCAGCAGGGTGACGTTAACTGGGCTTTTTGTGAATAGTGCTAGAGGGACATGGGGGAGGAGATGCTGGGCCCAGGAGACACACATGCGTCGTTTCCTTGTTTTCGAGGTGGATGTGGATGCAGCATGGCTAAGGTGCTACACTGTCATTGAACCACAGGGAAACAAACAGCAACGCTGGATTAAGGACACTATGGAGATTAGAAGATGTGCCGAGAAGGCTGCGAAGACAGGGGGGAGAGATTGACATACAGAGGCTCCAATGACCCCCCCAGTCTGATCAATGACACTGATCAATGACAGCTGTGAGCAGAGAGCCCTCCTCCCTCCCTAAATAAGGCTACAGGCACAAAAAGAGCTCTCCTTCTCAGAGCTGGTAGCTCCTGGTAGCTCACTGGTAGCTCACTGGTAGCTCCTGGTAGCTCACTGGTAGCTCACTGGTAGCTCACTGGTAGCTCACTGGTAGCTCCTGGTAGCTCACTGGTAGCTCACTGGTAGCTCCCAGTCATCTGGCCCAGTACAGCTCCCTGCACCAGTTTCACTCCTCCCGTGACCTCACCGAGGCGGCCCCCCCCAGGATGATGTGCACGGACACGGCAGAAAAGCCCTCGCCAACCTCGAGTCACGCAGCACCTGTTCTCCATGCCAGTGAAATCCCTCGCTGACCCCCCCTCCTGACTGGGAGCGATGAAGCCAGTCACCAAATCTCTGAGGACTGAGGAGGCTCCACCATCCATCCACCTGAACCAGGCAGGTTAAGGAGCCCTGAACCAGAGCTCCTTAACCTGCCGATGGTGGAGTTGTCCTTCACTTCCCACCTTCACCTTGACTGTCTATGGCAGAAATCTCCACCCCCCCTCCCCCAGAGGTCCGTGAGGCTGCAGGTTCTGGTCCAACCCAGCAGCACCAGACTGGACTCACTTCATCAACTCATCTGAGTCTTCAACAGCTGACTGGTCAAACTGGGTGAGCTGGACTGGTGGAACCAGAACCTGCAGCCACACCAGGACGGGCCCACCGCCCCTGGGGGGGAGCAGGCTCTTTACCCCTCCTCTTTTGCTGGGCCCTCTGGAGCTCGATGAACCGTGTCAGCAGCCCCTGAACGAAGCTGACATGAAATCGTTGTCACCTAAGACCGCCTCGCTCCGGGCTCACCCACAGCTAAGTGGCTGGGTGAATGTCTCGGTTCATCCCCCCCCCAGGTTTCAACAAGTTGTTCCTTGTCCCCAACCCTTCATGTCAAGAGCAACGAGCCCTCGTCCCTACCGAGCTGAGGGCCTTTCTTCCCACCCCTTTTTTTCTCCTCTGAGGACCAGAACTCTCCCGTCCTGGTTCACGCTTCAGAGCATGAGGGTTTCCAGATGGAGCCAGCTGTTTATATCCCGGGCTTTATCTCATAAGGGAAAACCCATTTAGCAGCGACGTCCACTTTGTCTCACTGGATAATGGATGCCATCGGATTGGCACATAAGGGTAAGGGTCTCCAGCCCCCGAGGGCTTCGAGAGCCCATTTAGCCTCAGACACGACTGCCTCGTCTCAGCACGCTCACCCCCTCGCTGTCCGCCAGGAGGACGGGCTCTTGAGAATGTCATTTGGAGGGTCTTATTTCGGGAGGGAGGAGGGCTCTCTGGCCACTGTCATTGGGCTGTCTGACAGACCGTCGGTCATTCAGCTGCAGCTTTACAAAAGAAGCACATTCTGGGATTCGTAGTGTCTCGTCTGCAGAGCTGCAGCAAAGACTGCATAGTTTAAAGGCTCAGAATCGACAAAAAAGAGTTTTGTTTCATGCTATTATTAGCATGAAGTATTTTTAAGATATCCAAAGAACAAGTAAGATTTAGTTTAATCTCCCTTCTATTCCATATAAATGTATTTAATGTATGTATGACGTATATGTCTATTCTCTCTGCCTTTTGTCCTGCAACCCTTCTCCTTTACCCAACAACATCGGCAGCAGTCGGCACAAGAAATTAGGATGGTAATACAAAAAACAGCAAATTAACACAACACACGAGTCCAAACGCGTACCTCCACTCCAGCCACTAGAGGACAGTGTTTGCTTAAATATGAAATAAGCATGTGATTCATGCGATCCTACATGTTTTTAATCACGTCGCCTACCCACCATCACAGATAGACAAGTGCAACTTCAATAAATACACATGCATTTACACCTAGTTCACAAATCATTGTAATATCCTTTTTTAATCGTTTTTATTAAGAAGTTAACGGCCCAGCTTCAATTAAAACGGCCTGTTTTTTTACTGTGTTCTCTGAAAGGGTTACTAATATCGACCACACGTCTCCGTCCTCTCTCGAATCACCTTGCAGAAATAATAGAAGGTTGCAGCTGCAGCAGAAAGTTAGACTAGATTAGGTTAGTCGGGATATTCATAGCCTTCAAAATAAAACGAACCAATGAAGGAAGGCGCGATAAAACTAAAACAGATGCAAGATATAACAAATGATAAACTATTTGATTACTATAACAAACAACATTGATATTGCGACAGAGTGTGTATAGAGAGTAATAAGTGGTATTCAGAGAAAATGCACGAAAGAAGATTTCTAATACTAAATGAGGAATGATACTACTTTTTCTTTTAGATTGTTTATATTTCTGATTATGTGCAGTGTTCATATAAACTATGCAGGTGGTGCGAATAAACATAAAAAAAACAACCATGCAGCAAAGTCATTTTTATGCCGCGCGTAAAAGTTTTTGTGTGAAAATCCCGGCCGGAAGTGGGGGCGGTGACCGCGGTTCTGTGGTTGTCTTGACGACCCGACGGAGCCGCTGGCAGAGCCGCGCAGGCGGGCTAGCCGCTAACAAGTTCCCCGGTCCCGGACGCCCCGAACACGGCTGCCGTCAGCGGGGACAGGGCTCGGAAGTCTTCGAACTCCACCCGGGGACCCCGGCGAGGGCGCCGGCCCGAGGAGGACGCGCCCCTGGGCAAGATGCGCAGAAGTAAGCCTTGACGCGCCGTCAGCTAACAGTTAGCCGGAGCCCCGGAGGACCAGCCCGGTCCCGAACCCGCCCGGTCCCGAACCCGCCCGGCCCCCGGGGGACCGCTCAGGTGAGGTCCAGCCCGACTGACACACGCCCGGAGGCGGGTCAGGGGCCGCCAGCCCCCCCCGAGCGCAGGACTCTTATGTAATGACGCTTCCGCACGCTGTCGGTGCATCCTGCAGACTGAGGCCGTTCCTGGAAACACGGTCCGGGGGGGCGTGGGGGGGGTAATGGGGGGGGGGGGGGGGTAATGGGAGTCATGGGGGGCGTAATGGGAGTCATGGGGGGGCGTGGGGGGAGCATGGGGGGGTGGAACATGGGGGTAATGGGAGTCATGGGGGGGGAGCATGGGGGATGGGAGTCATGGGGGCGTGGGGGCATGGGGGTAATGGGAGTCATGGGGGGCGTGGGGGGGTAATGGGAGTCATGGGGGGGCGTGGGGGAACATGGGGGGTAATGGGAGTCATGGGGGGGCGTGGGGGAACATGGGGGGTAATGGGAGTCATGGGGGCGCGTGGGGGAACATGGGGGGTAATGGGAGTCATGGGGGGCGTGGGGGGAACATGGGGGGAGCATGGGGGGTGAACTGGGGGGGGGGATGGGGGTGGGGCATGGGGGTAATGGGGGGGCATGGGGGAGCATGGGAGTCTATGGGAGTCATGGGGGGGGCATGGGGGGAGCATGGGAGTCATGGGGGGGAATGGGAGTCATGGGGGGAATGGGGGGAGCATGGGAGTCATGGGGGGGTAATGGGGGAGCGTGGGAGTCATGGGGGGGCATGGGAGTCATGGGGGGAGTCATGAGGGGGAATGGGGGAGCATGGGAGTCTATGGGAGTCATGGAGCATGGGGGGAGCATGGGAGTCATGGGGGGGCATGGGGGGAGCATGGAAGTCATGGGGGGCATGGGGGGAGCATGGGAGTCATGGGGGGGCATGGGAGGCTATTGGAGTCATGGGTGAGCATGGGAGTCATGGGGAGGCTATGGGAGTCATGGGGGGCCATGGGAGTCATGGAGCATGGGGGGCTATGGGGGGCGTGAAAGGCGATGGGAGTCATGGGGGGAGCATGGGAGGCTGGGGGGGGGGCATGGGGGCTATAGTGGGGCTGGAGGGGCATGGGAGTCATGGAGCATGGGGGGCTATGGGAGTCATGGGGAGGCTGGGGGCGGCATGGAGGGCCATGGGGACCTGGGGGGGGTTATAGGGGTGCGTGGAAGGATATGGAGGGCCATGGGGGGCCTGGGGGCTTTGTGGGGTGCATGGGGGACCATGGGGGGGGCATGGGTGGCCGTGGGGGGCTATGGGGCCCATGGGGGCCTCACTTACATCTGCAGGCTTGAATTAAACGTGTTCGTAGACGTGTTGGTGAGTTCTTGCTGACCCACCTGCAGCCCCAATGAAGCTCAAAAGTGAGAATTAATTTAAACAAATGTATTTTTTTCTATTCCCGGTTGTGTGCAGACCTCTGGGTCTATGGGTTGAGTTGCAACTTTTCTCCAGAAACTTGTGTGAGACAACACACACACACACACACACACACACACACACAGGCAGAGGATTCAGGAGATGGTCACATCATTGATCAGATTTATCACTTGTGACTCGCTGTTATGTGACATTGGTGATGCAATGGTTTAACAATGCCATTTGTTAAAGTCAAAGCAGAGAGTGTAACTATTTTTGGTCCTGGGTTTCATCACTAAGCGGGTCAATTGCCAATAAACAATGGACTGTGGACATTTGTGACGCTCCAAACATCTCCAGAATCCTGTCACTTTTGCCAGATACGGTCCAAATGCATGTGTAGGTCATAGTATAGCTTCTAATATTAATTTACCAGCATACCTACTCCCACCCACATTCCTCATTTCCATCTTTTCCACTCTGATTATTTGCATATAAATTCCACACTTTCCAAGCTGCCACCTTGAGCAGACTCTCAGTCCAGGGTTATAAAAGTAAACAGCTTATTTGGCATCCAAATTTTTGCTCCTCCTGCCCTATTTTTTTTAAAACTCCAGACGCCCGGCCAATAGACGCGCTCGCACAGTGTGTTATTTGGGACGGAAAGCATTCGATTTTCACCGAATTAAAACGGGGAGCAGGAACTGAAATAAAATGCCCGTCACCTGTTCCACTGCCAGCAGGCCATTGCAGTTTGGCACACGCCAGAAAAAATACATTTACACTTTCATTTCAAGGAAGATCTCATAAATAATGAAAGCATACGGCCAGTTTTTGAACTGTGAAATAATTAGCCAGGTGGAATCTTCGTTAAACCTGCTGTACAGTGTCTTTGTGCTGGTAACTTTATATAGAACTGTGGCCTTTAGCGAAACATTTGCCTTGAGAGGGACAATTATGGTAATGCCATGATTTAATTATTTCAAGTGCTTTGCTGGGGGATTAGAGCGAAAGGGAAAGGCGGTTTGACATTTATTAATGCCACATATTCCAAAATGATTTAAGTGGGAACTATATTTTGGCTTTTCCTGAAAAGAGGTGAAAAAAAATTCCCACAATGCATTTGGCCGTTAGACGTATGCAGGAAGAACGCAAAAATGCAAAAAAAAGCACGTCACGGGGCCTGTTTTTAGAGGTCTAAAGTCTGTCGTGTGTTTTATTGCCTTTTGTGTTTGTTCAGGCTGGAGAAATATGATAAAAGGGGAGCGACACATTATTGACCATGTTTGATTCTGCATTTCTTCTTACAGCGATAGCTGGCTGGGCGTGAAATCCCCCGTTTTCCAGTGTCATTGTGGTGATTTTCAGCTCATCTTTCTGCATTTGGTTCATTTTTTGGGTAGCTGCATCGCTCCAATGTTCTCCTGGATTACGCGAACTTACTAGGTTGTGAAATAAAACTTGCTCGAGGCAGAAACACCAGGCTCTGACTCACAGCAGGGTGCCTCCTTTTTTTGGCATTATTATAAAATGGGATACTGGAAACCAAGTTTTACATTTGTAGCTCCCTCCACAATAACTAAAGTCATTTTCAGTAGTCATCATCGAGACTTTGTGGATTGTTACCACTACGGATGGATCCTGCTGTGCTGCAGAGGCCTCAAATAGCACGCCACCTTCCTGTCACGCCCTGATCACGCCACCGTGTCTGATCTCGTGGACTGACTCATGAAGGCTCGTCTGTGACAGTTGATGCCATCCTTTGACCGCACCTCTGATTCGACTCCGTTCAGCTGCATTGTGGATTCAACACTAACTCCTGTTTGTTTTGCGTCACACAAAGGCTAAATTACCCACAAGCCACCACTTCAGATCAGTGAAACCAGTAAATGTTTTTAAAGGATTCTTGTATTGTTGGATTCCAATGAGAGCAAGGGACTACAGTGTAGATTTAATTTGCTTTAATGACCATTATAAGCAGCCAGTTTTTTGTTCTTTCTGCAGTCCGTCAACAGGAGGTGTTTAGTGAACAGCCAATCAAGATGCCGTTCAGATGGACAGACTCAGTCCTGGTAATACGCAGCCATGTTGAAGAACATCGCAGTGGGTCACAAACCAGCGTGAACTTGGTGACTTTAAGGGAGGTGTGGCAAACTGTCAGTCTGAACTGCTGCGCTTGACATGTAGTGTAATGTAGTGTGTGAACAGTCATCCAGTTGATCAACGTCATTGTTCAAGTCGCATGGGATTTCAAACTAGGCTGAGAAATTCAAAATATTCTACCATACTAGACTTTTCTGCAGAGCACTGTAGGTGATAGGGATGTAGGTTTGTCATTCTCGAGGTTCATAATTGGACCCAATTCTGGAATTCCTTTGGCTGCCACACTGTGGAAAATCAGCCTGGAATTGTGTAGTCTGATATAGGTGTAATCGACATTAAACCGATACTCAACATCGGGTCAAATCACTTTGTTATAATCTGTTCTGGACTGGGTTATAACGGTATTTAGATACAGGAAATTAAGATTAAAACAGTTATTGTACAAAGAGTTTGTATCAGAGGATTTAATTAAAAAAAAAAAAACAAGATATTTTCTCTCATTTTGATGCAGAATGTTTTGAGAGATGTCCTGTTTTCTTGAGCCTCCTCTCAGTAAGCTATTGGTTTCAGCGTCTGGTTGCATTCCCACTTCTTTCAGAAATCACCTCAGTTCCACACGTAAATAACCCTCTCAGACAAGCCTGGAGCAGAGAGGCACACAGTGATTCAAGCTCACATTCCTGGCTTATTTGCGTGCTTTCTCAAGTCATTTAACTGATTTGTGTTCGGTGTCTCAGGTGATTTGTGTCAATCATTGATGACCATCAAGAGAGGAAAACAATAAGCTGATCACATGCAACTGTTTCAACACCCCTCTCTCATTTATGCCTTCTATTTGGCATGAACAGGTTTAAATGATGCTCGAGGGAAGGTTTTGGAATGATAAGTCTTATTAGGGTTATCTCTACAAATATCTGTGTCCTACAAAAATACTTTGAAGTATTTTTGGAGCACTGAGCCTTTGGGTACGCCTCACCATCATTTTCGGTCTTATTTATGAGACTCACAAATGAACATTACAACTTTTACATTTTTCATTGTTGTGCACAAGCCCACAGTTTGTTGTATGTCTGTTTTCTAATATGCTGGACCTGATTCACAAAGAATCCCAAGACTTAAAGTAGCCCTTGGTGACTTTATTCGTAGAAGAATCATCTTCGGCCATAAGAGAGCTCCTAAGGTGAAACACTTGGGCCTGTCACAACCTTGTCATCAGAGTGGTCCACCAGACCACCATAAGGGGGATTGTTGGATTGTTGTAATCTCCGCTCTCCCTTTGGACCGCAGCACGTACCGGTGTTTCTCGCACTCATCGCTTGTACGTAAAAGGAGAGGGAGCGACGCATTCGTTTGTTGGGCAATGCGCTCCCAAGCCTGCCTCTTCCCTTGTGCTGTGATCCCAGGACCCAATTTGCTGCTCTTCTGTCCAGTTCGGCTTTCTCCTTCTTTTACCTTAATTTGTTCGTTCTTGGTCAGTCTGCCTAATCAACCAGCTTTTTTACAAGACATCAGGACTCCCAGTAATGGTTGACAGCTGAATCCACCGTTAACATGCAATAGATTAAGTGGTAAAAGTCCTCCTGGTGGGAGAGATGTTTGTCTCCCCTGATCCTTGGCTCTTTCCGTTCTTTCACTTCTTCCACATGACAGCCACAGTACCCCTCCCAGCGATAGGTTTGCAAGCTTCTGTGGACGTTCTCTTGTGTTCAGACATGGGAAGTGCCCGGAGTCAGGACCTGTGATCCATCAAGGAGCTCTCTCTGCCACTGTGCAGCCAGCACTCGCTGCCCCGCAGCTTTAGCCTACTTCTCACCGAACGTGGAGGAACAACCCAAAAACATGGTGACGTCATCTCTGAGTATGTCTCCCATCCATGCCTTTCTCGCTCTCTTTCACATTCTCGCGGAGCCTGGTTGTGATTTTGCTGCCGGAGCTGCGTGAGGTAGGTCCTTCAATCACCTCCCTGCGCTGTTGCACATGTGCATGCCTCAGCTCTTGTCATCTCTAACAGATACTAAAATATTGGATTCATAGTAGACTATAGCTTGACTTTGTGGTTCTATTGATGGCTTGGTTAACTTCACTTGACTGCCCAGGGAGAGACTAATCCAATGCTGTCATGAGATAGTGAATCATTCTTCTGTCTTCTGACATAGCTGATCATGAGATGATGAGCTGATCGTCATGGAGGTTGTTTCCTGTATTTCCTGTATCCTTGTGCCTAATTTTAAAAGGTCACACGTGTCACAACCTTTGGTGTCATCCCAGCTGTGTCTGCACCATGTACAATATGAAACATTGGGGTTTCAAAGCATTGAACATTGTCTCTCTTTTCTGTGGTACAAGTGTAAAATGACCCTGCACCTCATCAGCAGTCTTATCAACACGCATGCTTGTGCAGCAGCACACAGCTGTGGATGGCCCTCCTGCTCCCTCTGTGTTTCCACAAGCAATATTTTATCTTATAACATTCTGCTATTCATAGAGCTATTGATGGAAGAAGTCTGCACGCCATGCACACAAATATAACTCAGTTGTGATTTGCTTTCATTTGTTTGACCACTCTGTGGATGAGATCAGTTCTAACAGTCATATTGCTTAGAGATATTTGTCAGCTGATTGCAGGTTGCATGGCTGTTTTTCCAACCTAGTTGCACAATAGAATCTGGACAAGACATTCAAGCACAAGGTTTAAGTACTTCTGAAGTTAAATTATTATTATTATTACCTCCGCCAAGGAGCTTATGTTTTTGCCGGCATTTGGCTGTTTGTCTGTCTGTTAGCAACATAACTCAAAAAGTTATGGACCAATTTTAATGAAATTCAGGATTTGTTGTAAATGTGAAAAGGAAGAACTGGTTTCATTTTGGGGGTGATCCAGTAGAAATCCTGGATTCTGGATCACTTTGAAATGTTCGTTAACATTGTGGTAAATGGGGCCAAAAATGTTGTTTCTCAATATCTGTTAATTATTGACCAGACCCCATGAGATGTGACTCAAGGATGGACAATGGGATCCTCCATCATATTCCAAAGGCTGATCCGGATCTGATCCAGAACACGGATTGTATTGATATTTATATAAACTTGGCAGAGGTCTGCGCTCTCCGAGTGCTTTCTAGTTACTATTATTTTTATAATTATTATTTTTCATATTTAATTAGTGTTAGTTCAGGGCTCCAGAGTGTGACCGATTCTGTTGTGCATCCAACCAAAATTCTTTAGAGTGCAACTAATCATTTCTCCAGGTTGCACTGGGGCACCTGACACTGTCCCTGTGAAAATGTACATTTATTATGCGAGCCCATCATCTCTCTGTTCTCCTATGACCAAACTCACACTAATGTAGGGTCATATATGGTCTAAACAAATAAGAGACAGACCTTGGATGGGTCTTCATGAGAGACACTTCTAATTTGAGTTTGAAAATACCTGAAATCCTTCATAACTTCAGGAGGAGCTGAGGCCATAGAGGCCTTGTTCAATATTGCGTTAATACTTTCAGAGTGGTGATAAAGGACACAAGTGTATTATTGGTCTGAAGCAGACCTCTCTTCTTTTGAAATGGCAACATCACTACAATCAGCTTAGGATCCTGAAATGTTACTGTCCCTGTGTGCCCAACTGTGTGCTGAGCCCTGCTATTTAATCTGACAACAATCGGCACCAATCACTTTTGCACTGTCAAAATAACACCAACAAGCAGTCCAAAACATTAATCATGTTTTTTCTTCTGTTTTTATTCCTTTTAATACTCACTATGTACATTTTCAATAAATTATGTTCAATCTTCTTTATTTGACAGCCAAAGTCAGCATTTGCGATGGAGGGCCAATTATATTAAATGTCAGAGTAACTGCTCCTGATTGTCTTCCCATTAGCTCATCAGCTCCAGTCCAACTCCAGTGATGTGCATAGATCAGATCACTGTATGCTTTTGAGCTGCAGTCCAAATTAGAAAAGCCATCCAACCGGAAGATTTCCTGTTTTTCCTGCCTGTGCGGAGAATCTCCTCTGGCAGCATTTCCCGCTCTGCTTTGGTGCCACTGCCAAGTCACACATTTAGGATTCTCTATGCATTTGCCCTCTTTCTTTGAGGGTGATGAACACATGCTGTGGTTCTGCTGAACAGACTGTTATGGATTAAACACGTGTTAAGAGCTGGGGCCAGTGTTAGTAAGTGTGGGAGGGACACAATACGATGAAGTCGTAACTGAGGAAATGAGTGTTTGTATTTTTTCTTTCTTTTGTGACTTTGAAGACACTCATCTATCAGAGAGATGAGCATTTTAATATTTAAAATGAGAACATGTGCTCAACACACAGAGCTAAACCAGACTGATAGGAATGTGTGGATGCAAATAATCATTGGTTATTTTTATTATCATATACCTGTCGGGTGCTCTCTTGATTTTTATTTGGTGGAGAGCTCAGCTTTAACATCAAATCACTAATTAGCCAGAAAAAATGTCCATTATAGATGTATATATAATTGTATAGATACATATAGATGTACATTAGTGATTATCTTGCCAATAGTACAAACTTTTAGCAGCATTATTTTACATTCTGATATTATTTTTATGTTTTGTTTGTGGCGGCCTACAGTGATGAAATGAGGAGAGACATTCATGATCGGTGGGCCTTTGAGGGATATACTGGTTCTGGTCGCACTGTTGATACGTTTGCAAAGAGTCTGTGTTTATTGCTGCTGAAATGGAAAAGTAAACGGCTTCATCCCGCCCTCTACTCTCGTCTCATGGTTACACTTCCACAATGCTGTATTTCACCAACATTCATTCTGACAGGGTGCACGACAAACCCGTCATGCAGTAAATCAATGCAATTGTACTCTAATTGCTTCAATAGTCATATTATCTTTACCAAGTGTGTTTGTTGGGCATGAAATTATTGCTCCCCTCTTAACTCATTAGTGGCTTGAGGGCTTTGTTTTTCGGACAAGTAGTGAGCTTATTGGGTAATGTTAATGGACGCTTATTCGCCACAATATTGACTCTTACGTAAGCAGTTTTGTTTGTTTTCAGTACAAAACATTATCTGAGCGTTTATTGCATAATGAGGTGTTGTTGTGCGTGTTAGTTCCTCAAATTGTTTGTGTATTATAGGAGCCATGTTGGCTCTCAACCCTCCATTATTGCTGAAAGGCCTCGCTAGTTTTTATTGATGTAAATTTGTTATTACTTATACGAGCAGATATCAGAACAGCGGTTTCATCTCTGTGTGGTTATGGCACATAAAATGAAGAAATAATAATTCACCTCCACTTTAAAATACATTGTTTCTCCTTTATGTGTTTTCTCTACATCTGTTTGAGACCCCCCCCGTCCTGTGTCATTCATCAACAGGCCAGCAGGACAGACAGGTGGCATCAGGTGGCCTTCCCTCGGTAGATAAAGGTTAAAAACCATATCATGTTCCACTGTGGAAATGTACCCTCTGGTTGGAGATAAACTCCTAAATTAAAAAAAAATCTCTGACAAACTGGCTGAAACCAGAGCTCAGCCCTTCAGCTCCCTGGAGCTGGAACTACATTTTTGTTTTTGGTAAGGAAAAGGCCAGCGGGGAAAAGGGCCTGTGCATCCTACACAGGTACGAAATCTTTCGTGTTTGTGGTCAACAGACACAGACACGTGAAGGTATGTGCCTTGTTTTAGCTGAGGACCTTCCAAAATAACCCTCCCATGTTAGTTTAAAGGCCGTTTAGACAACTCACAACTGCAGCCTTCGGTAAATAAAATGGAACAGTGTGGACATTTTAATACTGAAAATTACAAAAATAAAAAGGGGTGTTTTGGTTGTCTTCTTCTCCACAGATATGCGAGCGACAGAGCGGCAGTAACGGGTGTGACTCTGGATTAACAAAACCATGGACTCCTCTGAGTCTCAGCAGGAGCCTGAAAAGACTTTGGTGAGTATTGTCCACTGATACGGTATAGAATTTCAAATTTAATTGCCCCTCAACCTCACTGCTTTAGTTTCCCGCTGGCGTCAGTGACAGCGTATTATTGTTGGAGGACACTTTTTGAACTCTAATGAACAGGTTCTGGGACTGATACTGCTGACCTGCCACAGGCCAGCATAGCTGCTGCAAGAACTGTCCTTTCTTCTTTGGAACTAAATGCTTGTGTGTGTGTGTGTGTGTGTGTGTGCGTGTGCGTGTGTGTCTACTTTTTATATATTAGCACCAAAATCTGCATTCTATGAGCAAAGTAAGAACATTTTTCAGAGTAAGGACATTTTTGTTGGTTCTCACATTTAAAGGAAAGTTTGAAGGTTAAGACTTGGTTTTAAAGTTGAGGTTAGAATTGGGTTTAGTTTATGGTTAGGGAGTTAGCTGTGGTGTGTGTGTGTGTGTGTGTGTGTGTGTGTGTGTGTGTGTGTGTGTGTGTGTGTGTGTGTGTGTGTGTAACTTGTAGACCGTTTCCACAGAATATCCTTATTTTTAGAATTATCTTTCAGAACAGAAGGGGAAGGAAATGGCTAACAAGATAAATGGCACATGACTGATTTTATTCTTCCCTCAAACAGCAGAAGTTCTCACAGTTCTGCTTAAGTAAAGGTTGTGCATTTGTTTTCTATATGTTTTGTTAACATTGTCTGAAGTATAACCAGAAAGGCACTCAGAGAGTGCAGACCTCTGCCAAGCAATGATAAAGAATCCTTAAAACATCCTTGGTCCAGATACTATATATAGTATATACTGTGTGTAGACACTGGCATTAGTAATACAGTGTTGCATAACATTGGGTTGCTTTATGAACAAAGCCCCTTGGCTCTTGATCCTTGCAAGATCAAGGGTCAGATTCCCTCTGGAATCTAGAACATCACCAAAATGTAATCATCCGTTTCTTGTGCCATTATCAACATTTTATATACCATATATTCATAACGATTCATGTTATTTTACAGGCAGGCAGGCAGGCACTGGCTGTCACCTCCTCGGTGGAGGTAACTAGATGCCAAGTGTAATATTTCACAAGGTGGCCAGCATAGTTGGTTTGTTGACACTTGAGAGTGAAATCATAGTCACAATCCCTTGTTAAACCAGTGTTCCAGTTTAATCTGTGTTGGGCTATCATTATTCACTAATCTAATCTGGGCAGTGCATTCATACTGTGCATCAACAAATAACTATACCAAAGTTTACCAAATCACTTATCGGATGGTCTGGAAACTGGAGTGAATTCAAAAGGCTTTATATAACTAGACAGCGCTTACACAAGCAAATCACAGGATGCTGCGTTTCTTGTTAGGTCACTGGTAAATTTCACCCACAGCACTTTGACCTAATAGCTCCTGAAGGCACAAACTGTAAATGGTGAAAGCATCTGTGGCCCTCGGCGGATAATCTCTCTGAGAAGCATCTCTTTGTAGCGCACGGCAAGGGAAAGAACAACCGATAACAGCAGTCTGAATAGCGTCGCCTGCTTCTCTCACAGGCCAGCATTTGACGACGTGTAATGAGACTGCAAAGCAGCACAGCTGTCAACCCTTTTCCACTTTGAGCTTTGCTTAGATCGCATTTATTGTGAGCTTAAAGTCGGGGAGACGGCTATTGTCAAGAACGTCAAAAGTCGGTTAGCTTTGAATTCTGTAGGTCTGGATTCAATTAAATGTGATATTGATCCACTGTGCTCTTATATTGGTTTGCTTCTAGGTGTAGTTTTAAAGATTTATCAGCAGTTTTTGTTGGTACCTGTTTAGGATACAGTTTGTGTACTGTAAATAAGTTAGAGAATCTGAATTCTTAACAGATCTGTGGTAAAAAAAAAAAAAAGGGTTACACATAAAGTTCATCTTGGTTTAGTTCCTGAGTCATGCATGAGTGTCTTCTTGTTACCATGCTGCGTTACCATGCTCCATGTCAAGAGAGTCAAGAAAAAGGAAAAAAAACTATCAATCAATTAAAAAAATCATTTAGTTTTTTTCCTAATGAATTGACATTCATATTTATAGATGAAGGCCACACTGGTTCGACACACTGCTTCTCCCCTTGTGTTCACATCTTTAGGAGCTACTTCTGGAAACGCCCCCACTCCTGTTTCCCATTCCCACCATTCAATTTGCTGTCATTTGCATTATAGGTACAGTATTGAAAGGGCTGATGACCTGCTGTTCAGCAGTGAAAAGAGTAAAAAGGGGCATTATTACAGCATGATATGCTGCAACAATGGGTTTGGAGTAGCTAAGAGAAGACAGTCTGTGATTAGGACATCAATGCCTGAATGGATATGGCCTTCTTAAATAAGTAAGATACTTTTATCCTTTGGTGGCTGCTGACTTTCCAAGCCATTACCATTTTTGCCGAGGGGCTTCATAGTCATTACCCACAATTTCACCTTTTCCATCTAAAGCAGGTTTTATCTAAAAGATAACTTGCTGCGTTAATGATTTACTCAGCATGTTTGATGATTAACTTTCACTCATTAATTACAAGGAAAAAACAATGACAGGTGACAAGCAATCTGTCTTGGTAACAGGCAGTGTTTGCCAGCGCTGTTGCAATACCACCGGGGCAGAAATGATTAGCCAACTCATCATTACATCACCCCACCGGAGGAGAGGCTCGTGTTGATAACTGCAGGAGGAGAATACTTGGGCAAAGTGATATAATAAGACGTGGGAGGCTGCTGAAAGCCATCAGTGAACATTAGCTTCAGGCTGCTTTGAAGTGAGAAATTGAAGCCTTGACCCGAAATGACTGGTTATGCTGGTTGGCTAGTTTGTCCTCAGAAATAAACCAAAACATAAACCACGACTGATATTTGTTAATCCCGAATCCTACTGACGATTGTGATGCTGCTTCATCTGAGCCGAGTTCCTGTACTGGATTGTTCTGTGGTTTTGTGTCAGCGTGCTGGTTTGCCCGTTGAATAATTTGTGAGGGTTTCATTCTTGTCAGTGTGCTTGATTACAGGGAAAGAGTGGAGATGAAAAACAGAAAGAAATGAGGAAGAGGACAGGAAAACACACACAAACCCACACACACACCCAGCTAATCAGGAAACAAATATCTATGATGTGGCAATTCACTTGAAAACAACATTAACCTTTACTACTCTAATAAAGAGAGAGGCTGAAGTGCTAAGAAGAAGGGAGAGGAATGGAGGCCTGAAACCGTTTGGTCAGCCCTCCTGTTTCCTCTGTTTAATGTTTAGTGTGTGTGTGTGTGAAGGACAGCCAAGGCTGGGCTGTGTGCTCTGCCACACTGAGTTTAGTCTGGTCAGGCAGGCAGCCACGGCAACCTCCAACAGCCGACTGACACATGCTACGCGCTTCCTCCCCTTCCGCGAGCGGAGCGGAGCGCTGTCGGAACGGGAAGCGGCGGTGGGCGGGTTTGAGAACATGTTGAAGTTCACACTGTCGCAGAGTCACTTGAAGAAAAGCTCTCTGTTGGAGGCGCTTCACAAGGCTGAAAAATAACCACGTGGCTCTGCTGTGAGTGACTTTTGAAAAATTTATAGACGTTGTGAACGCCTGTCCTTTTTGTTCTTTGTGTGTTGATGAATGAAGGTCACAAAACGCACAACATGCTGCTTCTGTTGGCCAGAGTGGTGCTGCATTGTTTAGCTGCTGCGTATGTCTGCACTGTAGATGAAGCGCCACATGAGTCCCACAATGCGTGATATCTCTGGATGCAGCTTTACATACGCTTTCATTTTGTTGCTTATGCTGATTTTGTTGACTATTCTAAAATATTTTACTGTAAGGTAATAAATTCAAAAGCAATTATCAACACACAATTGCCACTCCACTTCCAGAAACCAAATCATAATTAATACATGTATAAGTAGCAGGATTTTTAATATTTAGCATTAATTTAGCATTAAATGACTGTGAATTCTGTCTATTAGTCTGTTAGTTGCTCCATTAATCTGCATTGTGCTCAACAATTGTGCTACTTTTAGCTGAATTTGAGCAAAGAACACAATGATCTGTTAGAATCATTTGTTCGTCACTCCAGAATCATCTGTTACTGATAAAACTGCATATCCTATTTCATTGCTGTCTGTGCAAAAGGAGGCTGCCGTAAATAAACTTGTTTTTTAATAAGTGCAGAGTGCAGAACAAGAATATTAATCCGGGCTTCCTCATTTATTTTTTTACACAATAGATGTTTAGCACCTAAATGAATTAATTGCACACTGTGATGACTTATGGACAAGTGATGACTTATGGACATAGTATCATAAAAACATGTATAAATATCCACTGTTAAGCATTCTAAATACATGCTGGATAGCATTTACAATGCTGTTATGAATACTAAAAAGGACTAACCAACATATAAAACAATGATATCCCAGTGTGCAGCTGCTGCTGCTCTTTATGTTCATTTCAGCATGTATAACACACCAGACCATAACCTGTGAAGAGGAAGTGAACGTGGGAGCTTGGGTAATGGTGATAATTTCTCAGAATTTGAGTTTGTTTTGCATATTCATGCTTCCCACAGATTAATGATTCAGCATGTAAATAAGACTGATAAAGGATAATTGAACAGCGCAACACACTGCCAAGACTCACCAATTTACAACAGTGATAATAACAGTTATAAACCACAAGACAATGGAGGTCTGTTGGTGTTGCTACACTCCATGGCACATTTTAGTGTGTGTGTGTGCGCGGTTGTGTGTCACACGTATATATGTATTTATGCGTATGTATATGTGTACGTGTGAGTGCGAGTATATACACATATGTATATAACATTTTTATTATTATTATGAGTTGGAGGGTTCTGCAGGGCCCTTTTGGGGGGGGTTCAGTACCTTAGTAGGGTACTGAGGGTACTTCAGCAGTGCTCTGAGGGTGTACTAGTACCTCTCCTACAGCACACTTTCCATCTTTTGTCCAACATGGGCATTGACCCAGGATCCATCCACTTCCTAGCCCAGTTCATTGATGGATGAATCCACTCTGAGGGAACGATGTACAAATCTCTTGTTGATCCTCAAGATCAATGGAATACCAGATGTAATAACAATAGATTAATTAATAAAACTGGATGGATGGATGGGTAATTAATAGTCATTCACAAAGTAATACAGCGTAACAGTTAGAGCTGAGTATTAGGTGCCATCATATTGCCATCAAATGTAAAGTATTTTTCTTTCTACCACCTCTGTTGTGCGTGGGTGAATTGAGACCTGCGTTATAAAGCGAGATCTCAGATGACGAAAAATGTAAACACAGTCCATTCTATAAATAGTTTGCGTAAATTATATTTAAAGCGTGTTAATGCTACTTGCATCCGGGGTGTTATTTAATGCGTCTTATGTACACAGAAAACAATCTGTTCAGCATGGGACCATCATTTCAGCCTTCGTCCTCAGCATTGTCTGTCATGATTCCCAGCAGAATATATCATAAAAGGTGCTCTTCATAAAACCTGCCGTCGTCTGCTGCTAAAAAGGAACTGGGTCAGGAATCTGCTGCAAGTGAGGTTTAAACATTATGTAATATGTCATGGCATTTTATCCTCTGCAGACGCTCATCATCTTTTCAGTGTTAGAGGGAGCTGCGGAAGCTGAGTTTAGGTCTTGGAGCCTTGGAAACACACTGCCCACATTGAGATGTGAACCATTTCATGCAGTTTAGCAACTGAATTGAATTTAACAGCAAAATTGAGAGTACTTTTAATAAATAAATGAATCCAGCTTTAAACAGGAAAATTTAATAAAGATAAACCATACTTCCAAAAACCTTGATGGAACATGTTGAGTTCACGCCTGCGTGTCACTCTATAATCACACCTTCATGTAAGTATTTCTATTATTTGGAGCTCTTTGTGGTGGTCGCGCTCATAAAATAATGCACAATTACATAAATGACTCAATTCACACTCTTCCAAGAATGGGTGCTTGAAAGGCTTAATCGGAAAAATAAAACAACCCTAGCAAACAGTATTAAGACTCCATTAGTGCCTGAAATGTTTGGAAATGCTTGAACTTCAATGTTGTGTTTTCAAGGTCTGAAAAGTGGCTGAAGTTTAGCTTAAGTGGTTGAAAGTGAAAATGAATTAACCCTGAAGAATGGCTTCCTTTCTTTTTGGATAAAACTTTGTGCTCACCTGTAATTTCTAAACCTTTTGCTGTTGTGAAACATAATTTGAGTTGTTTATGGCACAATACAATGTATATCATCGTCATAAAAAATAAAATAAACAATAATCAGGAGTATATGTATATCATATTTACTTTACCTTGGCAATAAGGTGCTGGAAATGTATGAAAATGGCCCTTGGGAAATTGTTTGAATTTGACCTTGAAAAATGTGTGGGAACCCTGAGTTGAATTTGTTTAAAATATACATCTTCTTTGCAACAGGATCTTAGTCAAGCATGAACTTGACGACAAGCCCGGCTTGTTTCCCATCCTCGAGAATTCTCGTGTGACTATTTCCAGCCTGAGTGACTGTTGATTGAGTGATGGAAGCAGTATTATTCAAGTAAAATCCTGTCTGGGAAGTGATATTAAAAGAAGCCCCACCAGATGGAACGGGCTTTCTGTTGACCTTTTGACCACAAGCTGGTGTTTTGCAACTTAAACATGACAACAGTGCCACTTTCTCACCAGAGAAAAAGAAGCAGAGCCAAGATTAAAGTGGAAAACAACTGTTGCCTCCATTAAATGACCTCTGATACCCAGAGATGGTTTCTTAATCCACTGCCCATATTGTAGTAAGCAGCTCTCCAGGAGGTTTATCCTCTCAGACACTGGCTCCAAAGGGCTCTACCCAATCAGGGGTTCGATTCCCTCGCGATGATTAACTAACCAATATCCAATCAGTAGCACTGTTTTCTGAGTTTTGCTGAGCTACCCAGCAGCATGTTTGGTCTGACTGGAGATTAGGACAGTCTGATTTTCTTCCAGGAACGACTGACGTCAGGCACAACCGTTCGTGTCAAACAAGCAGAGATGTAAGCCTCTGCTGTCCTGTGGACTTTGAAGAGATGAGGGAATATTCCTCTTTTTTGGGCCTGAGAGACGGTCACAAACTGGTGTACAGTTCAGGGGCCACATACAACTGGATGTCTAACATAATGTCATAATCATCCATTAATATGGAAAACTTCAAATCCATCTGTTATGTGTTGAGCTGTTCCATTTATATTTGGTATTTGGCAGGTAGGTTTACCCCTGGTGAAGCTGCATTTATTACTCCCTGATACACACAGTGGAGACCTAATATCTTTAGATAAATATATCTAAGCTATGTAACCACAATTATCTTGACTAAAACATTTTAGTTTAGGTGGTACTGTTTAAACTTTTAAGTATTTCAGTATAAATGTTTTAATATAGATATGGCTTTTTTCATGTATGTTCCTGTCTTTTTATTTTAATTATATAGTTCTGTGTCTGACAGCTAATTACAGATGTGACTCATAAATAAATGTTTTTCTTTATTTCTAAGTTTTCTCTAAATTTTATGCATAAATAAGAATATCCTCAAGTTAATTTTGTAAACATAGCATAATAATTGGCCTATCATTATTATGTAAACTGCCTCCTGGGTGTGAAGACAGATTTTGAGCTTATCTCTGGGGTAAAATGGAAAAGGTTGTGTACAAAAATATGAATAAGTTACTGACTCACAATAAGAATAAAAATGTAATTTCTTTGTTTCCAAATCACCAAAGCGTGTATGTTGAAAGCGCTCATTCCTTTTAAATGTTACGTTAATTCCATTTTATCCCCAAATTGTTCTTTTATGCACGCGTGTCTCTGTTCACATTTTGGTTGAACTAATGTCTGTTTTTTTTTTTTCTTTTGTTTTCTGTCTTATCTCCCCCCATTTTTTTTGTTTTAAATGTGATGTCATCTTATGTGGCTTTGGCTCCCCCCCTTCCACCACCACCACCACCACCACCACCGCTGCTGCTGCTGCTGCTGCTGCCGCTGTTGATGTGTTGATGTTGACGCTGTCCACTGTCCCTCACCCTGCTGCACACATCTGGTCTACAATACGACATGGCGCCCCCCCCCACCTTCATCTTCATCCAAAACCTGTTCCCCCTTTTTCCAATCCCTGCTGCTCTTTCTTTCTTTGTCTCCCTCTGGTACTTTTCTTTTTCTCCACCCTTGTCCCTGATAGCACCAGGCAGAGTTGAGAGAGCACCATGCCACCTCCGGTAAGCAAGTAATCTTTCAGAGGAAGGGCTGAAGGGTCGTCTGCACACTAGGATTTATGGGATAGGGGGAAGACGGTGTCCTAATTTGATTAAAACTGTAAATCAACTTTTGCTAAGACTTGTTTTTTTTTATTATTTTCTCCACCAATGCCTTCATTTTTCAAAGATTTCAACGTTGCTGGTTTGGGGCTTTCTTTTTTTTACACTTTTATTAAAAGCATATAGATCTATTTTCTTGATGGTCTCTCACTTCTGCCGTGGGGATTCAGAACATAAAATCTGCATATTTTTTCATGCTATATGTTTGGATATATGTTTTAGGCTATTATTAGATAGATATTTGAACACATATAACCATATATTGTCACATTATGGTATTATTATGTAGTATTAAAATGCATGGTGTTTCTAATATTAGTATCATGATAAAAAAGATACTACTTTGGAAATAAACTCATTGGAAATGAGTAATGATAGTCATAATCATATGATGGTGATGTTAGTTTTCCCCAGAGTGTGCTGTATCTTTTTGTAATTACAAAGTCAAATATCTTCATTTAATAAGAAATTCTCAGTAGTTTTTTCCTTTTCATTGCTTAACTTTGTAAGCAACAATGCAATTACCACAGTAGGTGTTTGTTCACATAGTTTGAGTGCACATAACTTCTCAAGATGTCATTTTCAGTGATGTATTTTCTAAAGGAAATAAAAGCAATTTAATTTTGCTCACTTACTAAACAAAGTGTGCTCTCGCTGCATGGACTATGCCTCTCTGCTCCATTGTTTTCCACTTATAAACTGATTTAAGGCGCGGATGTGTCTAAGATGAAATATGACTGTCATTTCTTTTGTCTGCAGCTGCCGTAGTGTGTGGTGATGACATCATCCCTCTGACCCCAAGCAGGATGAGCCAGCGCCAGGTGAAGGAGCGCGACAAGGAGAGGGAAAAGGAGGCCGGCCTCCAAACGCCCAACAGGGAGCACGTCACCTCTCCCTCCACCCTCAGCCCAGGGGTCAGCTACAGCCATGGTGAGAATCAGCAGTCCAGCACTTCAGATTAACTAACTAATAACTCTTTCAACTTAACTAGTTTTGGAGGTTCCTGCAAAATTCAATGTAGCTACATTGAAGTGTCATAGTGGTCTACAAACAAATTAATACAGAAACTCAAAAATAATAAACAGTCTTGCTGAAATGGTTTCAGAGATAAACACATAATTATCTCTCAGCCGTGTACTTATAATATCTTAATATATTTTCTAATGAAATATATAGACTTGCCTTGACTTCCTGACTCTTCGCTGCTCCTCAATACTCTTTATTCCAACATTTGCACAACATTTACTCTTTGACTTAATTATCGCAACGGACGACCAAACGTTATGATGGGTTCTAAAAGAAACAAGTAATTCTGAAAAGGAGATTATGTGTGATATTTCTGTTTGGATTTTTGATAATTCATGATTACATGACATTTGCTGCATAGCACAAGGTAAACATAGTGTTCTGATCTGTTTTATTATACATATCTTATTTAAATTCATCTTCCAGCCCCCTTTCATTGTACACTAAAACATTGAAATCTACACACTTGCAGTCCCTGATGGATTTTGGTACATGTTCAGTCCTTACCTGTTTCAGACCGTTTTCATGAGTGATTCTTGATTTATTTTGTTTTACTGTGCAAGTATCAATTCATCATTTTTGTCTTTATATTATTTTGTCTATGGCGTTACATTTTTCACATTTTTGTACTCAGTTTAGCTTTGCCTGATTTGAAATGTACCACTTCATTGTAGCTCTTGAGACATCACGAGGAACAAATCAAACGAGATGAATAGCTGCTCAGAAATAAACTCAAGGTTAAATTTCACTGGGTCTTGTGTGGCGCTTCCAACACCTTTTCGTTTTAATAGAGCGCCCTCTAGTGGGTAAAGCTCCAGCTACTGCTGAGGAATTAAAGGAGGAAACGTTTTGTTCATCTATTTTCTCTCAAATGTCTCTCAAAAAAATCTAACATGTAAAAACAGTTGAATTTGCGAAATACATGCATACATACATACATACATACATACATACATACATACATACATACATACATACTTGGAATGTTGCATATTTTGGAGTTGTGCAATAACTGCATAAAAAATGGGTTGTGCTGACTGTTGATATGACTGTTGTTCACAGTCATGAGACCTTTGTTTAGGATTTTGACAAATATCAGAATTAATTGGAATGATACTAAAAATCTTACATGAAATGTATCTCCATCGTATCGAAGCACATTTAGATTGCTCGCAACACGACCCTGTAAGGGAAGAGCATGGATGGATGAGTGGATAATGGATGAATGAATGGGTGGATGGATGGATGATGGTTCACCTCTAAATTGGTTCACATGTGTTGATGCCATCGTTCCACCAGAAGAGGGCGTAAGAGCACCATAAAACAGAACTAATCTAGAACTACGAGAGAGTATAAAATCTCATTCTACAATAGTGTATAATGACACATAAAGTATATTCTACAACTTTTCTTCCTCTGAAAGGTATACACTAGTAGATATTTATGATTATATTGACAATCACTTCTGAGCTGAGTGTTATTTGTGAGCCCTGGTTGCAGTTCAGCATATGAGTGTAAGTGTGTAAATTACCTGTGCTCAGTAGGAGCATGACAACAAAAATCCTTTTGCAGTGGTGAAAAAGTGAATTAGGTAATCCTTCTTTGTTACGCAGTTTGCTTGAAAGAATGCGAGGAACCAATATTTAAACATTTTTGTGCAAAGCATAGGGAGTGAGAGAACCAAACAAGTTTACATGCTAAGTGTGAGAGAGCAGGTGGGGTCGTGGATTTAAGATCAGCCTGGGGGATTATGTTCCATCAGTTGGGGTTAACAACGTGGAGGGGGCCGGTCTTCTCTGTGTACTCAGCCACCGCCAGTCCAGTTCCTCCTTCCACCCACGCTCCAATCCAATGAGTGGCTCAGCCCTGGGAGGTTTAAGACAGACGGGGGAGAGGGACGGTGCTGGGAAAGGTGGAGATGACAGACAATATGCTAGCTTCCAGGCTGGAGCTCTGCTTGGATTGTCTCACAAATGGATCTAAAGCAAGGCTGATTTTAACATGATTTACCTGATTAGAGTTCCGTCAGTGTGTTACACTGGAGCGCGTACCCTTTAGCCAGAGGAGAATCAAGGTATGCTGCAAAGTATTTGACAAGCTCATGTTGTTCATTGGATCAGAGAGACCTCTGATCTGTGCTGCCTTCTGTAGTGCGCTGCTGTGTGTGTGTGTGTGCCCCGCGAGGTGTTTCTGATGTGGACGGAATGAAGATCACACCAATGCAACAGAGTCTTCTTTCACAATAGTTTTCATTTGGATAATTGAGTCCAGGAGAGGTAAAGACTCACAACACCAAGATGCCCGTTGGCTGGTGATCACAAAGCCACTTTGTTGCGGCGATAATCCCAGACTCACAGGGTCTCCGTCTAGCCAGCGTACAGCCACATACTCTCTGAACGTCCCGACAGCATGAATTTGATGTCATATTACAGGGACTGCTGCTTAGGTGGTGTTATGTTGCAGTTTAACTGCAATGCAGCAAATAAAAAAAAATGGATACATTAAAAAGATACAGAGAGATCAAATATTTAAGTCTGTCTTTGTATAAATTTCATAAAAAAACAGAGGATTAAACAACTTATTAAAGATCCTCAAAACGTAATTGCGTACAGTCTCAGACTTTCTGCCATGGCTGCAGGGGAACAATGATGGTGGTCTGTTTTGAGCAGGCTCCCCTGACTGTGATGTCCTCAGATGGTGCTTTCAAGTCCTGCTCTCAGCCATCAAAGGGTATCGGAGAAAACACACGAGAAACGGGACCGATGTTTTGGAATGTTCTTTGCCTTTCAGCGCTTCCTTGTCCTGATGGAAGCTGCTGACATCCAATCTAATCACAACAGGCTACAGTGTTTTATGTCAGATGCAGCACATATTAAATGATCAGGAAGGATAGATCACCTTAGTGCTTTAGTAACAGCTTCTTGGCTGACAGAAAACAAGACAATCATTCTTAGAGAACACCTTTTTACTACTTCTTTAATGTCAGAACACTTACCCAATCACTCTTTTGCCACTTTATATCTTTCCATTGTAATGTGGCAGCAGGTGAAGGGTGCATTAAAATCAGCTTTTTGTCAACTTTGTGGTACATTTGTTCCTAAAAATACAGCTGGCTTAGCAGCATTGAGATTGCATTATCTCTGTGTACTCAGTGTTAAGCACCCAGCCGCCACCGCTGCCATAGTGGAGCCCTTTCAGACACGTGACAGATGGAAGGCTAAATGTGCTTTTGTCTCAGTCATGTGAATAGAAGCATTAATTGCCATTGGTGTGATGCACTTCCCTTCTGTCCTCAATGTTTTCCTTTGCTGTTGCTTGTTCTTAACAAATGCGTAGCCTTCACGGTACACGTGTTGTCTGTCTTGAGGAGAACGGGGAACTAAGGAAGACTTAACAATTCCTCACGACCTTACTCATCTTCCACTTTATTGATTAGACACCTTTGCCTTGCACAAAGCCATAAAGAAAATGTATGTTGCACACTACTGTGGGAGACGTTCGCAGTAAAATGAAACTAAAAAGCTCTGATGTATTTCTCTGACAGTAAAAAAAAAATGCAGAGAAAGAGAGAGAGAGGGGGAGAGGGGAGAGAGAGGGAGAGAGAGGGAGAGAGAGGGAGAGAGACGGAACGTAAGAGCTACTATATTTTGAAGCTAAGCTCCAACTCTCCTTTCCAGCAATAGGAGAGGGTGTAGGAGGGGCTCAGCTTTTTCGTTATTAAGCACTGACAGGCTGCTGCTGTTTCCACACACACACACACAGGCACGCACGCACACAGAGCGGAGAGTGTCGGTGTGTGTGAGGAGGCAGCAGTCGGCTGAAGGAAGTGTAGAGGGAGGCAGCAGACTGCTCCATTGCTTGCTGTCTGAGACGCTCTGTTTGTTTGTTTGTGCGTGCTGTAGCCAGTCCGTTCCTCAGGCTCACTAGCAGCGTGGGACCGATCTCTGACCTTCTACCCGTGAGTTTCCTTAGCGCTCCCACCCCCCATCCCTCCCCTTCTTTCCTCCACACGCCAAGGGAGCTCCCGCTATGATGAAGGAGGAGGGCCTCCTGAGTCGCCGGCGTTTCTCTACATGTGGCGGGACGGCATCACTTCGACCTCCACACCCGGACGGGCGCAAACTTATCCGCAATGCCTCCTTTGGGGGTTATAATGAGCTGTCACCCATCTCTCTGCCAGGTGGGTGTATGATGTTGTGGATGAGTGGTGTGGGGAAGATCTCCGTGGTGAAGATGTCGTTGACGTTGATGCGAAGATTTCAGACTTCTGATGTGTTCAGGGTGTTTGGATGAATTTGAGGTTCTGATTTATGCTGGTCTGTGCACAATGCCCACACTGTCCAAGTAAAAGAAACCGAAACAAAAAATGCATAGATGATTGTGTTAAACATCAAAGTCAACTTAGTTTATTTGCTCTTCAGTTAGTAAAATAATGATGTTAAAATGTATTTCAGCTTTCTTTGTAGGACAACGTTCCATTTTTAAAAGAAATATATATTTGCAACGCTATATAGATGTGTGTGTATGTATGTATGTACATATATAGACACACATATGTTCTTTTTTTTTCTAAAGCACCTTTTTATTTGACATCTGAGCCACTTGTGTTGCTAGGAGAGGGCTTTCAACTCCTGGGGTGAGGCACCGATCTAAGTGCTTTTTAATCATATATTCTATAAAGAGATGTGCAGAATTTACTTTCCTTCCTTCGTTCTCGTCGAGCCTAAAAGTTTTTGCATCCGCTCTAATGCGTCATTCCGACGGTGACATGTTCAAATATCGTTGCAACACTGCATGTAGGTGTAAGCTAGCATGGAAAGTGACGCTGTCTATTAGTGGGTCTTTGGGGAGGTGGAACATCTTAATGTGACATCTTAATGACACTGAAACAGACTTTAAAAGACTGTTTTAGTTACTCATATTTGAAAAAAAGAAGGTGAAATGCTGCGGTATTTACAGGACTGCTGCTATCCGGTTTATTTTGCTTTGTCATTGCATGGTTGTGAGGGGTTTTTGCCTCTAGGGCTGAAGTCCCTTTCATCCTTTCCATACTGTATATGCTGTCACTTAAACAGGCAGAATGAACATAATGATGAGGAATGATGCCTTCATCACCGCGCCGCAATAATCCTTTTCAGAAATATGCCAAATCCAGCGGAACATTCTGGATTAAAGCACTTTTTGAATCATTTTTAAACCCATACCTTGGTGATATTTCCCCTGTTTGTCCTGCTGAAAAGGACACCGCCCCGGGGCAGACGGCTGACAGGCCCTGGGGCTTTAAGGGGAGATGTTCTCCGACTGGTTCACCTTTGCCTGTAATGGAACGGTTTTTAACCTTTAGAAATCCTGCAAAAGCTTACTTTTGGAAGCTTCTGCCACACGTTGATGCAGTCACAGATGACCTAGAACATTAGTCCAGCCATTTGCGCAGCAATTGTTAATGGAGAGCAGCTTGTTTCCTCCTACCGCGCCGTGTCTGGGGATTCAGGCCACGGGACCATTTCTACTCTGTTTTTAATGTTGCACCTCCCCCAGCAAAGCAAATAACTGGAAGTGTGAAATGGTGTCTGAGTCATGTTGTTTTTCTCACAATCACTTCCCGATTCCACTTTTTTTTTTCCCTCCTTATTTTCGATGCTCTGCCAACGGGCGCAGTCAGCGTTCAGGCCGGCTACAGGAGACAGCTGGCACGCACAGGTTGCCCTTATGCACCGCTATTTTTTCCCTCTCCAATTACTTTTACGTCAGCGTCTATATTTTGCATCCGTGTTGGTTCAGCAGAGTTGGCGCGGTTCTTAGTCAGAATTCCGTCTTTGAGGCTCACAACATTGTCAGTGACGTCTGGTGTGAACGTTTGGTGACTCAGATTTGGTGTGGCTGCGCAGCCAACAAATTGTCTCTTTTTTTATGTTATTTGTAATTCACACTGCCTGATTTT
The DNA here is from genome assembly GCA_911728415.1 of Lagocephalus sceleratus. NCBI lineage: Eukaryota > Metazoa > Chordata > Actinopteri > Tetraodontiformes > Tetraodontidae > Lagocephalus > Lagocephalus sceleratus. The sequence goes on along the minus strand of CAJVRN010000210.1, from coordinate 9,245,740 downwards.
TATAACCCTTTGAATTGCAGATAAAACGGTTAATTTAGCTTTGGTTCAGGGTGGACAATGCCTCAGCAATCCCTCTATAAACGGAACACAACAGCCATCGTTGGTGATGTCTGTACCCCATAACACAGACCCCATCACTGTATATACTGTATAGCACTGAACGCACCATCATGTATTCATTTTAACAGTCTATGACTTTGGACTTTCCAAGTTCAGCACTAGAATCTCATCATGGATTTGACTGGAAGAGGAGGGGGAAGAGGAGCATTCCACATGCCTATTTCATATAACAATGCTTCTTTGTGTAGTTTGTGACTTTTCTACATTGCCAGAATGATAAGTGACAATTGTATCAATCATCTCCATCTAGATCTTGTTATTGGATATTTTTGAGGTCTAAAAACTGGAAAATGTTAAAACGGGAGCATGTGTCGCTATTTAAACAGACATCACTGAATAGTATGCTTGAATATAAATAGAATGTCAACAGGAGCCACGCTAATTTACCTGTCCAAACTCATCCTAGAACATCCTGTTATGTGTCATATCCTTTGTTTCCAAAGGGTGCTCCTATGCCATCATGCTCCCTGATAAACAGTTTTGAAGGCCAGCATTGAAGCGTGAATGATTAAAATGTGATCAAGGGCCATGAGCCGCTTGATCTCCGCTCAACTCTTTGGACCAGATTTTTAAAGCCCTTATACAAATGACTGTAATGGTTATTGTATATATTAAAAAAAGATGAGTTCAAGTCAATAATTGTCCCTTTGACATATTGTCTGGCTTGTACTGAGCAGCTGAATCCATGTCGAGCACGTTTTGCTGCAAGCGCTGTTGCTTCCTCTGTAGTCAGGGACCAACTGCAAGGGAAATTGATTTGGAGCTTGAAAATGGGGCAGTAAAAGCTAATAAGAGAGCGGAACCAGAGCGACCCTTGTGCTCAATAATTAGATGGATTCATGGCTCATCTCGAGGCCAACATGACTTGACAACCTCCACGAGGGATAATTCAGTTCGTATGTATGTTGAAGCAGTAATAGTGGTATAGCTTTAATGAATTTAACCGTCTGGAAAGACGTATTCTTAATATTTAACATCTTGGATAAAGTCCTCAACCTCATTATTTAGCTTTTGTGAACATTTTCACACCCTAGATCATCGTATCATCCATATAACTCTTGTTTTTGTTGATGTTTCAGTACTTTTCATCATCATAATCACTCATCCATCCGTTCTCTAGCCGTTTAACCAGTACTGGTGTCACTGGTGCTGGGGCACGCACATTCACACGCACATTCACACCTAAGATCCGTTTAAATTAGCCAATTCTTCCATCTCCCAAATGCACGACTTTGGACTGTGGGAGGAAGCTGGAGGGAAAATTAGGGTAACCATGGTGATTTTGGATTTACTTTGGCAACTGTTGTTGTGTCGTCATTAAGCCGGCAACATCTTGAGCACTTGTTAACGTATTCATCTGAAAATCACATCCGTGTCCGTCATCGTTCCTGCTTATCGCTCCTCATCTTGTGTCCATATTTCAGGGGCAGTGGTGTCGTGCTTTGGGTAATTTAGGCTGTATTCGGTTTGTGAGGCCGTGCGTGAACCTGAAAGACGTTTGCTGTCGTGGCGCGTGCCGCACGGCCCTGCCTCTCTTTCACTGTCATGTATGAGTGAGTTCACTGCAGTGCTCATCTTTTATACAAAAGCCTTTAGTCAGGCTGCAGTGCAGCCTCTACAACTTCAACTGAACGCGCAGACTGTGGTTCACTCTCATTCACCGATGCATTCACTTACCCACAGGTTTATGCTGTTTACACAGCGAAATCAGTGGGAGATGAAGACATTTGCACTTATTTCAATGATAATTGGAAGCTGGGATTCATTAAGAAGTGAATTATATTCTGTGGAGAAAATAGAAGACGGATGATTTTAGATGCTTAATGTAGAAAAGGAGCATTTAATAAGTAAGATAGCTTTAATCTTAGTTAATATATTGTTTTTGTGTTAAATTCCTCCAACACACCATCATCTTTCTTAAGTCTCAGTGCAGATTCTAGTTCAACTGCACAGATCTATGACTTCTAATTCAGTTCCCTCCCGATGCTGCGTGATTGAGTGGGGTGATGAGTAGTGCACCCTCTTGGCAGAAGATGTGGCGAATGAGCCGCCTTTGTTTCCCAGTTGAAGTTGGCATGGCGATGAGCCTGTCAAGTAGGCACAGATGGTCTGATGGGACAGTATATATTCCACACACACTGTATCCATAATAAAACAGAGGTGATGGAGACATTTGCTTGACCCTGTAGGAGCCCATTCATATTTTAACACTCTGTTGCTCTGATTTTTGATCGAGTCAACTGAATGAAAGGTGACGGTACGTGCATGCATGTCAGCATAGAGAACAGGGCATTCAATGCTGTTGCTTACATTGTTTTTTTTTACCTTTATTTTACCAGGTAAGTCCCATTGAGATCAATCTCATTACATTATTCTCTTACACGGGAGACCTGACCAGAACAGCAACAGCAGGACAAAAGGTTACAGACAAGACACAACATAACAAGTTATTTATCTTTGAGATTATAAGAACCTTGTCAGCAGGATAAGGCTCCCAAGATTCAAGTGTTTTTGAAGGTTGTAAGAAGAGCCAAGCACTTAAAAGCCCCCCCCCCCCTCCCATTCAGTCCTTAAATTTGTCAAACAATAGGAAACCTTGCCACCTCACGCTGTAGCTACCAGCATCTCTATAAACAATCAAAAGAGCTCAATGGAGCATGCGTAGAGTATCTTTAGAGATAAACTGGTATCTGAGCCTTTGCAGTCAGTGAGGGTCAGCCAGTCCTGGCACGTGTTGTTGTTCATTCTTTTTTTCTCAATTCCAGGATGTACTATTCTTTACTAGATATTTAAGAGTAAATCTCAAAGGCACCAGGTATTCCCTTGCATTTTTTTCATTTGAAAGGCTGTAAAAAAATCACGAAGAAAAAAAGTCGTGGTAATGTATCAGGAGCAATTGTGAACAGAGGAAGGCCAGTATCGGATGAAAACATTATTGGACAATGGGGAAAAAACAGTAATTTACTCACTATTCTGTAACCTTAAGCATCCTTCTTACATCTAGTGATCCAAATGATGAATAACTCGTGTTTATAATCTTGCCTCATACTCAGCTGCACGCTGGTTTCCTGTGGATTGGAGAATATAAAATATTTACTGGTGCCGCTGACGACTGTGTCAGTGGGAAATGAGGCTGGGTGAAATGGATTTATGCCAGTAGAGTTTTCATCTATAGAATGTGCTTTCGGCTGGCAATGAAACTGTCAGTATTTTACAACGGTGGCCTCTGAAGACCTACATAATTAAATGGGACCAAAGGTTAGAGACTTTCCAGCTATTTCTTCTCTGCCTGACTTCAGCTGACAGAAACTCACTTTCAGCCTCTCACAGATAATCAATGTTGCTCCTGCTTTATTCCAATTATCAGAACGTTGTTTTGGTGTATTCATTATCTCTTCTCATGTTATTTTACCATTTAATCATTACAAATGCAAAGATATTGATCACATTAATTGTAAAATAAAGAAGGTATTTTGTGGGGAAACGCTGACGGTGATGTGTCTTACAGGTTTTGAGCGAGGGAAAGAGGACCTCTTGTCTCTGCCTTTGAAAGAAGACTCCCATTCCATATCTAAGAGCAAGGTAAGGGAAAAAAAAGCACTCCTCTGAGACGTCCTGTGACGTGGAGAACAATTAGTTGCTTGATGTAATGAGAGCAGAGAGTATGGGAATTACTGCACATTTCCTTCCCAGACAGGCCTGAGGCAGTAGATATCCTAATTTGAGCTGAATCAAACGCGTCGTGATCACTGCCTGCTTCAAACCCTTTCAAATGAGCCCAGCGTGGAGGAGATCTGCCTGGACTTCCTGTTGAGGCCCATATCAAATGTGTTTTGGAAGGCAGACACAGGAATCATATTCCCCTCTGACTTACATCAGACTCTTTTTACCACATTCATTTTTGTTTTATAGATAAATTAATAATTATCAGGCCTTGTCGTTCTGGTTTCAGCATAATCTGTCATTATTCTACCTGTGGTATGGACTGTTGACTTCTCTAGCTGAAGCTGTCCTGTAGATGAAATGTTGGGGGGGTGAGAGTGCATCTTGGTATCAGCTTTCATCACCTTTACAGGACTACAAAAGCTTCTTGAACAGAATGCTTTGGTTTATCTAATCTTCTATTTTAATCCCCGCCTGTGGTCATCTGGGGTTAAGTAGCACTGTTTTAAGATCCTTACACATTGTAGTCTGGCTTTGAAATCATTGCATGTGTGTCTTGGGTTGTAGCGCTGTACACTTTCTCTATTATTGTTGGGCTTCCTTTGAGTTTATTTATTTTGGGCTGCCAGGGACTTTTGATGGGTTGTTTTCTTTTTTAATGAGGAATTGTCAGATAAAAGGACACCATTTAGGGGCCAGTATATTCAGTTTTAGAAAGTAACAGTCAAAAAGCTGACACAGTTGGAGACAGAAATCTGTTGAATTATGTTTTTCAGTGCTGTATAGTCATATTTTTTTCATATTTAATAGCTTATAATTTCATATCAATCTGAATCTTCCTCTCCTTCTTCTGTGTATTAACAGTCTGAAACAAAGTTGTACAATGGCTCAGACAAGGATGTGTCAGCTTCTGGAGGCAAGCTCACCAAAAAGGAATCGCTCAAGGTAACTGATTCATATAATCACTTCTTAAAATAACTGATTCCATTATTCTATTCATAGTCTGATTCACCAGGAAAGCTTCTGTGAAATAGTAATATCAAACGGTATCGATAATACAACGCATTTCCTCACCACGATGAGCCCACAGAATCGTAATAGGAGGGAAATAAAAAAATAAAAGTAATCAGAGGTAACAGGAAATGATACAAAAGTAATCAGACTAACGACGGGGAAAGAAACCATCTCTGCTGATAGGACTGTTCTTGACTGTTGATTCTGGCCCGTCTCTGCTCATCGTAGGTGCAGAAGAAAAACTACAGAGAGGAAAAGAAGAGGGCTACCAAAGAGCTGCTCAGCACCATCACTGACCCCTCTGTCATTGTCATGGCTGACTGGTTGAAGGTGGGAGTGTCGCTGAATTCAGTTTGATCAACCACTCAGAAACACGGCAACCGTTTGTGTAGATATGAATGAGATCACGCTTTTACTGGATGACTATATGTATTTTTTTACCGTGTGTATTTTACTCTACTCTTTCTTTATTGCATGTAAAATGTTATTCATCAGACTTTTTGAGCTGCCTTTAATGCAGAAATTGATAGAACACAATCTGATCTGAGTTTTGAGACAAGTTTACAGTGCTTGTTCTCACTAATTTGGATCTAAATAGCTTCTAGTTTTCAAAGAATAACTGCTGATTCAACACGTCTCAGTATCATTGTTTTTCACGTTTTGTTCACTAGTCCAACCTGTAACCTTAAGCGTTTGTCTCTGTCTCACCCAGATCCGTGGGACTCTTAAAAGCTGGACCAAGTTGTGGTGTGTGTTGAAACCAGGGGTCCTGCTCATCTATAAAACCCACAAAAACGGCCAGTGGGTGGGGACGGTGCTGCTCAATGCCTGCGAGCTCATCGAGAGGCCCTCAAAGAAGGACGGCTTCTGCTTCAAGCTCTTTCACCCGCTGGAGCAGTCCATCTGGGCCGTCAAGGTGAGAGCTCCCCACAGCCATTGTGGACTATTGTGGGGGTGGGGACGCATGTTGGTAGATGTAGAAAAACCCCACTATTTACACATCTGACAAGACGCATATCCAATTTGTTCTTTCATCTCGGCTCAATCATTCACTTTTCTGTTGTAGGTTGGTATTCATCGCTGACCGCTTATGACAAGTGCCTACATTTGTGTCAGTATTATGAAAAGGCTTGAATCACAATTAGCAGCGCTCTGTTTTCAATTTCGGTGGTCACACTCTCCAACTGTCCTCTTCACAGCTAAAATAAACACTCCAGTCCCGAGCTCCTGTCCTCGCGGGCTATTTGCATAAGAATATCATTTACTATGTTTGCAAACAAGCGAGTCACACAGGATCTCAGAGAAAGCATCAAATTAAGAAAAAAGGAGAAACAGCCCACAGCAGCGATGGTTTGTTTTCATGTTCTCAGGGTCCCAAAGGAGAAGCTGTTGGCTCCATCACACAGCCGTTGCCTAGTAGCCACCTCATTTTCCGAGCTGCCTCCGAATCTGATGGTAAGTGACCGGCTGTCAATCACACTTCAGATGTTCGAGTCAGTGGTTGCTTCTTTGCACATTGATATTGTTTGCGAACCAGTCCCTCCATTTAAACCTGGTGGTGTAGAATGGTGCAGCTAAACCAGGTTGGGGGTTGGGAGCCCTGTAGTTATCCTGGACCTCTGTCCTTGGTGCTGAATGTCCCTCCTTTTCCACCCAGAGTCTCTCTCCATGGTTCTGAAATACTCCACTAACGTTAAAGCCCTTTGGATTCTGTTCAGAATCTTTCAATGATGTCCATTTTCATCCCGTTCGTCTATGAAAACTTGAAATTACCGAATTAAAGTGGCACCTTCCTGTTTTTATTTCGATGACTGAGTGTCTGGTTTTCAGGTCGGTGCTGGATGGACGCGTTAGAGCTGGCACTGAAGTGCTCCAGCCTACTGAAGAGGACGATGATTCGGGAGGGAAAAGAGGACACGAGCACAACAACCACCGGTGGAGAGCATTCTATTAATTTTTACAGCCTTCTTCGAGCTCACAACATCCACGGATTCCAGTGAGTCGGACATCAGCTTCCCCTCCCTCCGTGTTGTTTGGGTCATCAGCTTCCACGTCTCCACCCGCCCTCCAGGTTCAACGACGGCGAACACCTGAAGGACCCGGACCTGTACTCCGACAAGTCCGACAGAGAGGGCGAGCAGGACCACGAAGAGTCCGACCCAGAGGGGCTGGAAAAGAGCGAGGAGAGCGACAGCGACACCTCGGAGCGCCAGGACGACTCCTACATCGACCTGGACCCCAACGAACATCTGCGGGAAACCCCCTACATGGAACAGTCCCACGAGGAGCTCGGGGAGGTAGCAGCGCGTTTTTATCAGCATCGCAGCACAGACGTGGTGGAAAAGCAGCATGTTCCTCTGTTTGAACTAGCTATGTGTAGCATGTAGAGGCTCCCATCACCCGTGTGAGTGTGTGAGAAGTGTGGAAGTATTTCAACACGTTTCCATTCTGACTCTGACAGCTCATTAATTAGACTCCTACTGAAGTTGGGACTGAATTTTCACAGCTTGAAGATGAAACAGTTTTGTAAGCCAGCAGAGAGAGTTTATATAAATAGGAATGCTGGCACGTTGCGTCTGCGCATCTTTAGCTGCAGGCGAGCGTTTTTGACATCTATATCCACCGGCGCGAGGGCTGACTGTCTTTGCTTCCTTCTCAAGGCCGGTGAGGCTGCCCAGACAGAGACGGTATCGGAGGAGAATAAATCTCTGATCTGGACCCTGCTGAAGCAGGTCAGGCCTGGCATGGACCTGTCCAAAGTGGTGCTGCCCACCTTCATCCTTGAGCCCAGGTCCTTCCTGGACAAACTGTCGGATTACTACTACCACGCAGACTTCCTGTCAGAGTAAGAGCGCGCCCATACCCCCAGTAGCAGCAGGCTTGAAGTAAAGATGTGCCGTGTCAACAAACAAATGCATTTATGGAGAAAAACTGTTTTTAAACTAATGTTTTATCTTGTTGATACGTTCCCTTTAATGGTTTCTCGTGAAAGCGGTGGAGTTGTTGACCGTAGTGCGTACGATTACTCAGCCACCTGAATGTGAGTGATGCAGCACGTTTCCTTTTCAGGGCTGCGATTGAAGAAAATGCCTTCAACCGCATGAAGAAGGTGGTGAAGTGGTACATCTCTGGGTTTTACAAAAAACCAAAGGTCAGGCGACTCAGCTGCGTGACGTTTTACGGGGACGCGATACAGGAAGGTTGTTTAATACAGCGTCTGGTGTCCGCCCGCAGGGGTTGAAGAAGCCTTACAATCCCATTATAGGAGAGACCTTTCGCTGCATGTGGCTTCACCAAAAGACCAACAGCAAAACCTTCTACATCGGGGAGCAGGTTAGGACAGAGTTAAACAGGAATATTGACAATAGCGATTCTTCCAAATGTAATGTCTGTTGTCCCGCAGGTATCCCATCATCCTCCAGTGTCGGCGTTCTACGTCAGCAACAGGAAGGACGGATTCTGCCTCAGTGGCAGCATCCTTGCCAAATCCAAATTCTATGGTACCGAGGCACTGATGAGTCTTTCACCGCGCTGTAGCTCGCTGAGAACACCTGTCCTCTGACTGTTCTTCCTCTAGGGAATTCCCTGTCAGCCATATTGGACGGAGAGGCGCGCCTCACCTTCCTCAACCGGGGGGAGGACTACGTGATGAACATGCCCTACGCTCACTGCAAAGGTGGGCGCGTCCTGCCCCCGCACACCCAGGCTGTGCTCGCAAGCAGCGCTGGCTTCTGCTCTTGACCACCTTCTCGCTTTCATCTCAGGGATTCTGTACGGCACCATGACGCTGGAGCTGGGGGGCCAGATCACCGTCGCCTGTGAGAAGACGGGCTACAGCGCTCAGCTGGAGTTCAAACTGAAGGTACAGCCGGGCTGCAGCGTTCGGCATTCATCAGTGTGTTTCTATGTGCAGATTTTTTTTGTCTCTGTTTTCACCTTAAACTCATATTTGAACAACAAAACCTAAAAATACGTTATTTATTAAATAATAGAAATAATAGCCTCACAGAGATTCTATATCTTCTCTGTTGTCATTCCTGCTCATGAACCACAGTCCATGAGCCAAACCTCCTCATGACACACATAAATATAGACAAACATGAAAGTGTGGTGCTGTCTGTTACTGCCGCAGACGCTACAAGGCGTGCCCTCTTCTTCTGAATTCTCACCCTGCTTAACTCCCTTGTGTCTCCTCAAGCCCTTCCTTGGCAGCAGTGACAGCGTTAATCAGATCTCTGGGAAGATCAAACTGGGAAAGGAGGTGCTGGCTACACTTGAAGGACACTGGGTAAGGCTGTGCTGCACACACACACACACACACACACACACACACACACTCGCCCGGGTCTTCACCAAACACTACATTTTATATCTGACTGACCAAAGCACTTGAGGTGAGGTCCCCAGCACAGATACGGTCTGAGTAAAAATACCAGGTGTCTGAGATGGAAGGGTTGAGCCGCGCTGTACCAAGCTGAGGAGGGACCCTGGTACATTGTGAGCCTGCTGTGTTCTTATAGGACAGCGAGATCTTCATCAACGACAAAAAGACGGGCACAGTGGACACCTTCTGGAACCCCACGCCGGAGCTGAGACAGAGTCGACTGACCCGCTGCACCGTCCCGCCCGAGGAGCAGGGCGAGTTTGAGTCAGAGAGGTGGGCTTCAGCCCGTCCCTCAGCCGGTACCCTTTACTGTTAACGGTGTCGCCATCAGGCTGTGGCAGCACGTGACGCGGGCCATCAACAACAAGGATCAAACCGAGGCCACCAACGAGAAGTTCATCCTGGAGGAAGCGCAGAGGAAGTCTGCTCGCGAGAGGAAGGCCAAGTGCGAGGAGTGGATCCCCGCGCTGTTCGAGCAGGACCCGGTCACTGGAGAGTGGCATTACCGATATGCTGAGTGAGTGAGGAAACGCACGCAAACCCCCACACCTCCCCCGCGAGACGGTCGTCCTGCACAGGCGAGAGGCCCCCAGTGCCACAAATGTATAGAGATACACAATCAAATCAACCCTAACTGCACAAACACCCAGAACACGCCCAGAAAAGAGAGAAAAGGAAATAAATTGACTGCACAGTCTCCTGAATGATTGTAAGCTTCCCTACATGAATATCTACGATGGAGCAAATATGGTGTTCAGACCTGAAGAAATACTGATGTGAAACCGCGTTCTTGGTTTTATTTCCCATCTTTGGTTGGGCCGCACTGAAACTAGAGGTGAAGATACAGGAAGCGCTGGCTGCGCGGTGGCGCCACCTGGCGTCGGTGTTCCGTGATTTCACCTGTTAATATCAACACGACAGTCGCTCTAACTCTGGTACGTTCCCTCCCTCACCCTCTGTGTCTCCCCCAGTACGAGGCCGTGGGACCCACTCAATGATCTGATCCAGTTTGAGAAAGACGGCTGTATACAGACCAAGGTCCGACACCGCACCCCCATGGTACGTTCTGGCAGTCTTATTAGTCTGAGTAACCAGGGGCCGCGGAGGGACAATTGCAAGTACCAGGTAGGTCACCCCGGTCAAAGCGCCCCTAATCTTTTCACAAAGAAAACGCAATCATCACCTCACTGCTCCATGCCGCTCCTGCCGCAGCGTCGTCATTGTCGCCTCTTGTCGCCCCGCTGCCGCCGCCGCTCCTCTTTTGGTTTGCCTCTGTTTAGTCCGCTCCTCACGCGGGAGACGTGGCCGGAGAGCCCCTGCTTCTTCTCTTATCACACCAGGGCAACGTCTTCCCGTTGCCTCGAGAGATTCTGTTGTTGCAAAGATGAGGAGCCACATGGAAGCGAGTCCATTTCTGAGAAGCGCCTCATTTTCTAAGAAGCATCAGGTCGATTTCACGCCATCTTTTGTCATGAATTGATTTGAAAAACCAGCCTGGAAGCGATTTGGTGTCGTTCTCGACGTGATCCAATAGTGGAAGCGACCCCGCAGTTGCAGATGAGAGAGAGGAACAGCTGCATCCATCACCTTCATCGCTGCTTGTCTGGCCCTGCATGTGCTCGCGCCCATCTCAGCCTCGTCTTCGTCTTCTTTGGCTCAACTTTCACCGAGCTGCTCGTTGCATTTCTGTGGACTTGTTTGTGTGCGTCATGAAGTGTGTGTTCTGTGTTTAAGGTTACTGAGCGTCTGAGCTGTTGAAGTCACAACCTTTCACTTATAGTTAAAGTATTTTTAGTAGATCCAGCTATCTGGGTGTGTTTGCTGTACAATCACATCAAAATAAATTAACTTTAAAAACGGAGAAGTGATTCAGCACATTTGGTTCGGCTTCATCTGGATCATCAAATGTTTTAAACAGATGGGATGAATATTTTCATCTTGTGACCTAGAGGTGGAGAAAAAAATCGATACTGCATAATATACAGTAATATCGATCTATCTACGTCAAGAATTTATCTTTTATTACATTTAAAAACGTCAATTTTAGTGTTTGATAAGGTCAAGTGCCGGTTTGATCCACTAGATGGCGCTATTTCCCCTTTTCTGTCCGCAAAAGTGACAGGAATATTTATTCATTTTTATTATTTATTTTAGTTATTATTTTCAGGAGCATAGGCTATATTTGATTTATTTTCAATTCATTATGTTTAATATAAAACTGCTTATTTGATTTAAGATTGGCAATATCACTTACTTAAATAACCTGGTTGTTGCAGCGCTTGCTTTTTTCTGCAAGTTGCACTGGATATAAAAATCTATTAATGCGTGTGTGTGTGTGTGCGCGCGCGCGCGTGTGTGTGTGTGTAGGTAACGGTGCCAAAGAGGAAACACAAAAGCGACAAGCCGAAGAGCCCCGAGAGCGGCTGCTCGTCGCCTGAACCGGACCGTCAGGACTCCTCCGGCAGTGAAAGTGAGTTCACGTGTTCGTGTCCTTCAGTTCGTTCTGCTTCGCCGTCCCGCCGCTGTAAAGCTGAAGTCCCGCTCCCTGTCGCCGCAGGACACAAAAGCAAACACAACAACCGACTAAGGAAGAAAGGGGCGGACCTCAGTGAACTTCAAAGTGCCATTGAATCCATAAAGAAGACGCAGGAGGACATCAACAGGTGGGGGGGGCGGAGCCGCGCGGGGGTCACGTGACCCCGCGTCCGAACCGCGTCTGACCGCGCTGTGTTTGCAGGAGCATCGGCGCGCTGCGGAGCCAGACGGCGAGCCGAGCCGAGGGCGGCTTCCTGCTGCAGCAGCGCGACTTCGTCGTCATCGTTTTCCTCGTCCTCCTTCAGGTCCTCATTAACTATGTCTTCAAGTAGCACCCCGGCCCCGCCCCCCCCCCCTGACCCAGCCCCGCCCCCGCCGGGCGGAGGGCTCCTGCAACACGTCCATGAAAGCGCAGCCTTCGCGCACGGAGACCGTCCTTCGTTTTTAACCGGTCCATTACGAAACTCTGGGAAGATCCGATTTTTACTGAAGTCTCAACTGCCACTCCGGATCGGACCCGCCCCCCCCCGGGGGGAGGGGGGGGGGGCGAACACAGCAGCCATCTAAAAAGAAACAAACCGAACCGGCGTTTGTGGTTTCACTTCGATTTTCCTGCCGGAGAGAAAACGCTCCATCGTTCAACATTTCACCTCAAAGAACAGGAAAACCCTCCGGACGAGTCGGGGACGAGGACGAGGACGAGGACGAGGACGGAGACGCCTCCTTAACGTTTCTGCTTCGTCCTCTTCCAGCAGACGCGGCGGCGAGGGAGGCGACACAGCGGTCCAACGTGCGTTTATTGTTCCTCCTCCTCCTGATGGCGAGGGCGTCCGCGTGAGGAGGCGGTTGTCTCTGGGTAGCATGTACAGGTGTGTGTGTGTGTGTGTGTGTGTGTGTGTGTGTGTGTGTGTGTGTGTGTGTGTGTGTGTGTGTGTGTGTGTGTGTGTGTGTGTGTGTGTGTGTGTGTGTGTGTGTGTGTGAGTGTGTGTGTGTGTGTGTGTCCACAGCCCGTCCACTAGTTTGTCTTAAAGCCTAAATGCACTGGAGATGCCGACGGCGCGTCCCTCAGCTCGACGTCCCGCCCTCGCTTCCACGTGCGGTCGGAGGACGGCCTCCTCGGCCCCGTCGGTTTGAGGCCCTCAGACAAGCCGAGCTCCCCTCCACGCCGCTCACACACTTTCACACGCTCGGCGTTTACTCGACGACGTGATCCGAACCCGCGCCGGTAGACGAACCCCAGAAGGTCCAGGAGGTCGTTTGCCTTCTCGTAGCGCCCCCCGGGTGTGTGTGACTCTTGTGTCTCCACCTGTGCGCTCCTCAGGGGGTCCTCCTCTGGCTGTGCGCCACCTCTTTGAAGTAGACGTCGGGTTCGCCCGTTTAGATTTAGATGTTTACAAAGTGTTCCCACCGGCCGAGCCGCGGGAGGCCCGGGAGAGGAACCCCCCCGGCCCGGTCCTGGTGCCCCCGCTGGACGTCCAGCAGCTGTAGAGTAGACGTGAGTAGGTTCCACTTCAACCTTTTTAAAGACTCGCTGTAGTAGACCATTCCAGACGTCTTCACGTAGCAGCCCCCCCCCTTTACCCCCCCCAGCATCCGTAGTCGTGCTTCACACACTCTGACGCCACACTTCTAAACGTCCTCACGCTTCCCCCCATCCGCACTCGGTCTCCCCCTTGTCCCTCTTGTCTCCCCCCCCGCCCGTCCTCTCGAGGACCCGCGGTGGTCCAGAGGTCCTTCAGGTGGCGTCCCCCCTCGCCTGTCACGTTAGCCTTGTGTACGTTTACATATCCCAACGCCTCCGCTGGCGGGCGATGGAAGCTTTAGGACGCCGACGCGGGCGACAAGACCAAACTTAGCACGACGGGCGGGAGCCGCCGTGGACTCGGCTGGCCCGTGTGACCCGTACGTGCGTCCTGGCGTGTCCTGGTGTGTCCTCACGCGTCCTGGCGTGTCCTCACGTGTCCTCACGCGTCCTGGCGTGTCCTGGTGTGTCATGGCATGTCCTCACACGTCCTCATGCCTCCTGGCGTGTCCTGGTGTGTCCTCACGCGTCCTGGCGTGTCCTGGTGTGTCATGGCACGTCCTCACGTGTCCTGGCGTGTCCTGCGTGTCCTCGCGTGTCCTGGCGTGTCCTCACGCGTCCTGGCGTGTCCTGGCGTGTCCTCACACATCCTCGCGTGTCCTCACGTGTCCTGGCGTGTCCTCGTTGCCTCACTCGTTTCTTTGGACTGCTGTAGAGGACCCCGATGGTAGAATGTGGAACATGAGTCAATACCAGTGCCTTGTGATGTCCTACTGGGGGGGGGGTGTGGGTGTGGGCGCGGCGAGCTCGTCTGCCCGAGAAACGGAAGCGGAACAAAAAGCCCACCGACCCCCGGCGCGGCTCGAGCGATCGGACGGCGCCGTCGCGGGTTCGACTCGAGCTGCACGGCCCAGCGCCACACCCAGCTCCCACCCGCCCTTTCTGGAGCGTCGCCATAGTAACCCCCATAGATTTGTGGACACCATTTTCCCCTCGGAACGGGAACTCGCCGTCCCTCGCTCACTCTTGCAACATTTCACAGGGAATAAATGTTGTTGTTGTTACGGTCTGTTGACATTTTATTTATTCCTCTTTTATATGATGTTTTATGTTCTCTTTTCTGCTGGTACCATTTGATCACTCCTGTTTTTCATGCTGATTTTAAAGCCACACACGTTTTTATTGACTGAGTGAAACACGTTCATTTGTGCACAAAGACGATATAAAAGTATCCCTCCATCTTCACGTATATGCCCCTCTGTTTATCTGAGTATATTTACAGTATCTCCATGGAATCTACGATGTGGTTACATGTAACATAAAACAGAATAAAAACAAATGGCATATTTGGGTCTTTGCGTTTGGTGTTAACACGTCAAACTTAAACTTTTAGTGAAATGAGCTCGGTCGAGTTTGTGTTGTGATTCGCGGTTTGGCCGCCAGGGGGCGTCAGAGAGCCTCGAGCAAGGCTGACATGGGAGCACAACAACACGTCTACGTTCTCTCTATTTCTTCCTATTTAAAAAAAAAAATATATATATATCAAACTTTGCCTATAAATGATCTTGAAACCGTCTGGGAAGTCGTCCAGACCTCGGGGTCGTTCTCTCAGCCGAAGGTGGAGGATGGAGCAGAACGCTCTCTTCCTCTTGTCCATCTCAGATGACAACAGAACATCTGATACCCCCCCCCCGAGAGAGAGAGAGACAGGAAATAGGCATGAGGATGCTGAAGGCTGGAGCAGACAGTCATGGAAGGGGACCACCAGGCTTACATAAGGACTCCTCTGGATTATCAGCACAACAGCAACAACACACTCTTTATTTAACAGTAAAGTCAGAAATAGTATCCACGTAACAATGCGTCTGAAATAGGATTTAATTATCCGTGGTGGTGTTTTCACAGGGTGTGTGTGATGCTGCTGTGTGTATTTGTGTGTGTGTGTGTCATCCTTCCACATCATGACCTGGTGACGCCTTGCAGGGTTTTCGACCACTTTGTCTCGTGTTTTGAAGCGCACGCCTCGTGTCACAGGGCCCGGGCTGCGAGGCCTGCATGCAGATGAGGTTCTGAACAAAACAGAACCTACCGGGGGGGCGGGGAGGTGTGGGGGGGGGCGTTCTGTCTGCAGCTGAGAGGACCCAGCAGAGCCGCACACTGCCCCCTGCTGGGCCCGTCACACCAATTTTCTCACCCCTGACCGGGGCTCTTTAACGGGGGTTTGTCTTCAGAGGACGCTGAGGTGGCCCAAAATAACTACCGGAGAGCAAGGTTCTTGTTAGAAGATCTTCAGGCTCACCTGGATGTGGGCTGAACCTCACCAGCACACGAGGACAAGAGCAGCTCTACATCCAGAGTTGAGGTGACCAACGCCAGCCGGAGTATTGAGGCCTTTTTAAACAAAACGGGCTGCTTGAGGCAGGTTAAGACGGGTTAACGGGAAACTAGTCGGCCTCAGTATCGCTGACAGGGACGTAAAAATATCAAATGTACTTCTTGTATACTCTGTGTATCTGGACTACAAGATAAAACCTGAGGACAGCTCAGGAGTCTCCTGGTGTTATAATATAGTATTAATATATGTTAGATCAGAGAGATCAGACGTCTCTGAGGAGCATCCAGAAGAACTTTTAATTCTCTGGTCCCTCTTTGTGTCTTC
Source organism: Lagocephalus sceleratus (assembly GCA_911728415.1). Classification (NCBI taxonomy): domain Eukaryota; kingdom Metazoa; phylum Chordata; class Actinopteri; order Tetraodontiformes; family Tetraodontidae; genus Lagocephalus; species Lagocephalus sceleratus. The sequence continues at coordinate 9,229,843 of CAJVRN010000210.1, read as the reverse complement.
CATAACCCAGTGGGACGGGGGGGTCTGGGTATCAGGAGGCTCTGTTGGGTGGGCGATCACGAGGGAGTCTGGGTCCCCACCCAGGGTGGGCGTGGTGGAGGGAGGGGGCGGTGGGAGTCATTCCTAGTTTCCACTGTGATTGAGGTTGCGGTCTTCTCTTGGTGCGCTTGGGCTTGTTTGGTTGTTGTTGTTTGTGTGTCCGGTTACATGTTACCACATGTAAATATCTCTGGGTATAACTACCACATGTAAATATCTCTGGGTATAACTACCACATGTGAATATCTCTGGGTATAACTACCACATGTGAATATCTCTGGGTATAACTACCACATGTAAATATCTCTGGGTATAACTACCACATGTAAATATCTCTGGGTATAACTACCACATGTAAATATCTCTGGGTATAACTACCACATGTGAATATCTCTGGGTATAACTACCACATGTAAATATCTCTGGGTATAACTACCACATGTAAATATCTCTGGGTATAACTACCACATGTGAATATCTCTGGGTATAACTACCACATGTAAATATCTCTGGGTATAACTACCACATGTGAGTATCTCTGGGTATAACTACCACATGTAAATATCTCTGGGTATAACTACCACATGTGAATATCTCTGGGTATAACTACCACATGTGAATATCTCTGGGTATAACTACCACATGTAAATATCTCTGGGTATAACTACCACATGTAAATATCTCTGGGTATAACTACCACATGTAAATATCTCTGGGTATAACTACCACATGTAAATATCTCTGGGTATAACTACCACATGTGAATATCTCTGGGTATAACTACCACATGTGAATATCTCTGGGTATAACTACCACATGTAAATATCTCTGGGTATAACTACCACATGTGAATATCTCTGGGTATAACTACCACATGTAAATATCTCTGGGTATAACTACCACATGTAAATATCTCTGGGTATAACTACCACATGTGAATATCTCTGGGTATAACTACCACATGTGAATATCTCTGGGTATAACTACCACATGTGAATATCTCTGGGTATAACTACCACATGTAAATATCTCTGGGTATAACTACCACATGTAAATATCTCTGGGTATAACTACCACATGTGAATATCTCTGGGTATAACTACCACATGTGAATATCTCTGGGTATAACTACCACATGTGAATATCTCTGGGTATAACTACCACATGTAAATATCTCTGGGTATAACTACCACATGTAAACATAATCCAGCTCCAGTAATCTCTGACATCCACAACAGCAGCATTAAAGAGAAAACCCGTGGTGTTGTCAGGTAGATTAATCACACGAGATATCCCCCCCACAGAGGTCATACTAAAACCAGTTTGTCCTCCGTGAAGGACCCGTAGCAGCAGGATGTCCTCTCACAGCACTCGTGAAATTATGAGTCTCTAAAACACAATGAATCAACCAGTCATGAGCTGGACTTCCCCTTTGTTACATGTACATGAGCATGGCCGACAGCAATATAGAAACCAATAAGACAAGTGTGTCTGACACATTGTCCCAGTTGGGTTGGGGCCCACACACAAACTGGACTTACTGGCCTGTAGGTGGCGGACATGGTCCTGAATCTGATGACCAACTTCTGACTGTCAGGACCGATGACACCTCCGGTGGTTTTAAACGCCTCTTTGAGACGTGGTTGTGGTCGACGCGTGTGTTGACAGAAGGGTGGTTGTGCGTCTGGACACACGTTTACGAAAGACGTGTGAGCGCAGACATTTGAAAAATAAGTCATCGTCAGTGCTCACGTAGGACAACCAACGTCCAGATTGAGTTTCTTGTTAACGCGCAGCTTTAAAGAAGTTTGGTGACATTTGTCTGAAGTGAGTTTGAGAGCAGCGGACAGACTTCACCTCTCTTGCCCATCCTCCTCTTCCTCTTCCTCTTCCTCCTCCAATAACAGCCTCACTCCTCCTCGTTGGAAGAGGAAAAAAAATTAGATTAAGTTCATCCTGATGCTGAATGGGTGAATGTCACTGTTGCTAGGATACATCACAGGATGGGAGGGGGGGTCCATCTCATTCTGAGGAGGAAAAACCAAAAGAACGAGTGACCTGACTGGAGGTAAAACCAAGAGGGGAGCAGGAAAGGAGGCTCAGGGGGGTGAGGGAGGGGGGTGACGGGGCGGGAGACAAGGGGGACGAGCGGTGGGGGAGGACCCCCATGCGCTGCTTCATGTTACGCAATCTGCTCTCCTCTCCATCCTCCTCCTCCTCCTCCTCCATCCTCCTCCTCCTCACCATCCTCCTCCTCCTCCTCCTCCTCCTCCTCCTCCCTCCTCCTCCTCCTCCTCCATCCTGTCCTCCCTCCTCCTCCTCCCTCCTCCTCCTCCTCCTCCTCCTCCTCACCATCCTTCCCCTCGGCGTCGTCCTCACACCGATGTTGCCGTACGTGACCCCACAGACGGCCGTCATTCAGATTGGGAAAAAAACAAAACACAAAAACCAGCCAACAAAACCAGTGCTGATGTGCTCATGTGACTCTGATGTGTGCAGCCTCATGCAGGAGCTGCTGGAGCTGCTGCCACATTTATTTATTTATTTATTTATTTATGGACGAGGCTCATGAATATTTATAGCAGCTACCCCAGCGAAGCTGATAAAAGTGTCTGGAAACAAAGGACGTGTTTGATGGACGAAAACAGAAAGAAGAGAAGAGTGTGCATGTGGAAGAAGAGCGGGGGGGGTTGTTCATTCACTGATGGAGCGTTTCTAAAAGCCCTGACTCCAGACCTGGACCTGGACCTGAACCTGAACCTGAACCTGAACCTGAACCTGAACCTGAACCTGAACCTGGACCTGAACCTGAACCTGAACCTGAACCTGAACCTGAACCTGGACCTGGGGGAGGTGAAGAGGCTGGACGGGACGTCCTGACATCTGTCGGGACAAACACAGCAAATTCCAGCAAAGTCACTGGTGTCATGTGACTAAACCAGTGTTAAACATGTGAAAGGGCCCCCGGGGGACCGCTCTGGGGGTGTTCTGGTCATTTAGACCAGTGGTCCCCAACCCCTGGGGCGTGGACCGGCACTGGCCCATGGATCAATCGGTACCAGGCCGCCAAGAAATAATTGATTATTTCCGTTGTGTTTATTATCTGAGTCTGAACAGTCTTTTATTTTGAAAAACGACGGGTTTTTCAAACAAAGAGTCTCTCGGTTACGTCTCGGTCACTTGAGCGCCCAAAGCGTCAAAATGAGTAAAAAACAGACGTGAAAGTTTATTTTGAAGGGGAGAAGGCTCAGATTTAGATTTAGATTTGACATATCAACAACCTACGTGCACCCCCCCCCCCGTCCACGGTAAAACTGTCCAGCATTGACCGATGATACAAAGGTCGGGGGCCGCTGGTCTAGAACACTGCGCCTGACGGACGCGAGCACAAACGACCCAACCGCCTGACCCCAAGGTGACAAGAAGGCGGAACCTCAGCTGGAGGAGGAAGTCGGCGTCCCAGTCCGAAAGGCCCATCGCCCCCCCCCACTTTGGAGGCTCCTCTGCTCCGGTCACTCAGGCGGGATTAAACTCAGGTAAGATAAATAACGTGTGAAATCACGCCACAGACACCTGGGTGTCGCCCCCCCCCGAGCTGAAGGACTCGTTTTGCTGTGCGGGTGTAAACGGGGGGGGGGGTTAGTTCTTGTGTTAGCTCACTCCAGAGGTCTGTGCCCACTTTGGCCACCGCGCACGCCGGCGGGCTTAAATAGGTTAACAAACATAAAAATGAGGTAATCCGCAGCGCCGGCGGGCCGGCGGGGTCAGCGGGGTCGCGGCGGGCGCTGCTGGCTCAGCGCGGCGTTGATCCCCCCCCGTTGATCCCCCCCCGGAATCAGCAGAGCATAAAAGAAGTGCTGCAGCGAGCCGCTCTCATTCAGGCCCGGATTAGCCCCCGCGCGCTGGTATGCGCTTTTACCGCCCTTTCATTCTGCCTCGCTCTCAGCCGCCCTCGACAACGCTGACACGAGAGGCGTGCGCCTGCCCCCCTTCACCACCGACCCCCCCCCCCATATCACCTGGACCAGAGGAGAGGAGCTGGACACCCCAGGGTGTCACAGACTCTCTGGTTGTGGTTTCTACCCTTCCTCTCGTCCAGGTTGGCGGAGCTGCGGCTATTTTTAGAAAGCGGGACCACGCGGGGGGGTTAGTGTGGGGGGGGGGCGAGTACGGCTACCTGCTCTGTGTGTTGTAAATTCAGATGTTTCTTGTGTCTCAGCCTCTCTGGCCGTTCTCCTCCACCTCCATCTTGTCCCCGTCTGCGTCCATCCCCAGGTTTTTACAACCCCCCCAGTTGACCTTGACCCCGACCTGCTGACCTCTGACCCCCACTGGCCCTCTCAGTTTCAGCTGTATGATGTCTTTCCTCGACCCCTCTTCTCCTCTACCTGTTCTATCCTCTACCTGTTCTATCCTCTACCTGTTCTACCCTCTACCTGTTCTACCCTCTACCTGTCCTATCCTCTACCTGTTCTATCCTCTACCTGTTCTATCCTCTACCTGTTCTATCCTCTACCTGTTCTATCCTCTACCTGTTCTATCCTCTACCTGTTCTATCCTCTACCTGTTCTATCCTCTACCTGTCCTATCCTCTACCTGTTCTACCCTCTACCTGTTCTACCCTCTACCTGTTCTATCCTCTACCTGTTCTATCCTCTACCTGTCCTCCTCTCCTCTCTCTCTCTCTCTACCATCTGTCCATCATCAGGAGGGTCCCCCTACATGAGCCTGGTCCTCCTCAAGTTTCTTCCTGTTAAAGGGGAGTTTTTCCTTGCCACTGTTGCTTGTCTGGGGTTAGGTCCTGGGATTCTGGAAAGGCCTTGAAACTATTTTTGATTGTAAAAGAGGCTGTGTAAATAAAGATTGATTGATTGATTGATTGATTGACCTCCCCACTTCCCCAAGGAGGGTCCCTCCACATGAAGGTCCTGCTCAGGGTTTCCTCCTGTTAACAGTACAGCTGAGGCCCATTCAGGGACCAGACACACAGGATGAGGACAGACTCCATCAGTCCCGTTTTGTTGTCGTTCCCCAACATCCGTCATGATGTCGTCACATGTTCGGTCTCATTCGCTCGGCGCCTCAGATGTAGGTTGAGGTCGGATCCTCGGAGTGTCACGATAATCCCGCACTCCGGGGATTACGCACATCTGTCCATCAGGGGAGGCCGAAACGAGCGGCGAGAGACTCGAAATCTTTGAGGAGCTGTTGACACGAGGGATCGGGGGGGGGGACGTCCAGCAGGCTCACCGACCTCTGACCTCTCAGGGAAAAACTCCGAAGGTCGTATTTTTCCTGCAGTTTCCGGCTCCTCCGCAGCGTGGGCCGGTTTTCTGCCCCCCCCGCGCTGTCTTGGGCGAGCACGGGCAGATTAGAGCAGACCGTGTGGGCGTCCTGCCGTCTGTCTCTGACAAACAGGCTGCAGGACGAAGAACGAGCGCGGACCGCTGGGACCGCCGGGACCGCCGCGGGACCGCCACTCCTCCAGATTAAAAGAAACTTCCCCCTCTTTTTTCCGTAAAGGCACGCCACCGATGTAGCGAGCATCAGACTAGGAGAAGGTGTGTGGGCCTCCCTGTGATCTCTTTCTGTGACGACCCCGACACCCAGACCTGCTGCTGTTCTCCACTCGTCCACTCAAGATCTCAAAAGTCCAACTCGTGGACCTTTTTCTGTCTGGACGCCTTTTCAGCTCACCGCCGCTATTTGAACTATTTATATCTAAACTTTGAGGGGCCCGACTGATCTGATGTCCCCTCAACAGCGTGGAGTTATTAATACATCCAACGGCTGCTGCGACTTCACAGGTTTCAAAAGTCCTCCTCTGAGGACCACGAAGACGCGCTGCTGCTTTGATAACCATGAAACAGTCACGCTGATGGGTCCGTAATAAGGACGAGGCGTTCGTGGACCCACGTAGAAGCAGGTTTTCCGGCCTTTACGTGCTCTGACTTTACGGCCGTCTCCTTCCTGGAAGCATCAGGGGATCTGAAAATACAAGAGCTGCTCCAAACAGAAGAACCCGCTCACACCTGATGTCAATCGCTTTTGTGATTCTCACGTCGCCTCTTCTTCACGTATCAGCGCGATTTGCGTTCCGGAATCCGTGTGAGCCGATGACCTTTTCAGCGAAGGCGTCGTTCGGGGGAAGTGGATGTTTGTGCGTTTTCCCCTTCCTGACAGGCGCATCACGTCGGGGGATGTTGAGGTTGAGGGAGTCGCCGGAGCTCCGCCCACACGTTCAGCTCTGATGAGCTCCGTGAGTCTGTACACTCAAGGCCCCCCCCCGCTGGCCTTCGCCCCATTTGCATGTGCTGTCCCCGAGACAACGGAGGTGGAGGAGAAGGCGATGTTTGGAGAGGGAGTCGGAGGAAGTCAGACGATGACTCAGAGCTTTCCGCCGCTCTTGGTTGCCAATGCTGCAGACGACCTGCGCCTGTCATCGTCCAACCAGACGCCTCCGATGCTCCGCTTGAAGACCACCACGCTCTGAGCGAATCCTAAGAACTCTGTCCAAACGCTGCTTTCAAACACTCTTCTCCTCTTCCTTTAACAGGTTGATCTTCCTGTAGCCTCCACAAAGGCGTGTTTCAGCGCCACGCGCTCCTCACACCGGAGTCGCTGAATCGACTCTCCCTCCTCACGGATGCCAGTACTGATGCGGATGACTTCATCTCTGATACTCGGGGATGATTAACGCGCTGGTTTGGTCTCCAAGTCTCCTCCTCTGTCTTTGGCTCCGTTTCATCTTGTAACTTCGAGAAAAAAAAAAAGTTCAAATCTCACGAGGAGAAAAGAAGAGTGTAATAATTATGTTGAATGTTCTTTGTTTTTCTTTTAAAGCGGTTGTGAGAGTGGATCCACTTGTCTCGTAGCTTTTATGGATCACATATGGAAAAGAGACAGAACATCTGGGTCTCGTGGGGGAGAGCGGGAACGGGCAAAGCGCGGAGAGGTGAGGATTCGCGCTGGGTTTGACCTCGCTTGCGTCGGCAGGAGGTCAGGTGTCGCCGCCATCAGCTCAAATAAAAACACCAGCGAAATCTGTCAGAAAAAAAAAAACACAAATGAGTGAGTGAGACTCTTCCATCCCACGAGGTGAATGTCCGAACTGGTACGAGGGTTCTGACTTTCTTCAACATCCGCCGCTCTCCTGAGCTGCAGCAGCTCCACACAGAACCAAAAACATCGATTTGCTGGGAACCATAAAGAAGTTCCAGTCCGACGGCTGCTGCAGCGCCGCGTCAGCGCGCCGGGGTCAGACGGGCGCTGCGGGCACCAGCTGCGACCGCGGGCGGCCTCGGCGGACGTCTCCAACATCGGTGTGAAAACAATGACTCATGTTGGTGCTTTATCAATTTAAGACTCGCCCGAGGTCCGCCGCGCCGCCCGGGTTACGCAACCTCATCAGGAGCGCTCTATCTTATCTCCTGCCCCCCCTCCCCCCCCCTCCCACTCGCTGTCCCGCAGCGCGCAGGATTTGCGGCGTTATTGTGGATGGCGGCGCGGGAGCTCGCCGAAGGCCGGAGTCAGCCGCCTGCGTGTCTGCGAGCGGCCTCTCACGATGACCTCAGCGGGGCCAAACCAGCCGATGGGGCGATTTCATTGAACCCGAGGATTACCGCCAGGCTCGCGGACGGTCTGGCCACAGCGGCTCTCGCGCCTCGGTTTAGTACGGGCGCCGCGTGACGTGAATGAACGAGCTGTGGTGTCACTGGGAGGAGGGAGGGCCGGCACCGGTGGTGGGACTGCTTACATCAGGGGTCCCCAGCCTGTTCCAGCAAGGGGGCCTCACGGGCTCCCTGCCAGGGCCCCCCAGGGCCCAACACACCTTTTTGGCTAAATGTAGCTAAAAACAATGACTGAGAGAAACAATTGATCGTCACACATTCATTTCATGAGAAGGCTGGTGCTGCTTGGCCGAAGCTAGCTTCCGAAAGTCGGGCCCAACGCTGCTCACAGACAGAAGAAGGGCGCTCATCCGTGAGTCGTGTGCGCGACTCCACGAGCTCCATCCGGCTGGAGCGCTGCTCGCACGCGTGTGTAGAGCCCAACGAGGCAGCAGCACGGCGGGCGTCGTCAGCCCGTTGTGGGAAGGTGCGGGCCTGCCATCGGCAGAATTCGAGGGGAGTCGTGGCGACGAAGTGTGACTTGAGCTGTTCGTCGCAATGGAGCTCAATCAACTCCAAAACGGGAGGTTTCGCGGGCCGCAGGGATAGTCCTGGTCTTCCTAGGCAGGCCGCACCTAATGTTAATTCAATTAGGGCCCCGCGGGCCACATCGAGAGGCCTCACGGGCCCCATGTGGCCCGCAAGCCACGGGTTGGGGACCCCTGGCTTACATGCTTACTTCTACATTTACATTTGTTACTATTTGTCGACTGGATGATGTCGCGTTTTGGCGCCCAGATTGGAGCTGATGTGTGGTGCAGCAGCTCTGAAAACAGGCCGTAAAGAACGCGTGGAGGTGAAAGAAAAGAAAATGGATCCGTCACGATGTTTAAGGGACTTCGTGCGGGATGGCAGCGAGAGTGGAACGGCGCTTCGCGGGAGCGATGCTGACGTGCTCCTCTGTGTGGTAACACTGCCTGTAGCATTGGCAACGGTGGACGGGATTAAAGAGCAGCTTGACATTGCGAAAAAAAAAGAGAGAGAGAGAGAGAGCGAGCGAGCTCTGCATGAGATGTTTTTGACTGTGGAGCTATTTTTGTACGCTGTCAACCCTCCTCCAGAGAGAGCAAAGAGTTTTTAAATGATAATGGAGAACCATTGTTCTGTAGTGATCCCTGTGTTCTCTTCTCCGCTCCTCTCTATATTACTTATTCAAATGTGTCAGACGGACGCTCGCTTTTCCCAGCCTGTCGCGGGCGGACGGATGCAGGCGCAACTGTCACGTTGGAACACGGCCCCTGCGGTCCAGCTACATCCATTTTCAGGCTCGGGGATAAATCTGGTGTCGGTAATGGAAATCTTCATAATGGATCTCATCAACAAGACTAAGTGCGCGCTTGGCTGAGGTACAAAACAGATAATATACCTTGTCCACACGTGGCATCCGTCCATTTAAAGGTGCTTCGCTTTAGTGAAGGTTATTTACTCAATTGGATAAAAGCAGAGCCCAACAAAGATGTGAGAGCAGCGTCCATCGACACGCCATCGCAGCCTGATGGACGGTATAAAGATGAACACAGGGAGTCGCCCCCTCATCCTCTGACCCCGCCCGTCTGCCAGAGTCAGAACTTACGTCCGTTAAAGTGAGAGGGAGGAGAAGAGTGAAACAGAAAGACAGGTGGGAAGAGAGACTTGCTGACCCGGGGTCCTTTTAATTTTTATAAAAAGGTGCTGCAGGAGCTCCACTGATGTAGCGACGGGAGCGCTGAGTCAGGAGGCCACGCTCTCGCTTCGCCAATCAAGTCACATCCCAGCCCCTCGTCTGCGGGGACGCGAGGGATGTTCCCAGAACGCGGCTTTAAAGATCTCGCTTCCGCTCCTCCTCGGCTAAAGAGCCTAAACGAGCCCCGGGGCAGAGCGTCGAGGAGGAACCGCCACCTTCCCGGAAGGGGGCGTGGTCCGGTCTCCCCCCGCTCGCATCCCGATGCGGAAAAGGCCGGTCCGGGGCGAGGTCTCCATGCATCGGTCTTGTTGCCTGGCAGACTCAGATCTGAGCGTTGCGTCATCCAGGCCAAACACGAGGCTGTGACGCAACATCGGAATAATAGCTGAGATCACAGCTGAACGCCGCGCGGAGAGGGAGGCGAAGCGATCGGGCTCGTTAAGTATTTATCACATCTCTTATGTAAGCCAGCCAGGGCAGTTGCCTCCTGCTCTTCCTCCCCCCGCCCTCCCTCCATCCTCTCTGCCTTCGCAGGGGAGCCCAGATGTGGTCGCCCGTGCGGCTGCGCGTCACGTGCCTCGCTCCCCGGCGAGGATCCCATCTGGCGCGCTGGAGAGGTTCCCGGGAGGCGCGTGTGGTGGCAGACGCAGCCCGTCGGCTCACACCAGCCCCAGTTTGGTGAGCGCAGGGGAAGGAGGAGGCTGTCGGGGAGGGAGAGGACAGACGCAGCCAATTAATAATTCTAATACACTGTGTGTGTGTGTGTTTGTGTGTGTGTGTGTGTGTGTGTGTGTGTGTGTGTGTGTGTGTGTATGGGGGGTGCAGGGCTTCTGGTTCAAGTTGCTGAAAGTGCTCTGGTCTCTCTGGACACCCAGCTTTAACCACCGTGTAAAAAAAAAAAAGTATTTTTCCCTTTCTGGAGACCAATAAAGGTTCTGTTCTTCAAAATAAAGGTCATAATCCACCTACTGGAATATACATGACACGGCCAATAGGAAGAGCTCAGATGGCTCCCATGGTAACAGCAACTATACTGTTAATTCTAATTCCCGTTTCCTCCTCTGACGCCTTTTTCCTCATTAAATTATTCAGACCAACCGCATAAAACTGCTTCCTCCCAGCCGCCTCTGAGTGGAAACGATCCCGTTTTATTGTCGGCGACAGCCGCTGAGTTCCCGGAGACTCGGCAGCGGTGGCGGCGGTGGCGGTGGTGCTCTTCCTGGTGGGAGATGTTCAGCAGCCACGTGCGACCCAGTTGAGATGGGACGTCTTACTGGTGTCTGATGATGGAAACGGTGGTTGTAGATGATTGAGGTCGGAGTTTAAGCTGCATCTGGCTACTCAGACGTGTCATCACATTTTGGGGTGGGGGTGGGGGGGTGCTTATAGTCCTTTGCTAATGAGATTAATGTGTTGCACCATCTTTGAAAGCTGATTTTGGTAACTACAGTTCAGGAAAGCCTTTGAGCGATTTGTTCCATGATGTAGAAACGTTGCTGGTCTCATTAAACTTTGGACAACCGATTAGGTCCTTTTTTTACATATTTATTTTCTTACATATCTCTGCTGCTTTCAGCCCTCTCCCTTTTGTGTTACGTGCTGATGCTTTCCAGTTCCAAACCAGAACTCTTTAATTGTTCATTAATAATATATGTTGTTAATTTAACACGATTACTGTGACCGTCCGCTGGGATTGGCAGTTCAGAGCAGAGAAAACCGACGGGGCGTCATATATATATAATCCAGGAAAGAGTGTTAAAAGAAATTAGGCTAGGAGCCATTAATATTTAAATTTGGCACATCGCTTGGCCATCTCTCCTTACAGCTGCTGATGTTGTGTCACAGCTGATGTCGGTGTTTTTGCCCTTCAGAGCCAGAAGAAAAGAAGCTGAATCAACAGAGCAGTCTAAGGGTCTGTGACCAGGAGGAAGCCCTGGTTCCTCTGAGACCTCTCTTCTGGCTCTGGTTGGCTACAGAAACATGAAACCTGGATGCATTTAGAGGAAAACGCTGCATGTGTGTGTGTTTTTAAAAGACACAAGCGCCTCAGTTTTCCTACGTTCTGACTGGCTGCAGCTACATGGTTGTCAGGTTAGCCCAGGTTAGTGTTGGTCAGCTTGTTTGTATTTACCAAAGGAAGCACTGATTTAGTGCGTTCGTGCGACGTGTGAAGTCTTTGTGATTCTGGTTCTTCTCCTACTGGGATCAGAGCGAGCGAGTGTGTTGGGGTGTCGCCCACGACATCTGCTCCCCGTCGCATGTTTGAGCCTAAAACACTGCTGGGGCTCCACAAACAAGTTCCACACATCACAGTTTGAATCAGTGATTCCGGGCAAAAACACGCCGTTCCCCTTCGCCGACTTGAAAAGACGTAACTGGTGCAGAATCCAAACTCTGCTCTCTGATTGGCTGGAAAACTTTTGCTGCAATCCCCTGAACTAGGGCAGTGAGTCAAGAGTGTGAAACCCACAGCGCACAGACGTTGACACACAGCAGGAAGAGGAGCAGGGTTTCGACTTATCAGAGACGGCTTCGCAGTGTGGTCACGTGACCTCGTCACTGTCGTGACATCCAACTTGTGCCTCCAGCATTAACTGGAAGGCCTATTTGAGGCATTGCCATCAACAATCTATTTGATCCTTAACTTTCTGAATTGATATTTTTAAATGAGCGGCATTCACAAACCATTTGTCTAATCCAAAGAGCTAGAGTCTCCATAGAAAAATGAGGCCACGGTGAGTGAAAATACAACAAAAAATGAGCAGAAACTGTTATGGATTCATCAGGTTCTCTTGGACTTTTGCTTATTGAGTCAATGTTGCTTCTCCTGAAACAAACTTCGTGTTGAATCCTCATCCTAGATGCTGGATTACTGTGTCAAAAATGAACAAAAGGGACCGCTTAGCCTGAGAAGCGCACAAGCACACACGCTAACTTTGGAGCTCGCGATTGATTTGTGTTGACGCAAATGAGACGCACCGCCCCGCACGTCGCCATAACATCTCCTTTTTGCTTTCCCACATTGATCTCTGGAGCCAGTTGTTGTGTCTGCACTTGACTGGAAAATTGCAGAGGTGGTATTTTCCCTCTCACAGCTCAACTGAGGCTGAGCGCTGTGGGCTGGACCCTGAAGAGTCACAACAACGGCGCCATTAGCATCCGACGGTCCCATTAATCAGACAATTTGGTCATCCTGGCCTTTTTAGATAGGAGGCTGGGTGTCAGGTTTTAGACCCTGAAGATGCATTCTCCCACTTCGGTACCATGTGAGGATCTACTCCTGGAGGCTATGGTTGGAGGTGCTATTGTTAGGCTCAGGTTTAAGGGTTAACCTCTTAAGACCCCAGCTCTTTTCTGATATACATCCTTAACATGTCTCTATTCAGGATTATTGGACCTGATAAGTTTCAGTCTAAATGTGTAATAATATAATGTTTATGGGTCCATGTATGTGGACATTTGGCCCCACACTAAGAAGAATTAGCTTTTATATGATAGGTGACCCAACATCTAATGTCCACATGTGGACACCAGGTCTGAGGAGGGTAATGGTCGGCAGAATCGATTTAAAGATGCATCATAATTATCTGTTCGGACTGCTGCTAACCTCGACGGTGCTCCTCTGCCCCCCATCCTGGTGCTCCTCTGCCCCCCGTCCTGGTGCTCCTCTGCCCCCCGTCCTGGTGCTCCTCTGCCCCCCCCGTCCTGGTGCTCCTCCAGAAGCAAGAGGAGGCGAGGGAGCGTCGTCACAACCCCTCTCCCTCCTCCCCTCCAGCGGGCGCTGCAGGGCCTCGTGGGGAGAAGAGGCTCCTCAGCGGCTCCCTCGCCCCTGCTGCCATAACTGTGTTCACACTTTGACAGGGACTCACACGGGGGCTGCTCACTTCTCACACTTCACAAAATGGCATTTCACTTTTTCAAACTACTCACAAATCCAGGACTGACACTCGCAGCTGACGGCAAATTCCTTGTTTGTGTGAACATCTTTGGCCAATAAAGACGATTCTGACGCTAATATAGAGGGAAATATGGGGTGAAATATATTAAACATGGCATAATTAAAACATTTTTGCACATTAACTAAACATGTTACTGCATCCACCAAGATTTAATTTCAGCTGGATTGAAGAATTGAGGTCACAAGCTGTTTAACTTCATGAGAATGATTTTGCTCAGACACGATCAAATATAAATATAGATTTATTCTGCCTGTCTTTGTGATAGAAAAGTCCCAAAGGAGTTTTTATTTTAATGCCAGACTGGTCATTATGCATCATTTTTATGTATACTTGAACACACCCTCTAGATGTTGTATTACGTTTGTTGAATTATTCAACTGACAAACTTGATGGTCTGACTTTCTATTGTCTTCTGACAGGCTCATGTTGCTCACACTGTTCCTTCATAAAATAAAAAACACTTCTTCAATCATATCAATGGATTTACTGACTGGCTTGTGCTATTTACACCGGGAAAAATACACTGTAAACTGTAAAAGTGCTATATTTACTTCTAAAATACAGTTAAGTAGGAGGAAAGATAGTGTTGCAGATGGTTATGTTCAACAATAAAAGTTAACGTCTTAATTTAAAAGAGTTGCCGGAAAGCAAAGTGAGAAATTTCTGTTGACACATTTGGGAGAAAGGCGAGGAAAATGTATTGAAATATAACGACTGCGAGGGGCGTCTCTCCTTTTGAATGAAGAGATGACAACAAAGTGTCTTCTGGGTGCTCAGTTGAGAGTTAACTAGTTAGACTCTTTTCCCTCGGACATCCAATTTTAACCACTGTGGCCATAACATAAACCACAGGTAAAACCCTTCAGAATAACCCTTAACAGCTTAAGGACCTGCAGATTCAGTCACACTATATGCTTTTATGTCAAAAATATTTAGAAACAAAAAGCCTTCCAGCTCATCCCAACAGCCCATAAAGAGTCTCTAATATCTATAAAGAGTCATTAATATCTTTGAGATATCCGATTATGTAATTAGAGGTGTTATTTTGGGTGTGATGGCAGAAGTGCTGTTCAACTAGTCAGCCTCTCAATATTGAGCCCTTTTCTCCACGAGAACAGGCGACACCCCATCTGGAGTAAATAAATGTCAGCCATGCACACCGTCCTCTTTGTCGGGGCTGGAGTGAAGCCCGAAGCACGAGGAAGGGCTGAGTCAGGTCTCCGGGGATGGGCCAGCGGCCGGCAGCTGCTGGTGGACCTGGAGACGCGGCTCAGGTTCCCTGCAGTCATCACCGCCACCAGGCTGGGTACCGGACATGGCCGTCCTGTCCAGGACGTCCAGACGGGCGGTCAGTCTGGAGCTGACAGCACCCTGCGAGGACCGGGCGGAGGAAGCCACAGAAGGGAAGAGAGTGAGGTATGCCGCCTCGGGGCCCTTCAGAGGGTCCTGAGGAGGTGCTACAATGTCCTGAAACACCCGGTGACCCCCAAACATCACTGATGACCTGTGGCG